>JAWZYV010006713.1:0-567419 GCA_038373885.1 Cheiracanthium punctorium | reverse complement strand
TAACATTTAATTTAAAAAATATTTTTAAAAAGTTGTTTTTGACTTATTAATACCATAACTTATTTTTTAAAAAGGCATCTTTAAAATAAGAGTACCAATGTTTAAATTGATTATTTTCAGAAAAAAAAATCTGATGTGTCCAACACATGACTTCCTTGCACGTCTATTAAATCAAAAATGTTTTTTACGCACTTCCTCTAAACTTATTTGTTTTAAAGATATAAAATATCAATAATAGTAAGATATAGCGATTTCTAGCCAAACATTTCGATATCGCCAAGCTGAGTTCAATTTGAAAGATTTCTTTCTGACACTTTATTTGGCGATATTTCACCAAAAGCCGACAAACTTGAAATAGTTTGCGATATTTTGGGGATAGCCAAAGTAGTCATTGACCACAGACTTTCAATGAATTGAATGCATCCATACACCTTAATGTATTTAAAGTCATTTGGCTCACCCTGTAAATAAATTCCCAGTAGATTGCTGTCAAAAAAGATATTGAAAATGTTAGATATTATAATATAGTTCTAAATACAAAAGTTCAAAATTCTACGGGTTAAAGTTTTAGAGTTATACAAAATACGAAATAACTTTTGGCGCCAAATTTGGCGATATTTCGGCGAAACTCGTCAATGTCGACGACATTTGGCGAGATATTAAGCATGGACCAACAATGACAGATTATCCGCAAATTTGGCGATATTTTGCCAAAACTCGCCAAGAACGATGACAAATGGCGATACTTTGGGCATGGACCAAATGACTGACTATTGCCAAATTTGGTGACATTTCGGCAAAATTCGCCAAGGTCGAGGACTGACGGCGAGATTTTGGGCATGTACCAAACAATGACTGTCTACAATTGTATTATATTGAAGATGTCCATAGACATTAAAGTACTGAAATTCTTTTCGGTGGTCCTGTAAATAAACTCTCCAGTAGATTTTAACCAAAAATCGAGATGCACAACTAGATGTTACAACAATCTTATATATGAAATTTCATAATAGTTTTTGAGATTTGAGAGTTAAATATGCACACATGTACACAAAAAAGTCGCCAAGCTTGGCGACTTTTGGCATAGTTCTTGAGGGAGGCACGTGACCGTGGTCGGACCATTACCTAACTTATGTGGTAGGACAGTATTGTGCTTGAAATGGATGAATCTCCTAAAATTGCCATTGACCGTAATGTATTGGAAATCTTTTGAGTGTTCCTGTAGCAGAAATGTAAATGATAAAGACACTTTTTTTTAATGGAGAAATTCATTTTCTAACTCTTTACAGCATATATCACTTCTGAGTCGTTTGAAATAGCCCAATACCTCTAAAAAACGCTTTGATGAATTTCGGCCCATAGAGCGTAATGTATTTCGAATATTTTAGGCGGTTCTGTAGATAAACTATCCAGTCGAATGGAACCGAAAGGGGAGGTGCACAACTAGATGTTACAACAATCCTAAATATAAAGTTTCAACATTCTACGCCTAATAGTTTTTGAGATATGCGAGTTTAATGAATTTCGGCCCATTGAGCGTAATGTATTTCGAATGTTTTGGGCGGTGCTGTAGATAAACTATCCAATCGAATGGAACCAAAAGGGGAGGTGCACAACTAGATGTTACAACTATCCAAAATATGAAGTTTCGACATTCTACGCCTAATAGTTTTTGAGATATGCGAGTTTAATGAATTTCGGCCCATAGAGCGTAATGTATTTCGAATCTTTTGTGCGGTCCTGTACATAAACTATTCATTCGATTGCGACCAAAAGGGGAGGTGCACAACTAGATCATAGAACAATCCTAAATATCAAATCTCAACATTCTACGACCCATAGTTTTTGAGATATGCGAGTTACATACATACGTACGTACGTACAGACGGCATGGAAAAACTGACCACAATAAACTCGCCGCTGGTCAAAATGAGTTGCAGATGCGTTAATATGATCGTGCATGTTAGCCTACGATGAGATGCATCGAAAAAATTCTTAAAATTAAATTTAGAGGTAGTCAAAATCATATTTTTTGTCGAAATTTGGCCCCCAAAATTTTTCGGGATCACATTACTTCCTTATACTACGTACAAGGAAGTAAAAATATTATATAAATATATATACTTATAAATCTTCCTTATTTTAAAATTTATTATTTAAAAACAAAGAGCTAACAAGAAAAATTACCATGAATCAGAATAAACTCTTGCACTTATAAAAAGAAAACCAGTAATAATAATCCATAGCTCAACGCTAGGTCTCCCTCAATCCGATCGAGCGCAGTAACGTAGCAATTCAGTAGGTTTTGGGGGGTGGGGTGAAGGAGGGGGATTCTGGACACTGAAAGACATCGATATATGATTATTTTTAGAGGTGTTCCGGATATCCGTATCCGTGGATGAAAAAAAAATATCCGGATCCGCATTTTTTTAGCGGATCTTTTAACGATATTTCAGAATAAATGAAAGAAAGAAAACAAAATTATTTCGTTATTATTTATTTATTTATTTATAATTAAACATAACGTGTTTACTTGGGTAATAGTCGCCCTCGCGTAATAGTTTCACCCCCATTTTGAAGCAGACAAAAATTCTAAAAATATTTTTGCTCTAGAAAAGCCGCAGTCACGTATTCGACATTTATGTCTATAAAAAAATATTACTATACTAAAAATATTACTAAACAGAAAAATGCCTCTTTTTGCATCTGAGATACCTTTTGTTTTACTTTAATGTTTTATAGCCAGCACTGTTTTTAATATTTGAAGCTCTATCCAGCATTCGAACAAGCTAAAAGACATTCTGAAATATACACCGCTTGATACAATTTTTTATTTTAAACACTTCATTATAATTGGGAATCGGCCATAAAACAGTTCCTAAAAAAAAAAAAAAAAAAAACTACAATGACTTTTTCTTGACTTGATTTAAACTTCACCTTATTTGTTCAAAATAAATAGTAGTAATGAAATCTATGAATTTGTGGACTAAAATGGCCGCTACTAAAGTAGATCTATATTTAGCTGGGTTTGCCTTTTTATTTCTTCTTTTCAATTATTACTGTGGTGAAAACAGGTGGCGGGGAAGATGTACGCTACGAGCACCACATGTACGCTAGAAGCACGCTTGATGGGGTGTACGCTAGGAGCATGTAACCTTACCATTAGGCAAACCTAGGGCTGCCCATTAAAGGGGGCCGCCGATCAAATAATTTTCAATAAAAATCTAAATGCATGTTTTTTTTGGTTTTTTTTTTTACCATTCCCAGTTTTTGCCTAGGGCCGCCAATGACTGATTCTTGAAAGAAACTTCTTTAACGATCTCGAAATAATTTGCATCCTTCACAATTTTTCTAATCGGGGTTTCTTTTGTCGGTTTTTCATGCAGAAGATTTAACAAATAATAGTGATCAGCACTTGAAAGACAAATGTATGAATGCAGAAAGACTGCTTACAAATAAAAACACAGAAAAAGATATTGATGGAATGAACCTTTTTACGGAGCTCAGTACTTTTAGAAACATCGCAGCAGATAATATGTCTCCTGCAAGTACTTTAAAATATTTACTTGAAACAGGATTGGATGAAGTTTTACCGAATTTATGCATCATACTGAGAATTTTATTAACAATGCCTATGACTGTTGCATCTGCTGAAAATGTGGAAAAGCACAGCTTTTCAAGACTAAAGCTCATTAAAACTTACTTAAGATCAACTATGTCTCAAGAAAGGTTAGTTGGATTGTCTCTAATATCAATTGAAAATGACATTGCGCGTTCACTCAATTACACGGAGTTAATTGATGAATTTGCAAATAAAAAGGCCCGAAAAATCCCGTTATAAAATATGCCACTAAACAATCTTCTGAAGAAGATTTAATGCATTATTTAGTTTTTGATTCTTCAGCTGAGTAAATATAAAAGCCAATAGTTCAAATTATTTCTGGGAATGAGTCTTCACCAACCAGCAGAAGATTCTTCCATTGACTGATATTACACTAATCCATTACACTAACACGATTGACTGATATAAACCCTAAAAACAAATTAGCAAATAATCTTTTTTGCCAATTCACGATCAACTGTAAATTAGCTATTTTTAGAAATGTATACTTCTTTTTTACTATTAAAATTTAATAATTTCTATTCATATTTTTTAAATTATGTTTTGTTTGCATTATTTTAATGTGTCCTAAAGGAATCAAGAACTGGTTTATTAAACTAAAGCTTAACAATCGTATTTTATATTGGTCCTAACCAAGATAAATTAAACAAATAAGCAAAAAAAAAAAAAAAAAAAAATTATTGTATAAATCAGAGGTTTCCAAACTGTGTGTGAATATTTTTTCACAATGAGTGAACCTATTATACATGTATCAATGCATTTATGTATATGTACGTATGTGTGTATGGAGGCATTAATGTTTGAAAATGTGTACAGGGCCGCCTATCTTGATTTTGACCAGGGCCGCCTACTTTAACTTTGCCTAGGGCCGCGAAATTTCTAAGGCCGGGCCTGTCTGAGACAGAAGATTTTCATGGAGAAACAAACATTCCTGTAATTTTATATGAAACACTGAACTCTTATGATGCAAAGATTACAAGTAATCAAAAAGTTGTATTCATGTTTATATCAGGATACATAGGTAAAGAAGTCTGTAAAAAACTTAATTGTAAGGACTGCTGTAAATATTTAGTTTTGGATAAAAATCTTGATTCTGACGTAAAAATAGAAGAATATTTATCTCTTTTATACAGGGGAAATTTAAAATGGACAACAGAATTTGTATGAAAATAAACACTCAAAAAACTGGTGTTAAAAGATAAAATAAATAAAAACTTTGTGAAAAAAAAAAAAAAAAAAAAGATTACTTCAAGGCGTAACAATCGTTTCGACCGAAAATCCATTCGGTCTTCGTCAGACAAACCCTTCCGTCATACAGAGCAGAGGGAACTGAAAAAGATAAAGCTAAAAAGTAAGTATCCTTTTCAGTTCCCTTTGCTTTGTATGACAGAAGGGTTTGTCTGACGAACACCGATCGAATTTTCGGTCGAAACAATCGTTACGCCTTGAAGTAACCTTTTATGTGTGTCTTTTTTACAAAGTTTTTTATTTATTTTAATAATTTTGGATTGTACTTGAATAGAATCCAAACGTTGTATTGAAGTTGAATAGTAATCCAAACTTACTTAATATTTTTTAAACTTATAAGCAAGCAGTATGAAGAGAAATTTTAAAATTGTAAAAATCATAAGTTTATACTAGAGCAATTAGTTTTAGAAAAATTTGAACTAATATCTGCTATTCCTAACAATCAGTATGCATATGCTTGTAGCATGACTGTTTTAATAAAACATTGTTTATCAATAAGTTCAAATATTTTTATCAACAATTATGTAAAAATGACAAAATTAATACCAAAAGTACGAAAGGAAAATTATCAACTCTTGCAATATAAAAGGTTTATATGCATGTTTGATTTTATATGAGAAAAATTCATATTATACTAATTAATTTGTATAAGACAAATATTGGTGTTTATGTATGTATTCATTTGTATGTATGTAGACAATGTAGGTTTTACTTTTTGTTTTGAATTACCATATTATCTCAAATTTTATATATTTGTATTTAATAAATTCCAATCATCTTATTTAAATGCAGGTATTCCATGTAGTTAATAACTACATTAAAAACAAATGTGCAATCTTCCATTAAGATATATTAACCTTAAGCACGAATAGTCTTATAAATATTCATACAAACCAATTTCTTATAAAGTTAATTTTTTCTCTCTTGATTAGAATTTTAATTATGTCATATTATATATTGAATAGCTTATTTGTTACTGCAATTACTTATCACAGCATTTTAAATCAGTGCTTTAATTTTCTTTTTCTTTCTCCTTTTTAACTGAAAAAAATGTACAGAAATCAGAGATCATCCTAGGATGAAAAGGGGGCAGGGTGCTAGTCCTTAAAAAAGGGCAATTTAAGCTTTCAAGGGCACGTCAGAATATAAAGAGGCACTATATGAATATATATATATATATATATATATACTCAAGAACGTATTTAGGGGGGTCCAGGACCCCACCCCCGAAATTTTCATTTTTGTTACTAAAATGAAAATGATAGTCTTTTTGTAAAAAATTCAACCTTTTTTCCTGTTTGGACCCCCCCCCCCCCGCCCCTCCAAACTGCTTTCTGGATACGTGCCTGTATATACTAAGCAAATATTGCCATTTACTTTTTTAGAAAAAAGGTCAGCCAACAATACAATGCTTTTTCAATATTAAATCTGCATTTATCGTATCTAAAGTTTATTTTTTTTTTTTTTTTTTATTTTATTTTTTTTTTTTTAAGGGGGTTGGGGAGGGGGGGGGTGAGGAGTCTACATATAAAATAATTGGCACTTAAAATTTTTCATGTATAGCTATATAGGCATAAAAAAATGGTTAACTTACAAGAGGAGGTGATTAGATAGTGTTGACTCTAGAAAAAAAGGGTCGACAGGGAGAAATTTCAAAAAGGGCACCCTGTTCTTAAAAAAGGCACATTGGGGTTCCACGAGAATGTACAGGTAGCTAACATATATAGACACTGGTTTGAAACTATCTGATCCCCGAAACTTTAACATGTAGAGTTGTAATATGTGTTCTGACTACAATGCATAGTTAGATTTTTTCCAATTTGTCTTAGTTTTTTCCCCTGATCTTTTGGAGAAAATATCCTGTAGAAGTAAGTGTAAGCGAAATAGGAAAAAGGATTTGTTGATAATGTTTTGCTCTAAGCATGACATAAATATGTGAATTAAATCTGTAGATAACTAGAAGTTTTTGATTTAAAAAAAAAAAAAAAAAGTTTTACTAAAAGTAATTTTGAGTTTTCTGCTTATTATTATTATTATTATTTTTTTTTTTTTGGCTCGAAATTACATAACTTACATGTTTATTATTTATAAGAATAGTACATTTATTGAAGAAGGTTTCAGAAATTTTTAGCCAGACATGATTTGTTAGACAGTAGGTGAAGGCAGAGGGACTACTAATTTATGTTCTTCAATTTTATGACACTATCACTACTGGACCACAATTACTGGATCACATTCATATAGGATGCTTTACCTATATTGGTACAAACTTTTAAACAGAAAAGGACTGTCAGTGTAAGTGGATTAGGATAGATGTGTTCAGCATATAATAAAAATAATAAAATTTAATAATATAAATCAGAATTTAAATTCTTTTGTTCACAATAATTATTGAATGAGTACCAAGTAAAGATTTTCAAAGTTACCCTTATTACTATTAGACATTTAAATTTGGATCAAACAATTTAACTCATCCATCAATTGATAACTATAGAAATTGGGAAAATTGAATTCTGAACACAGAAGATTGCTAGAATAAATGACATTCATGCAAATTTTGTATTACATCCAATGGTTCGAATATACAACACCATATCAAATCACTGAAATATTTGTTCTTCCTCTTTCACTTCAAATTTAATGTTTGCTCATTCATGAAAAGTGAATATAAGATTTTTAAAAAGCACTCTCTCGATTCTTTAAAATAAATAAAAATAATTACTACATGTAAGTTTTTTAGCAGGTATAAAATAAATATTTTTTTAACTCACAGAATTGTCCAAAGGTATGGAATACAGTTTAACATATTTTAAATAATTTATTTTTCATAGCTTTATTTTTAATTTTTTGTAGCATACTTAAAAAGTTCTCTTTAAAAACACTAAATTTTCGTTCTTCAACCTTGCTTTAATACTTTTAAAATATAAAAAGTATTAAATATTTTAACTATCAAATGTTTTTAATCAGCTTAAAATAATAAAAATAATTAACATCCTGTTGTCAAAAGTACTGAAACAAATTACATATTAAAAAAACTTCCAGAATCATTTCGAATTTTTTTGTTTTTAAAAACTGAAAATAAGCTTAAATTGATGACAGTTAGTTTTATGAATAACTTAAGACACAATTTGTTTTCTTAAGACATTCTTTCCCAGAACTAGCTTTCTATTGCTTTTATTTAATAATTTATTTATTTTATTATTTTTTTTTGCTTCATTCATTAAAATGTTGAGAACTTTTTAAAAAATCGGAAGATACATAATATGAATAGTTAGAATACCAAATCTTGTCAATAGTCTGATTTACTAAATTCTGCAGTTAGTCCACTTTAGTACAATTAAAACTGTTGCGTAATAAAGGGAGGGGGGGGGATCCGCCCGGGCGGCAAGGTTAAAACAAAGATGGTGGCCGGCAGGACACCTAAAAATAATATGGTGGAAAACTAAAAGGCCGAAATGGGGGGCAGAATGCTGAAACTTAAAAAAGAATGGGGCGGCAAACTGAAGAACCGCACCGGGAGCCAATAACTCTGGCGCTACACTGCAATAGCAAAAGATCATTATTATGCTCTTAATTTGGCAAAAGCATAATGTGTTTCAATTGCTGTATTCGGAAATCGCCGCGCGACTGTCGGTCTGGATTTTGGTCGTTTTCATCCAGATGTAAAGTCAATACAAGTTAGAACTCCTTAAAAAGTCATCCAACCAAGCCCCCCCCCCCGCCAAGCCTAGACAAGAGATATCCTTTGTCTAGGCTTGCCATAACAAACAAATCCCGCAGAATTTTCGAATCGCAAAACGTCGTTTTGCTAAGGCATACTTTCTGTATCATCTGTAATTATATATGATTAGTAAATAACTGTTATACATTAAGAATAATATGTACTGAGAAAGCCGATTAAAAAGAGGAAATCGTTTAGGGGAGGAAATAAAAAATAAACTTGTTAGTGTGCAAAACTATTAAAAACATGGAGAAGAGCAACAGCTGGCGACGAACACTGGAATAATGATTGTTTGATAACTCGCAACTACATATTTATCAAACGTAACTACCGATATTTGAGGATTGACAAATGGAATCAGAAATATTTAGATAACTTTATAAAATTTTGAATTTCCCAACCGTATTTTCTTCCCCCAACTCCCAACTGAAATGCCCACGTAGACGTAGTTCTGCCCTGCGATCGGGCTTCTCACTTCAGTCAGCAAAAACAAAACACACTAGGGGCCTTTTCGGGTTACTCGCTCGCACAAATGAAAACAGACAATGAAAAAGACATTAACAGTATTTTGATCTGAAAGAATAGAATATTTGGAAAAGGCATTTTAATAAATTATACTTGCGGGAAAGATCCGATTTCATAGACTGTTTCTGTGAAAGGGCCGCTTTCATTCGAACCTATTTTTATGATTGGGTTATTGTACTCAATCGTATTTCTGTGAAGGGGCCGTTTTATTTAACGTATTTTCGTGATGAGACGCAAATGGTATGTAGGGAAAAAAAAGTAGTGATTGTTGACTAAGAATAATAATAATTTAAAAGGAGGGGGGCAGAAAGAAGAGAAATTGGGCAGCTGGGCACTAAAAAGACGATAAAAGAGCCGCCGGGCGCTGCGCCCTGCCAAATCAATCTAGGCTCAACACTAGAATCTGTGAAGGTGCTAACTAATGTCAGCAAAGAGGAAAGAGATGTCGCAACGCAATAAATGTAAACAGAGGGGAGAGGATGGCGCCGTGAATGAAATCGGGGCTAGAAGAGCGGCAGGCAGGGCGCTGTTTTTGGGTGGCAAAAGGGCGGCGATTTTTTTTGAAAGGGCAAGTAGGGCGGGATTTTTTGCTTTAAAGGGCGGGCAGGGCGCAGCGCCCTTCGAAAAACGCCTTGGATGATCACTGCAGAAATATGTATGCATTATTTAATACAGAAGACTACAGGGGTGTTCACACATTTTTGTAACGATTTTGATTTTCTGCATGAAGCTAAATATTAATTTGAAAATAAAAATGTGATTGGCATCAAATTGTAATAAGGCTGATTTATCACCTGCAGCATTAAAAATATTCTTTGCTTTAAAATGTCGCTGAAAAATAAACAATGGATCGAAGGCTATATTTTTGCGCTATTCAAAGAGAAATACTCTTATTCAGTTATTAAAAAAAATGTCAAAATCGTGGTTTTAATATTTCTACACGAAAAATAAGTGACATAATTAATAAGAAAGGAAAGAAACTTCAATGTTTATATTTCACTGGGGAAAAGGCCAAATATGCATACCCAACAAAGGTACGTACACCTCTTATTAAATCTAAATTTGCATACCATGTTTTAAAGGAAAATGCAACTACCCAAAGAACTATCACAGAATCTTTAAATATCTCTGTAGGAACTGTGAACAAAATTATAAAATCTGATTTAAAGTTAATCAAAGCAAAAAAAAAAAAAAAACACGATGTTCATCATCTAATGCCGAACATGTTTCTCAGCTTAAGACCATGTGTCGATTGTTTGTATGAAAATTATTTGGCAGGTGAAAAATGGAAATATGTAGTTACAATTGATGAAGCTTGGATACATTTATCTGACTGCAATAGAAAAAGATCAATTTACTACTGCAAAAGAGGAGAAAAAGACTTAACGAGTTGGTTTAGAGAAAACAAGGAAAGTTTTCCTAAATGTTTTATGGTTATTACTGGATTTTCTTATAACGGAAAACTTACAATAAGGGAAGTAGAAAAAAATGTCAAAATTAATTCAGATTACTACAGAAGTATGCTTTAACATCTATTTTTAAATAAGAAATTCCATCCCTTTATCCAAACAATCTTCACTGTGTTAAGTTCCATCTGGATAAAGCTCCAAGCCATACCTCTAAATCTACTGCTCTATTTTTTGATAAAATGAGAAATGAAACTGGAATTGAAGCTATTCCCTTTAAATGCATCCCACCCAAGTCCCCTAACGTGTCTCCTATGGATTAATGTGCATTTGGACTTTTAAAACAAGCTCTTTATAAGCAGCATCCCAAAACATTGGGTGGACTCTGGAAGATTGTGAAGGAGGAGTGGAACAATATCAGCTTTGATCTTTTAAGAAAAGGACTTATCTTGGAATGATAATTCAAATGTAATATGATAGTTCAAAGAAAGAGCTATCAGATTGAACACATTAGAAAATAAAATTCTTATATTTATTTTTATATATATCTTAGCAAAATCGTTACAAAAATGTGTGAAAACCCTCTGTATTGTAATGTATATAGTGATATGTAAATTAATTTTACTTATTTTATTTATTTTAGTAAAAAATAAAAATTCCTCACAAGTTAAACAAGATGATATTATACATGTATTTTAGTGTAAAACTCTAGAGTATTCTATGTTTTTTTTTTTAAGTTTCATTTATTTGAAATCCATGTTATGAAATAAAATCTGAAAACTTCCTTGCATGTTATTCTTTATGGTGTTCTTTAAACATAATTCACATATAAAATTCCAATGTTTCTTAAATAATTTATCTGATACTTTACTATGTAGAATAATAATAATATAATTTAAGAATTAGCATTTTCAAAGAAAAGTTGTATTCTTCAAAACTTTCTAAATATTCTGTTACAGAAAAAAGTGCTTGTTCACATTTTGTGAATATAATATTATTACATTAAGTCACATTTCAGTCATTCTGCTAACTACATTTATTTATATCCTATTACTATAATTAAAAAAAAAAAAATTCAATCCCGGTTTCTATCATAATCCTATGGACTGTAGCACTCCAGAAAGGATGTCTGCTATGACGTCATGAAAAGCAAGGTTTCGGCCCGGTAGAGGAAACTTACTATCTCGCGTGGCCCCGCTTCATCCTAAACATGTAAAATCAACTTATTTTTTAACACCCCATACGTGCATGCTGTAGGCCCTATCTGAATGCAATTTTTTAATATTGCATGCAAACACAAATACTTGCACCCAAAATTAATGCTGTACTGTTTTAAGTGAAATTTTGTAACATTGCTTACATTTCTAGCATTTTTCTCCCCTGTAACGTACAGGGTTTGTTGATTTAAATCAAGGGATTTTTTTTTTTTTTTTTTTAAAGCAGTGATTAAAATCATTTTTCAAAAATGGATTTTGTATTGATAGAATGTATTCTAAATAAAAATCTTCAACACTCAAATGAAATTAATTTCTTATAACATTAGATGGCACTGCAGTAGTTTAGGGAATCCTTCAAGGTAAGGGGGGGGGAGGTGACTTTTGAGTGTGACAGTGTGAGAACAAAAGAAATTTGATCAGGAAAATTGGCAACACTAGAATTATTTCAGATTTTAGAACATGCTTGTTTAGGATTCTGTGTTCAGAGAGCTATTGGTAAAGTACAAGGATAATGGCAGGAAGGAAGAAAGATAATATTTGGATGTACTTTAATGAAGAGCAGATAGTTTCTGGGAAAGGTGTTAAGACCAAATGCAAGAACTGTGGAAAAGTTATGATGGGATTAGTAGCCAGAATGAAAGCACATGTAGATAAATGTTTCTCCTCTGACAGAAATGATATTAATAGTGATCAACCTCAAGAAACAATTGAGAACAATTAAACTTGTACAAAATCTGAGGCAGCCAAACCTATGAAAAGAAAAATCAATGAGATAGAAAATGATGTTTGTGTTCTTAAGAACAGCATGAATGATTGTCATAAAGACCACTAAAACTCAAAAGCAAATATTAGATGAGGAAGTGGCAAGATATATTTATGCCACCAATTCTGCTTTCTATCAGGTTAATCATCCCCAATTTAAAAAGATGATTTCTGCTTTAAGGCCAGGGTATACTACTTCAAATGAAGTAGAAATAGGTGGAGCATTACTTGATAATATATATGATCAGAGAAAGAAAAATGTTCCAAACACCTAAATGGACAAATTTTAACTTTAGTGTAGATGGATGGTCAAATGTTCATAATGAACCAATATTATGTGCTGTAGTTATCCACAAGAAAAGGTGAGAATTATCTGGTTGAGACAATTGACACATCAGGTAGTCCACACACAATTGAATATCTTGTAGAAGTTGTGAAAAGTAGTCTGGTAAAATGTGAAAATGAATTTAAGTGCATTGTGTAAAAGTCTTGTAACAGACAATGCTTCCAACATAAAAGGTATGCGTGCTAAGCTAGAAAATGATCCAGATTTAAATTTAATTACATATGGATGCTCTGCTCACTTGTTACATTTGATTGCAGAAGACTTAAATATTCCGAATATTAAAGAACAAATATTATTCATTGTTAAATATTTTCGAAACAATCATTTTGCAAATGCAAAATATAGAGCAGCTGGTGGATGTAAATTAATCATACCCCAAGAAGTCCGTTGGAATACAATGGCAGATTGTGTATCTGCATATTTAAAGAATTGATCAACCTTGGTTTCAATTTGTGAAGAAAACCGTACAAAGATTGACAGCATTGTTTATAATAAAGTGACTAATTTTGGAATTAAAAGGAATGCTGAGGTTCTTTTAAAGCGTTTGAAACCAGTTTCATTAGCTGTTGACAAAATACAGCAAAGTGATTGCACCATAACAGCTGTTGATATTTGGAAAGAATTGGGGGAAAAAATTGACTGAAGAAAATGTGGATAAAACATGAATGAAGAATTTTTTAAATCACTACAATCAAGCATTAGGACCACCACATTTTTTAGCATATCTGCAGTATGCTGGAATTAATTTAAGCACTGCTGAAAAAACAGAATGTTTGTTCTTTGCAAAAGAGAATTATTCAGAATCTGTGATGCCTACATTAATGAAGTTTATGGCTAAATTAGAACCTTTTCATGAGTTTCTTTTTTATACCAATGTTGTTCATAAAGTAAATCCTATAGATTGGTGGAAATCACAAATTACTGGAAAAGTGACACTTTTGATGAAAATATTTTAGAAATGATAGAGCAACTATTTACTGCTCAAGCTTCTTCAGCTTCCGTTGAGAGAATCTTTTCAACATTTGGTTTGGTTCATTCCAAACTTTGTAACCGTTTAGGAACTCAAAGCCGGAAAACTTGTTTTCCTGTTCAAGCAGTTTAATAAAAAAGCATAATCATTCAACCATATTCATACTGCTATTCATGATATATTAATCATACATTTATTTATAACATAACTGAAATGTTGTGTTTAGTCCAGAATGTTTTTTTTTTTTATTTTTTATTAGAATAGGTACAAGTCCATAATAGTAATGTTTCATTCATTCATATTACTTTTAAAATGTTTTTTTTTTTTCCCTTAAATATGTTTTTTTTTTCTTTTATGCTTTGATATTTTCAATAAAGATAGTTTGTTTTTAGTGATGAAGTGAACATATGTTTTTACTAAAAAGGTAAGTCAGAAAATCATTTTTATTAATGAAATAGAAAAATATTAAATTACAAAATTTAGTATAAAGTAAATACTCATATATCATACCACAATTGTTTGATTTGTTTTCAGTTTGTAAATGCAAAATAGAATTTACAATTTCAAATTAATTTTTTTTTTCAATACAAAGTATTTGCAAATTAATATTTTTGTTGTCTTGCATGTTAAATTTGATTTGAATCGCCATGTTTGTTTCATATTAAAATTTGTTTATCTATGCACTTATTATAATAATAGCTAAAATAGCATAAAATATATTTTATATATATTGTTTAAAATGTCATTTTAGTTTTATAATATTCAAAATAAATTCATATTAGGAATTTTTAAAACATCTTTTAAAAAATCCGAATTAAATCAAAAAAATAAGTTATTATTTTTTTTTAATTTAAAAAATCACGAACCCTGTGTAACGATATAGGTGAAGTCTAAATGGATAAGAATGCAATGTAAGGAGTGTCTGCAAACTTGAGTTTGCTGCAGGAATTTATTCAAGCAAATCACTGAATTTGCACTTCACAGCCTCAGCCTGTGATCGTTAGGTAGGGCACCTGTATCTGTGCTGTAGTTCATTACTGTTTAATCTTTTGTTTTGTCTTACTACTACCGCCCATACACAGTGAATGATCAAGTATTTTGTGTGTCCCTGTACATGAATGTTACATTTGCCATTTTCGATGGGAAGTATTTAGTTATGCACTTCAATAATAAATATAAATTTTGTTTGATACTCTTCCCTAAGTTAGCACAACAATATCCCTGCATTTTTGCCTATTTTTTGAAATCTGTTAAATATGTCATTGCCACGCCCTTTCGCAGAGGTGCACTCACAAGGGAGGGTCGATACTGACCCTTGATCCTACTTAACTTCAACCCTGCTCTCAGCGAAGAGTTCTCTCTTCAACAAGGATGCAAAAGAAAAGACTGATTAGAACAGACACAGAGAGAAGTGAGAACAGTTTAGTATTAGTCCTTTTTGGCGACAAGATTTTGTCGCCAACCTGTAAACAATATGGCGGATCGGATGGAGCTGGTTTCAGAGGTAATTGATCCTTGCCGTTAACTTTGCTATGATTTATTTTAATGGCTTTTAAATATTTTTACGAAAAAATGAATTATAAACTGATTACAAGCTTACATGTGCATAGATGTGGTTTAATAAAATTTAATTACTTTTTATGTGAGGGGGACTGTGCCCCCTCCCTAAACCTACCTTTTTCTTTTTAGTAGAGTTAAATTTAATAATGCAAACGGCTAAGCTTCGATATACCCCTACAATTTTTTTCGCACCAAATTTGGCAATAAAAGGGATTTTCTGGTAACCCTAAAGAATTGCATTGGCGACATTGGAGGAAGGCTATTTATGGTAACACCAGCCGGCTGGCCAATGAGAGAGCAGCAGTGTTGCAATCTTTCCCGCACATGGAAGCTTGTGAACTTCATATCACATTCTTGCTTACAGGTAGTAAGTCAACCGTATTTTCTAGCGCTTCTACTAAGGTACTGTGATCTTTTTGATATTTTATTTTGGAGGTTTATTAGAAGAATTTTGGGGGATGGCTTCTAAGGATGCTGTTAGTATTTATCCGGCTGTTAGCAGCGTAGTGGAGAAGTATCAGTTTGGATATTTGAGAAGAATTTAAAATTATCAGGTAATAAACCCACGTGTGGTCGGACGGGTATAGCTAATATTATATTTGTTATGAGCTATTTGATGGTGGATCAGAAAAAAAAATTTTGATTTTTTGTGGAATACGGGATTGCTTAAGGCTCTTGTGTACTAAATTCGAAAGTCGATCGCCGTAATGTTATTCTATGGGGAAAATGGCCTTCATTAGAGATGTCACGAATAGTGATTTGGCCGAATACCGAATATTCGGCCAATAGCTCAGGCCGAATACCAAATATTCGGCACATAGTTTAGGCCGAATACCGAATATTCGTCGGCCGAATATTAATTTTTTTTTAATTTAATTTTAATTGTAAATAAAATATCGCTTTTTAATTTTGTAATTAAGTACTAAATAAAGACTACTTAAAATTCATTTTATATTATTTGTAGTTACTTAAAACACACAACAGTATATTATCAGTAGAACTAAAAAATCTTCGTCATAAAAAAATATCTTTCACAAAGTTAAGCACCAATAACAGTATAATTATATTTTGAGATATTCATAATTTAATAAATATGTTATGGTAAATGTGATTAATCTGGTAACTATACATAGTCACATCCTGTTTTAGGCTTTACAGCCTCTGAGCAAAACGTATTTAGCAGCTTTTTAAAATTATGGTTGTAATTGAGGATCTGAAAAAATTCCTCCTACCCCCAGCCAACACAGAAATTAGAAAATCAAGTCAAGCAGTGTCACCAAGTAGAAAAGTCTGCATTTCTGCATTATTAAATGCATTAGATTATGTTAGATCCAGCTTAAAATTCAGTGAGTGACTTAGGATATTTAATTTTATGAGATTAACATATTGAAGTATAACTAACCAATGTTATTTGTAAATGTATTAAAATATATTTTTCTATCTTTGTTCTGAAATTATTCTGCTGAATATGTAGAAATATTCGTCTACAACTATTCGGCCGAATACCTGTTCAGTATTCGGCTTACCGAATATTCAGCCAACTGAATATTCGGCCTACCGAATATTCGGCAAAACAGCCGAATAGGCCGAATATTCGTTACATCCCTAGCCTTCATTAGAACTCCATTTCAAAATGAACTATTGCATATTTTTCATCCATTCATTTTTCCCCTTAATCTGAAAACATTGATCTAAATTTTTATTTTAACAGAACTCGTCTAAAGTAATTTGAAGTACATTAATTACATCTGAAAATAACATGAAAGTTTGTTAAAAAGAAAGTTAAAAGGGCAGTTTTTGACAGTTTGGGTGGTCGAAGTCGGGGAGACCACACAATTCACCCCTCAACACCCCCCTGTGCACTAACGGTATGCAACGACACTGCCTTGCTGTGCCTCCATTGTACGATTTTCTCCTTCACAACCCCCCCTCCACAGGGAGTTCTGGAGTTGCCTGGCCATCAATCACTTCAACTGTAGCGGGAAGGAATTCTTGAAGAAACTCCGACACAAACTGAAATTTTACAGCCCGTAAAGTTACATAAAAATCAAAATTTTCAGCATATTTTAAATTTATAAATAGAATAAAAAAAACATGTAACTATGGAGAAGTGCCTCAGCTAACACATGTTCATTTTAAAATCTTTCAGAATAGCACAGTTTTCTTGCAATCACCTGGCAAACTTGAAAGTAGCTGTCGTTGAAATTTTCATGTTATTTCCAGATGTAATTAACATACTTCTAATTACTTTAGGCGAGCTTTATTAAACTAAAAATATATATCAATGTATTCAGATTAAGAGGAAAAAAGAATGGATGAAAAATATGCAATAGTTCGTTTCAAAATGGAGTTCTAGTGAAGGCTGTTTTCCCCATAGAATAACATTACGGCAATCGACTTCCGAATTGAGTGCACAAGAGCCTTAAGAGGAATATGACTTGCGCTAAGTGTGGGGGGATATGAGGTTTGAGATAAAGTAAGAAAACTTCTGATGGGTTTTCTTGGGTTTGCAAAAAGAATGCAGAGATTATGGTCGTGTTTTTCATGCTGTAAGCTGAACCTTTCAGAGATTTCTCTGATTACATATCATATTGTTTGTGGTGCTTCCACGTCGACCATAATGCACTGGTTTTCATTTTCTTCTGGGACAATGGCCAACTATTGCCAGTTTGTCAATGAAACCATGTGCGATTATGTTGAGATGACTTCAGAAAAGATGGGGGGCCGGGTAAGATTGTTGTTTATTACGTAAACTCTTTTATTACGATAAATGGAGTGACACATGAAGCAGTGATCATCCTAGGCGTTTTTCGAAGGGCGCTGCGCCCTGCCCGCCCTTTAAAGCAAAAAATCCCGCCCTACTTGCCCTTTCAAAAAAAAAATCGCCGCCCTTTTACCACCCAAAAACAGCGCAATGCCTGCCGCTCTTCTAGCCCCGATTTCATTCATGGCGCCATCCTCTCCCCTCTGTTTACATTTATTGCGTTGCGACATCTCTTTCCTCTTTGCTGACATTAGTTAGCACCTTCATAGATTCTAGTGTTGAGCCTAGATTGATTTGGCAGGGCGCAGCGCCCGGCGGCTCTTTTATCGTCTTTTTAGTGCCCAGCTGCCCAATTTCTCTTCTTTCTGCCCCCCTCCTTTTAAATTATTATTATTATTAGTTAACAATCACTACTTTTTTTTCCCTACATACCATTTGCGTCCCATCACGAAAATACGTTAAATAAAACGGCCCCTTCACAGAAATACGATTGAGTACAATAACCCAATCATAAAAATAGGTTCAAATGAAAGCGGCCCTTTCACAGAAACAGTCTATGAAATCGGATCTTTCCCGCAAGTATAATTTATTAAAATGCCTTTTCCAAATATTCTATTCTTTCAGATCAAAATACTGTTAATGTCTTTTTCATTGTCTGTTTTCATTTGTGCGAGCGAGTAACCCGAAAAGGCCCCTAGTGTGTTTTGTTTTTGCTGACTGAAGTGAGAAGCCCGATCGCAGGGCAGAACTACGTCTACGTGGGCATTTCAGTTGGGAGTTGGGGGAAGAAAATACGGTTGGGAAATTCAAAATTTTATAAAGTTATCTAAATATTTCTGATTCCATTTGTCAATCCTCAAATATCGGTAGTTATGTTTGATAAATATGTAGTTGCGAGTTATCAAACAATCATTATTCCAGTGTTCGTCGCCAGCTGTTGCTCTTCTCCATGTTTTTAATAGTTTTGCACACTAACAAGTTTATTTTTTATTTCCTCCCCTAAACGATTTCCTCTTTTTAATCGGCTTTCTCAGTACATATTATTCTTAATGTATAACAGTTATTTACTAATGATATATAATTACAGATGATACAGAAAGTATGCCTTAGCAAAACGACGTTTTGCGATTCGAAAATTCTGCGGGATTTGTTTGTTATGGCAAGCCTAGACAAAGGATATCTCTTGTCTAGGCTTGGCGGGGGGGCTTGGTTGGATGAATTTTTAAGGAGTTCTAACTTGTATTGACTTTACATCTGGATGAAACCGATCAAAATCCAGACCGACAGTCGCGCAGCGATTTCCGAATACAGCAATTGAAACACATTATGCTTTTGCCAAATTAAGAGCATAATAATGATCTTTTGCTATTGCAGTGTAGCGCCAGAGTTATTGGCTCCCGGTGCGGTCCTTCAGTTTGCCGCCCCATTCTTTTTTAAGTTTCAGCATTCTGCCCCCCATTTCGGCCTTTTAGTTTTCCACCATATTATTTTTAGGTGTCCTGCCGGCCATCATCTTCGTTTTAACCTTGCCGCCCGGGCGGATCCCCCCCCCCTCCCTTTATTACGCAACAGTTTTAATTGTACTAAAGTGGACTAACTGCAGAATTTAGTAAATCAGACTATTGACAAGATTTGGTATTCTAACTATTCATATTATGTATCTTCCGATTTTTAAAAAGTTCTCAACATTTTAATGAATGAAGCAAAAAAAAATAATAAAATAAATAAATTATTAAATAAAAGCAATAGAAAGCTAGTTCTGGGAAAGAATGTCTTAAGAAAACAAATTGTGTCTTAAGTTATTCATAAAACTAACTGTCATCAATTTAAGCTTATTTTCAGTTTTTAAAAACAAAAAAATTCGAAATGATTCTGGAAGTTTTTTTAATATGTAATTTGTTTCAGTACTTTTGACAACAGGATGTTAATTATTTTTATTATTTTAAGCTGATTAAAAACATTTGATAGTTAAAATATTTAATACTTTTTATATTTTAAAAGTATTAAAGCAAGGTTGAAGAACGAAAATTTAGTGTTTTTAAAGAGAACTTTTTAAGTATGCTACAAAAAATTAAAAATAAAGCTATGAAAAATAAATTATTTAAAATATGTTAAACTGTATTCCATACCTTTGGACAATTCTGTGAGTTAAAAAAATATTTATTTTATACCTGCTAAAAAACTTACATGTAGTAATTATTTTTATTTATTTTAAAGAATCGAGAGAGTGCTTTTTAAAAATCTTATATTCACTTTTCATGAATGAGCAAACATTAAATTTGAAGTGAAAGAGGAAGAACAAATATTTCAGTGATTTGATATGGTGTTGTATATTCGAACCATTGGATGTAATACAAAATTTGCATGAATGTCATTTATTCTAGCAATCTTCTGTGTTCAGAATTCAATTTTCCCAATTTCTATAGTTATCAATTGATGGATGAGTTAAATTGTTTGATCCAAATTTAAATGTCTAATAGTAATAAGGGTAACTTTGAAAATCTTTACTTGGTACTCATTCAATAATTATTGTGAACAAAAGAATTTAAATTCTGATTTATATTATTAAATTTTATTATTTTTATTATATGCTGAACACATCTATCCTAATCCACTTACACTGACAGTCCTTTTCTGTTTAAAAGTTTGTACCAATATAGGTAAAGCATCCTATATGAATGTGATCCAGTAATTGTGGTCCAGTAGTGATAGTGTCATAAAATTGAAGAACATAAATTAGTAGTCCCTCTGCCTTCACCTACTGTCTAACAAATCATGTCTGGCTAAAAATTTCTGAAACCTTCTTCAATAAATGTACTATTCTTATAAATAATAAATATGTAAGTTATGTAATTTCGAGCCAAAAAAAAAAAATAATAATAATAATAATAAGCAGAAAACTCAAAATTACTTTTAGTAAAACTTTTTTTTTTTTTTTAAATCAAAAACTTCTAGTTATCTACAGATTTAATTCACATATTTATGTCATGCTTAGAGCAAAATATTATCAACAAATCCTTTTTCCTATTTCGCTTACACTTACTTCTACAGGATATTTTCTCCAAAAGATCAGGGGAAAAAACTAAGACAAATTGGAAAAAATCTAACTATGCATTGTAGTCAGAACACATATTACAACTCTACATGTTAAAGTTTCGGGGATCAGATAGTTTCAAACCAGTGTCTATATATGTTAGCTACCTGTACATTCTCGTGGAACCCCAATGTGCCTTTTTTAAGAACAGGGTGCCGTTTTTGAAATTTCCCCCTGTCGACCCTTTTTTTCTAGAGTCAACACTATCTAATCACCTCCTCTTGTAAGTTAACCATTTTTTTATGCCTATATAGCTATACATGAAAAATTTTAAGTGCCAATTATTTTATATGTAGACTCCTCACCCCCTCCCTCCCCAACCCCCTTAAAAAAAAAAAAAAAAAAAAAAAACTTTAGATACGATAAATGCAGATTTAATATTGAAAAAGCGTTGTATTGTTGGCTGACCTTTTTTCTAAAAAAGTAAATGGCAATATTCGCTTAGTATATACAGGCACGTATCCAGAAAACAGTTTGGAGGGGCGGGGTCCAAACAGGAAAAAAGGTTGAATTTTTTACAAAAAGACTATCATTTTCATTTTAGTAACAAAAATGAAAATTTCGGGGGTGGGGTCCTGGACCCCCCTAAATACGTTCTTGAGTATATATATTCATATAGTGCCTCTTTATATTCTGACGTGCCCTTGAAAGCTTAAATTGCCCTTTTTTAAGGACTAGCACCCTGCCCCCTTTTCATCCTAGGATGATCTCTGCATGAAGCAGGCTCCCCGTGCCTCACTCCAGTAACTGTGTCAAGCAGGCTAATGGCTTCACACAATATTTGGTTGTTTATTCTAAATCAGGGTTCATACTCATTTTTCAAAATGAAATTCCCTGAGTTTTCCAGGTGATTTTTCAAGAATTTCCAGGTTATCGCAAAAAAATAAACATAAGATAAAGACTAAATACTTTCTATTTATATGCCCCATTCTAAGGTAATGAAATTATGATAGCACTATGGTAATCAAAATTATACTCCCCCTCAATTATCGCATAATCAATGGATTACATTTATATCAAACATGGTTTTAAATTCAATTTCACCTATAAAATATCAGAAATTATACAACAGCTTTACAGAAGTAAAAAAGAATTTTTGGGACCACTTCACTGATTGATAGTTTCAAGATATGTTTTTTATACTATTGCCAGTACACGAGGCTATTGGTAAAAATTTGCCATATTCTTTAGAACTAAGTAAAATCCACCAATCCTATGCATAAACAATGAAATATTTAACATTATACGAACACACATTCTACATTGTATTCTAGCAAATATCAACAGAATTTGTATATACGTGATAATATTACACAATCTAACTTTGTGCACAGTACACAACACAAAAAATAGCCCCTCCAACTCAAATGAGTAAAGGGAGCAATCACAAATGCTCAGAACTGCAGAGAGAAAATGAGAAGCAAGTGTACTATTCGTCCTACGCAGTCTTAAATGATATTTGTTTATTCTTATATAATCCTGTAAGGTTCCTTCGCGATTACTGAGCTCACGGAAACCCAGAAGGCGCCCCAGCCTGCCCGAACGGAGCCCCAGAGTTCACTTAAAAAGAAGTGGCAACGAGCGAGGGAGAGAGAGAAGCGAAACTTTTTTTTTTAGGCAAGAAGTCGTGTTGTGGTTGTGACGCAGAAAGCTACACATTTTCTTTTCTTAGATGTATTAAGTGTTTTTTTGTAAAATGTGCTGTCGTGTGATATATTAAATGTTAGTTTAAATGTTTCAAAAGTTTCTTCATTCGACATTTACAAATATTGACGAAGGTTCTCACTGCCTATTATTCACTCGCACGATGATTGGAAACCTTACTGGTGCAGTCGCCCGGATCGAACTGGTGAGAGCTTCTCATTTTATTTTGTAAATGCATGCTCCTACAAATTTTAGTCGTTATTATTATTTGGGCAAGAATGGTGTTGAAATTAGTATCAAACTAATTGCATTTGTATTTTTGCGTCACGGAATATTAATGTTGAATACGCCAGTATTCGAAAGTAGATTCCGTTGATGAAATTATGTTCTTTTTTCCGCCACGGAATATTTATCTACACTAGCCAGAGTAAGAATACGTCAGTATTCAAGAGCAGTTCTGTTTTATGACTGTTTTCCATCACAGAATACTTTTCGCACTGAATACGTCAGTATTCGGAAGTGGTTTTTGTTTTTATTCATCGGAAATACGAATGCGTCAGCATTCCAAAATTTGTTTCTTTTCTCGTCGGAACGTATAAGTAACATTTTCATTTTCGAAAGAAAGTGTATTTGTAGAATGTTCTAATTCTTGACCCAAATAATTCAAAAAGTATTATAGTTACATTTAAAAGTGCACGCCAGTGCATGATAGTATTATATTTCATTTCTTTTTCTATAATTATGAAATATTATAAGATATATACATATATCTTATATACATATATATATATATACATATATCTCTGTCAGCCAGCACATTAGTTAATTCAAACTAAAAAGATAAATAAAAAAAAATAAGGGAAAAAATTTGTTGTTTATGAGTCATTGAATGTAAATCGACTGCATTGAATTTAGCATCAGGCCATCTGTTGTGTTATTTATTTTATTACGTGTTTACCTCAAATGAAAAGATTTATTTCATTTTGTATTGAATGTCGTTCTTACAGAGAGCAATTAGCTTTTGCGTAGAAAAAAAAAAAAAAAAAATGTGACATTGTGTCTTGTTTTATTTTGATTATCCTGGATTTATATTATATTATTGAGCTATCATTCATAATATAGCTATTCATTGTTTAAGGTTTATTTCATGAAAAATTTATGTGAAGTGAGTTTCGATAACTATTTTAGCTTATTTTAACTTAAAATATGTAGATTAATTTGCATTTTATGAACAATTCTTGTTGATTTTTTTTCTGCAGAATAAATAAATTTGAGTAATTTATTATTGCTAGTAACATTAAAAATTATTATATTTTCGGAAGAATATCAAAGTTAAGACTCTGCATTATTCTTTGTTTAGCTAAGATAGATTTTATCAATAAGATATAGAGAAAAAATAATAATATTAATAAATAAGTAAATAAATACATTATAAATGTTGGTTTAAAAAGGTGAATAGCATTTTTTTTTCTTTTCTGGTATTTTTGGTCATACAAACAATTAGTGTAATAAAACAAAAGTTTAAAGAAATATTTTACAGAGAGTAATGATGAATGTTTTATTGACTACTGTTAATATGCATTATTAAATTAAATATTGGAAGTGGTTTAGTTAATTTAGAGATAATAGAAAGGTTAAAAAAAAAAAGTGGTAGTTTGAGGGTTTTTCAGAAATCAAACATGGCGTATTTCGGAAAGGGCAAAAAAGAGGAAATGTTAGCTTTAGCTGCTGAATTAGAAATACAGGTAGATCCAAGTGCGACAATTGTGGCGATAAAAAATAAAATCGTTAAAAGTGAAGCATATGATGAAGAATTTACCAAAGGGATATTTTTATCGTTTGTTGAAGAGAGGAAGAAAAGGGAAGAAATAGAGGAGCGTAGAAGAAAGGAAGAAGTAGAGGAACAGAGGAGGAAGGAAGGAATAGAGGAACAGAGGAGGAAGGAAGAAATAGAGGAGCAGAGAAGGAGGGAAGAAATAGTAGCTCAACAGAAAAGAGAACAGATGGAGTTTGAACTGAAAAAACTAGAAATTGAGTCTCGTAATCGAATAATACAAAGTCCAACGACGCCTGAAAGCGGTCAGCATAATTTCGATTTAATCAAACTCATTCCTAAATTCAGATTAAGAGATGATGATATCGTAATTTATTTGTCTCTGTTTGAGAGACAAGCTAAAAGAACAAAAGTTGATCCTAAAGATTGGGTAGCATGTTTATTGACTCTGTTGCCATCCGAAATTATCCAACTAATTGGTAGGGAATCAGAAGACAAGTTTGAAGATTATGAGTACATTAAGGCTCTTTTATTGAAGAGATTTAAACTATGTCCAGAAAGCTTTAGAAAAAAGTTTGTGATGCACCAGAAGACCCATGAGAAATCATGGAGGGATTTTTGTTACAAAATTACAAGCTATTTTGAAGAATGGATAGGTGGCCTTGAGATAACTGACTTTGCCGATTTGAAGAACCTCATTATCACAGATCAAATCAAGAGAAGAGTGCCTCATGAGGTAAGAGACCATTTTCTGGATGATTGGGCGAAGTTCGTTTCTCCGACAAAATTGGCTGATCTACTGGACGAATATGATAGTGTTCGTAGTGGTTCGAAGAAATCTGGTGGTAATCCATCGAAAGACAAAAGTAATGAAAAATGGCGACCCCGTTCTCCACCTTTAGAGAGAACTGTCGAGAATAAACCGTTTCCTCCTCAGCACACATCAAATGCATATTCATCCCGTAAAAATGATGAACCACCTAAGCTAACCTCCAGGGTAACTTGCTATAATTGTGGAAAAGAAGGTCATACGTCAAAATTTTGCTATAAAAATCGGCAGCCAAGAAATGCTTTAACAACAGTCCAAGGCAATTTACTCCAATTGCCAGCACCCATTGATGAAAAGGAAAAATCAGAGGTGCTGACTGCCAAGATCTCTATTCCTGTCTCAAAATCAGTAGACGTATCTAAAAACGTAGACGATTTGAAACTTGTCAAGGTTAAATGTGGAAAGACTAATTTAATGGGAATATTAGATACAGGAGCCCAAATTTCGGTAGTACGTGAAAGTCTGATCGCCAGGGTTGGCTTTTTACCGGTAAAAACTGGTTTTTACCAGGGCATGGTAAAAACTAGGTTTTTACCGGTAAAAACCTGGGGAAAAGGGGTAAAAACCTTATGATACAATAAACTCCCTGAGTCATGAATTGTATATTAATGCTATTTATAAAACTGTGTTTTCATATAATTGACGTGGATATATCATCATCAGGACATCCTGATGATGCAAACTACATTATGTGATTGTGCAAACTACATTATGTAATAATCATTTTAATGAAAACCAAATGCTTACAAATATTAAGTTAAGATAAGTTAAGTGTAATAAAAGTACATTTACAATTTTCCTTTAAGTAAAAATTATTAAACTAGCCTGCATTACATAATTGTAATAAATAGTGTAATGTGCCTTCTCATAATAATAGTTTTAATAAGTTTAATAATGATAAATGTACATTATCTATAAATTTGAATTCTTGTAAGATGAAAACATGGATGAAAGTTTTCTGTGTTTATTATATTCCTTAAAATGATCTTTTTTCGTATAGCATTCTTTTACTTACCAAATCAGGCACTGAATTACGTGAATATTGTTATATGGAAATGGAAATAGTGATATTAAATGTCCTGAACTTTTATCCCTGAGAAAATGAAAAAATAGCAGATAAATCTTCGTTGTTTGCTTGTGAATTAAGGCCAATTGACTGCACTAGGGTCCTAGTCCTATAGGGGAATATTTTCCTGTTTCTAAGTGATCCTAGTATTTATGTGCCATTTCTGAAAAAAAAAAAAAAAAAAAAACCCACGGAAAACTCCGAACAGCTAGATCAACAGGCAAGACCGGGATATGAACCTGGCACCTCCCACCATCCAGTTTCGAGAGCAGAACCTCTCAGCCATTGGCGGAGAGATAAATCTTCAAAAAAGTGACAAAAAATAGTCAAACTAATACGTTTTTCTCAAAGGTTGTAAAAACCCTGGTAAAAACATGTTTTTCCAAAGATGGTAAAAACCGTAAAATACCACCAGACGGTAAATACCGTCCAACCCTGCTGATCGCCGACGTACCTTGTGAAGGAGAAGGTAAAATAGAGATAGTTTCTGCTTTTGGGGAAAACGAAGTTACACCACTGAAAATTTTCTCGATGAAAATTGATGATGGTCTGCATGGGAACGTACAAATTACTTGTGCTGTTTCGAGGAAATTGGTCACTGATCTACTACTAAGTTCTTCAGCTTATGAAACGCTGTGTCAAAATGTTGAACTTTGTCACAGTAATCATCCATGGAATGCAGCACCTGTGGGGTGTGTAGAATCATGCAGCGAAGAATCAGTAGTTGAAGTCAACCCTACAGATTTGGCCCAAATTAACCAAATTCATAAGAAGGACCCTGAAACAATAAAATCGACTAGTAAAACGAAGACAGAATTCATTGCACTCCAAGAACAAGATGAGACTCTAAAAAGATGTTTTGAATGGGCAATTAAGAGTGAGAATTCTTATTCTTTTGATGAGGGTGTATTGCTCCATGCTGAGTACATTTGTGGTGAAAATATCAAACAGGTTGTTTAACCCTTGGAACAAAGAACAGAAGTTCTACGAATGGCACATGAGATCCCTCTTGCTGGTCACCTTGGCGAGAGAAAGACGCTTCAACGAATTAAATATTCATTCTTTTGGCCTACTATAAAACAAGATGTAAAAAGATTTTGTGAAAGCTGTAAGGAATGCCAACTCAGGAGGACTGTCACCTATAAAGATAGAATCCCAATTCAGCCAATCGTTAGACCGGAAACACCTTTCGAGGTGTGGAGCATGGATTGCATCGGGCCATTGGAACCTCCGTCCGGAAGAGGTCATCGATTTGTAGTGTGTGCGGTCGATTTGTGCACAAGGTGGGCCGAAGCAGTTCCTGTCAAGGATATAACTGCGAAAACTACATGCAATGTGTTGATGAAAATTTTCACTCAGACGGGCTTCCCAAAAAATATTTGTTCAGACCAAGGAACCAACTTCACATCCAAACTCACCCGAGCTTTTGAAGATATACTAGGCGTGTCCCCGCGTTTTTCCACGCCAGGACATCCCGAAAGCATGGGCTCTGTCGAGCGATGGAATAAAACTTTAAAGGAAATGATGAACAAAAATATCTAAGAACATGGAAGAAATTGGGACTTACATCTCCCTTATCTTTTATTTGCTTATCGAGATGTGCCACATATCACGACTGGCTTATCCCCCTTTCAAATGGTGTATGGCAGACTACCACCAGGACCTTTGTCTCTGTTGAAGGAAGTCTGGACTGGTGAGCGCAGCATTCCCGTTACTGCTTCGCGCTCAGTTGAAAGTTACCTATGTGATCTCATAGAAAAATTGAGAAAAGCACATGACATAGCATCTGAAAATTCTAAGATCGCTCAGGATGAATACACTTCCAGATACAACTTACGGTCCAAAGAAAAGACGTTCAATGTTGGGGATAAAGTCCTAGTCCTGTTGCCTTCATCTTCTCATTAAGTACCTGGAGTCCTGCTACTGTCATCCAGATCACAAGACCCCATTCTGTCAAAGTTGAATTGGAGGATGGTAGTGCAAAAGAATTACACATTAATAAGCTCCAACCATATGTTCAAAGAATCAATCATGTGGGTCTGATTTTCGAACAAGATGAGGATTTTGGAGATCTTCATTATGCCCCAGCTGAGAAAACGAATTGCACGGCTAAGATATTCGGAAGCATCTTCAAGGTATGAAATCCCACCTAACAGAAGAGCAAAACCAAGAACTTTTCAATATTCTCCAGACTTACGTGGATGTCTTCAGTTCCAAACCTGGTCATGCCAAAGTGGAAGGACATACCATTAGAGTTACAGAAAATTGTTCGCCAAAACGACTCAAGCCTTATAGGGTTCCAATAACACTTCGAGAAGAAGTTAATCGTCAGGTCAAGGAATTATTAGAAATGGACTTAATTGAACCGAGCGAAAGTGAATGGGCCCATCCGGTAGTTTGCGTAGCCAAGAAGAACGGAAGCGTAAGACTGTGTATTGACTTTCGACTTCTAAATAGTTTCACTGTTCCAGATGCTTATCCAATGAAAATTGCAAGAGACTTGCTATATGAAGTGGGGAAAGCAAATTTCATTTCTGTGCTTGACCTCACTAAGGGTTATTGGCAAATACCAATGAAACCGGAAGCGAAGCCCTTTTCTACTTTCGTTACACATTGCGGACACTACCAATGGAAGGTTTTGCCATTCGGTATGAAAAATGCTGGAGTTACTTTCCAAAAATCTATGGACAAGGCTCTAGCCCATCATAAAGGGTATTGTAGTTCATATATAGATGATGTAGCAATCTATTCAAATACCTGGACTGAACACTTAAACCATGCGAAACAAGTGTTTCAGACTCTAAGGGAAATAGGGTTTACAGTTAACCTCGAAAAGTGTGAATTCGGGAAAAGGCAAGTCAAATTCTTAGGACATTTAATTGGTTCTGATCAGCATTCACCAGATCCCGAAAAAGTTGAAGTATTACAAAGGCTGGGTAAACCCACCACCAAACGGGAAGTACGTAGTTTGTTAGGGCTGGCTAGCTATTACAGAGACTATATACAGAATTTTTCCCAAATAGTACTTCCTTTAACCGATCTTACCAAGAAGAGTGTACCCAATAATATACCTTGGACTAAAGAGGCTGATGAAGCATTTTTAAAACTAAAAGAAGAACTCATAAAGATGCCATCTCTACATACTCCAAATCTCGACAAGCCCTTCCAACTGAAAAGACACTCAAAATACTGGTGTTAAACGATAAAGTAATTTAAAAACTTTGTAAAAAACACACATAAGAAGTAAAAGGAAAGAGGATACGCGTTTCGTTCAAAAATTGTTTTGAACTTCTTCAGTCCAAGCCCTTCGACGTAAAGAACACAGGGAACTGAAAAGAGAAAAACAAGCAAGATGTTGCCACAAGGGGCAAAGAAAAGTCGAACAAAACCACGGAGAGGGGAGAAAAAAAAAATTTAAAAAGGGGGGATAAAAAGGAAAGGAAAGAAGCACAAAAAATACAGAAATAAAAAAGGAATAAAATAATAAAAATAATAATAATAAGGGAATAAAAATAATAAAGGAATAAAAATAATAAAAAAGGGAACACACAAGTACAAACACACACACAAAAAAGAGAAAACAGAACAAACAAACTTTTTTTCATTTTTTTTTCCCCCCTGTTTCTTTAATGTGTATGTACGTGTGTTACTGTCTTTCTTTTTCGTTTTTATAAAAAAAAAAAAAAAAATTTCTTTATATATATATTTATTATGCTGTCCTGTTCGTGGTTTTTATTTAAAAAAAAAAAAAAAAAAAAAAGTGTGCTATTTGTTTTTTGTTTGTTTGTTCTGTTTTCTCTTTTTTGTGTGTGTGTTTGTACTTGTGTGTTCCCTTTTTTATTATTTTTATTCCCTTATTATTATTATTTTTATTATTTTATTCCTTTTTTATTTCTGTATTTTTTGTGCTTCTTTCCTTTCCTTTTTATCCCCCTTTTTTAATTTTTTTTTTTCTCCCCTCTCCGTGGTTTTGTTCGACTTTTCTTTGCCCCTTGTGGCAACATCTTGCTTGTTTTTCTCTTTTCAGTTCCCTGTGTTCTTTACGTCGAAGGGCTTGGACTGAAGAAGTTCAAAACAATTTTTGAACGAAACGCGTATCCTCTTTCCTTTTACTTCTTATGTGTGTTTTTTACAAAGTTTTTTAATTACTTTACCCTTCCAACTGTACACCGATGCCTCGGCTACCGCCATTGGAGCTTGTCTGGCCCAAAACAATGATCAAGGCAAAGAAATGCCAATTGCATTTTTTAGTAAAAAGATAAATCCCTCCCAAACTAAGTGGTCAACTATTGAAAGAGAGGCCTTCTGCGTTTTAGAGGCATTAAAGAAATTCGACACATGGATTTTCGGGGCCGAAGTGCAAATTATTTCGGACCACAATCCGTTAACCTATTTAACCAAAAGTGCCCCTCACGGAGCCAAATTGTCCAGATGGGCTCTAGCCTTACAGAGATATAATATGGCTGTTACATACAGGAAAGGAAAATACCATGGTAACACTGATGCCCTCTCGAGATTAAAATTTTACATGACAACATAATTTTTTTTTGTTAATGGTTTGTGCAATTTTGCTGTATATATATATTTATAACCGATTGTTTTATCTTATTATGTAGTGTATCATTTTTTGTGTGTGTGGGAGCTGCATATCTATGTGAAGCTCTCACCCCTTTCTGTTTTAAGTGAGCAAAGTACTGGTGTGTTGATTCAAATTTTCAGAGCAGCATCGACACTCCAGTGACGGATGTGCTTCCCCTGGATGGACTTGTAAGGTTCCTTCGCGATTACTGAGCTCACGGAAACCCAGAAGGCGCCCCAGCCTGCCCGAACGGAGCCCCAGAGTTCACTTAAAAAGAAGTGGCAACGAGCGAGGGAGAGAGAGAAGCGAAACTTTTTTTTTTAGGCGAGAAGTCGTGTTGTGGTTGTGGTGCAGAAAGCTACACATTTTCTTTTCTTAGATGTATTAAGTGTTTTGTTGTAAAATGTGCTGTCGTGTGATATATTAAATGTTAGTTTAAATGTTTCAAAAGTTTCTTCATTCGACATTTGCAAATATTGACGAAGGTTCTCACTGCCTATTATTCACTCGCACGATGATTGGAAACCTTACTAATCCATTTCTAATTGCATGAGTGCTTCATTGGCAAAGTAGTTGACCATTGAATAGGGTGAAAGCCATAAAAATAAAGAGAGGGGGATTAATTTTCTTAAAATTCCAGGGTTGAAGCAGGATTTTCCAGGTTTTTAAAGCAAAATTACATTTTTCCATGAGATTTCCCTGAGTTTTAAGAGCTAATTTTCAATTCCCTGAGTTTTCCCTGTTTTCCAGGTTTCCCTGAGGGCGTATGAACCCTGTAAATTTTTACAGTAGTCCGCTTAAAATAGAGGAGGGGCAGCCCCCCCCTTACATAAAAATCCCAATACCATTACATTTATTTTTATTGTTAACCCTAAATTCAGAAGAAAAAAAAAATTTAGTAGTATCTCCATTTTCGGAAACGCAATTTCACGGCCATCTTGTTATCTCTTACAGCGTCGAAAACGTCATTTTCGGCTTTACTCGGTTTTTTTTTTTTCAACATCGAAAACGGCATTTTGGCACCCAAAAAAAAATCACCAAAAATCAAGGTAGGAGGTATATTGAAGATGTGCCATGCAAACAATGTTCTAAAGACAACACCTCATAAAATTTGCTTCTACCCTTAACAAATAAAAAAAGGAAATAACAGATATTAAAAAAATATATTTGTTTATATATATTTGTTATTATATCAGAACAATGCTTCTCATGCCTTGATTAAAATTGCTAAATAATTGCAGCATTGAAATAATAAAATCAAAATATCTAATATTTCATGGTATAAAATATTAGCAACATAATTATTTGTTGCTTCTACCCTTAACAAATAAAAAAAGGAAATAAATATAAACGAACAATGCTTCTCATGCCTTGATTAAAATTGCTAAATAATTGCAGCATTGAAATAATAAAATCAAAATATCTAATATTTCATTGTATAAAATATTAGCAACATAATTATTTGTTGCTTCTACCCTTAACAAATAAGCAAAGGAAAATGAAAATATTAACCTAAAAAGTACTATCAAAAGAATGTTAATTCATACTAAACTTAAATAAACCTCATAACAAGGCTCTCCTCACATTCCATGTGTTCGCCCCATTGCGACTTATGCCGCTCTTGTATGGGCCAGTGCAGCGAAATGACACATTACACGCCTGGAATCCAAACAAAACATCTTACTCAGAACCATTCGAAATGGACCCACATTCATATCCAACAACCTCATAAGGCATGATTTAAAAGTTCACACCCTCAAAAATGTCATCCTCAAACAAATTGACAACTTTTACACCAGCTTGGACGAGCTTCCAAACTCCATCCAAGGTGACTTCCCTGATTATGATTTTAGGGACCCTCAAAACAAAAAGTGCCCAAGGCTACGCTCCTTTCTCTTCCTTCCTTTCCTGACTAGATGCATCCAGTAGTCCTTTCCTGCCATGCAGGTAGACTACTTTACCATTATCGAACTGTTCTCAAAACATCCTCCGCCAAGTATAGAGGCTCCTTTATCTCATGACAATTATTATTCCATGATTTTTAATGACATTCTTTAAATTACACTCTGGGGATTAGTGCGTGTGCACAGGCACCCCATGAAAAACGTACTTTGGTTCGGTTCGTGTAAATAAACAGTCAGTATGAAACTAAACATCCATTTTAAATTTAAAAAATAATTAAATAATACAATTTAATTTAAAATAAAGCCATTAAAATCAAAGCACGTCGTCATCAGCCAGTAGCCATTTTCGGAAATAAAAATTACCAGCTTAGGATTACCATTTCTTAACTTCCAATCGTCAAACAGCAGGGTTACCTTAAAGGCTTCCTTTATCGCACCAAGAAAAGTTGCAAAATAAAATCGTGCCAAAGAGGACTAATACTAAATCTGTACTAAGAGGTGCAAAATGGAAGCCTACTCTCGATGATTAAAAAGATGTTTTTCTTTTTTATTCTCTGCTAATGAGAAAAATATGTGTTTTACTTTGGCATGTAAATATTTTTTCATGTACATATTAAAATTCCAGAAAGATGATTGTGTATCTTTGGAGCAATTTTCTTAAGTGAAATGCCTTCAACGAAATGCCTCAGAAGTATACTTGCAAACGATTAGAAATATCATTAATGACTTCACGACAGGGTTGGGTTTTTGACATGACACGTCAAAAACCAGTCGAAAAGTGTCAAAAACTGACAAAAACTGTCAAAACCTAATGTTTCTTTTTTATGGTCATGAATAACAATTTTAAATACATTATATTTCACAATTAATGTAATTAAATTAAAACTATATATCACCCATCATATTATTTGTTATGTTAGAACTAAATATCTGAAAAGGTAAAAAGTATTTGTGTAAGTACTTATAAACATCTATTTTTTCCTCCTCTAAGTACTCAGCTTTTTCCAAATGTGTTAATATAAATAATTATATGAATTACTTTATGCATGATTTAGGATTAGAAGTGTTACTAAAACTATTCCTTATCCTTTATTCAATGAATACTCCTAATTTATTTAAACAGTTTTTAAAAATTCTAAATATGTGTATAAATAAATTTTCTGCATAAATATTACATATAAACCACATCTGTTTTATAAATATTTCCTGGGTAAGTAAATTAATAATTTGAAAATGAAATAATGATTTGCTATTATCAATTTACTTAAAATTTTATAATACTCTTCATTTTATTATGTTAATAGTTTCCATTTAATTATTCAAAGCAAGGGCAGTTTATTTTGGTGACAGTTTCTGTACTTAAAACAACCTCCCTTTTCTTGGTTCAAGTTCATAGCTGTAAGCAGCAACACGGTGTTAATCCTTTGTGAAATGTCTTTTGAAAGGCAAATAGATAGCTAACCTGTTTTTTCTTTGTATTCTAATGCACCCGAGTGGCCAGTGGTCAGAAGTCAGTGATGTCGCTAGACTTTGGAAGAGACGGGTCCTTGGGACCCAGGGCTCCAAAATTTACGGTCCTTTTTTCCAAAAAGTGGGTCCTTATCGATATAAAAGCATTTGGTTATTTCCACGACTGATGTTATCATGTCTCACCCATTTTGGTGTGCTGATGCGTATGAATATCTTATTGATAAATAACCTAAAACTTATATTTCAAAAAATAAATAAATAAAATGAATTATAATTAATCAAAAAAAAATTTTTGTGACATGAATGTCATTTACTTTGCCTTCACGGCAAAGCCTTCCTGATGACGCCCTGAATCCTAATAATTAATAAATCCTAATAATAAAATCCCCTTTTGTATGTACAGTAAACACCGGGAGAAAGGCTGCATCGGTAGAAGTGTTTAAGAAAGTAAAATGTACTCGCAGAACAGCTGCAACATCTTAAATTATTAAAACTACAATAAAATACCGTTCAAGCGCCCCTCCATCTTATATTAATTTTAAAAAAATAATTACTATGTATTAATAAATTTATCACAAGGAAAATCGGAATATATTTGAGGAAGGAAAGGATATACAACAGTAAAATATGGAACACCCCCCCCCTTTTCTCTTCTAGATTGTTTAAAATATTTACCGCTTCTATAGCTTATAGATTTCATTTCTAAATAATAATTGTCAGATTTAATATAAAACAAATCATTGTTTACATTTACACAAGCAAATATTAAAAATAAATAATGAAAAAACTTTATTCAATTCCGATAGTCCACCATCTCTAACGGAACAACCTTTAACATGAAAACGGAAGTGTGAGAAAGGGAGTGGGGGAGGGAGAAAGGAGGAGAACGTCAAAGTAATCCCCTTTTCTCTTTAGCTTAACCACGTGTGCGCACAGCACGATATATATCCCGGGTAAAAGCAGAGTATAGGGGAAAACTCGCAATGCATCATGGGAAAGCGAACACTCCTATGCCTCCTTTCGACTAGGGATCTTTCTACACTGCATTTTTCCCCCCATGTAGGGGAAGCGTTACTCCGCATTTGTGTGCATGTAAACGGGCCCACAAAGCCGTTCACGATGTCAATCTCCCCGAGTAAAACACGAGCAGTTTGTGTTTTACTAGAGATTTACCCAAAATTGGCAGTCTGAACGCACCCTCACTCACCTTTTTTTTTTTTTTTCAAAATTTTGCATGATGGAAATTACGCGTCCCCCGGGACGCGTTGTAACTTTTCTTTTGCGTCCCATCATCGATTTTTTGCGTATTTGACGCGTTATAGCGCGTAAGCGGCATCACTGGAAGTGTGCAATCAGTTTGCTTTGTGATAAGAGAGCTTGTTTGCAGCAAAATAATATTGTCAGTTTGGAAAATTTTTCTGAAACTAGCTAAGAACACTTTAGTCTTTCTTAAAACTAACCTAAGCTATTTTAAAGTAGTACTTAAATTTTGGTCAAATAACTGTATTATTTATTTATTTATTTATTTATTGTTCTGCACATAATTAAAATCATAGATAAAGGTGGTAGTCCAAAAATGCTATATGGAATGATTTTATTTGTGTGAAAGAAGGAAATAAAATTTACAGAAGATGCAAAAAGTGTGGACATACCATGGTCAATAGAGTGGATAGGATGAAAGTACATTCAGCAAAATGCAATAGTGGAGCACAAGAGAAAAAACAAGACAAAGTCAATGAGGAATAAAGAGGGCATATGGAAACTGATGATACAAGTCTAAAGAAAAGTCATGAATTATTTGAAGTAAATGAATGTACATCTGGATTTGCAGGTGTTAAAAGAGTTTGTTTACAGCAAAATAACATATCTGATTACATAGTGAAAACTGCACCCAACATGAAAAAACTGCTGGATCTACAACTTGCTAAGTTTTTTTACAGTTGCAATTATCCCTTTTAATGTTGTTGAACAAAACGAATTTCTCAAGCTCATCAATTTGCTACGCCCTGGTATAAACCTCCAACCAGAAAAGCATTATCTGGCAGTCTCTTAGATGAAGTCACTGAAGAGTTAGAAAAGCAAATGGAAATCAGAACTTCAAGGAAAGGAATGCACATTAGTTGAAGATGGATGGAGTAATATCCATAATGAAGCAGTTATAGCTTCTTGCCTGCATGCTGAAGGAAAAGTTATAAACAGCAGTACTTCACCAGAATTACTACAGCTGATGGTGCGTTTGCATTCTTGTCCTTGCAGTTCAGCATCAATAGAAAGAATCTTTTCCAATTTTGGAACTATCCAGACAAAGTTACGTAATAAACTTAGATTACAAAAAGCTGCAAAACTAGTGTTTTGTTACCGTATGCTCCGGGGTAAAAAGGAATTAGAATGGGACTAGGTAAAAATGTAATTGTGTAAAACTGAAAATATTTGTTTTATTTATTTGTAATTTCACATATTAACTTAAACAAATGTATTTTCATTTTAAAAAAATAAATGGGTTGATAATTTTTTTGTGTACTTTTTTATTCCTAAATACTTTTTTTTCTATTTTGGACTATATTCCGTATACGGTGCCTTGTTTACATGTCAATGTTTTGTTTACAAATCATTGGCGAACAATCTGACGCGAGAGTGAGCGATGCACCGCCAACTGCCGGTGGTAGTTGTGACTGGCAACCATAAAGAATACGTGTTTCGTCAGGTTTGGGAATTTGAAATTGTTTGTGTTATTGATGGAAGGGAATGAAATGTGTTATGTTAATATAAGAAAAGAATTTGTGGGTGTTTGTTAGAAATATAGTACGTTATAAGCCGGTGGGTGTTGGGGACATTTCTGAGCGGTTATTTACCAAAAAAATAGAGGTAAGTGTTCTTTTTTAACGAATCTTTCGATGTTTAAGGTTTTTAATGTGAATTTTAAATTGATATTTGAAGTGTTTATGTTTTCGTAAGTGCTATTTACGTGCTATTCTAATCATACTGACTTTATAAGAGGTGTACAACTAGGTTGTTTAATCCGCCGATGTTTTTTTGAGTTGAAAACGGGCCAGTGTTTGCCCAGTTTACATTAGCTGTACAACTAGGTTGCTTAGTTCACTGTTGTTGTTTTTTTTTAGTTAAAAACGGTCCACTGGTTGCGTAGTTTACATAGCTGTACAACTAGGTTGCTGAATCCACTGAGGTTTTTTTAGTTAAAAACGGGCCACTGGTTGCCTAGTTTAGATAGCTGTACAGCTAGGTTGCTGAATCCACTGAGGTTTTTTTAGTTAAAAACGGACCACTGGTTGCCTAGTTTAGATAGCTGTACAACTAGGTTGCTGAATCCACTGAGGTTTTTTTAGTTAAAAACAGACCACTGGTTGCCTAGTTTAGATAGCTGTACAACTAGGTTGCTGAATCCACTGGGGTTTTTTTAGTTAAAAACGGACCACTGGTTGCCTAGAATGACTAGTAAACATGGCGACAGTCGCTGGAGCTTGGCGGTCGCCAAGCTCCAGCGACTGTCGCCATGTTTACATGGGGTGGGCACCGGCTTGTATGATTTTACCTCTATTTTTATAGTAGCTTATTTAGTTATTTTCTATTCAATACAGCTTGAACCAAACTGAAGTTTGGGGGTTGTCTTGTTAACAAAATAATACAGTAGACGACCCAAAATCCGCACAGCTTGGTTCCAGGCCTTGTGCAGATTTTAGAATTTTGGGTCATAATAGAAAATTTATTCTATTTTCACCCCCCACCCTCAGAAAATAATAGATGAAAAATTACAATAGAGATCAAGGGAAATAAATCATGTTACTTATAATTAGAATCACGATATAAAAATACAGAGGATTAATGCAATATACAAAATTAGAGATCATAGTACAACTTATTCAATAGTTTAGGACTTTGGGATGTTCTAATTATAGTTTTTATTTATTTTATTTTTTTCATTATTTTCTGTTCGTAACACAGCTTTGCTGCTCTACAAATCTGCGATATTTCTTTCTCACAGCTTAACCTTCATCAAATGTTAATTATCAACTTTTTGATCATCCTCACTTGTTACTGTGTCATGTGATTATAATTCAGTGTCAATTATGTCACTGTCAGTCATTTGAAAGTTATCAATGTTAAGATTAGAGCTCACAGACTCCTAAAAAATTTTTTTCAAGTGGGAATAGCTTATTTAGTTTTACTTTGTGGTTATAGTGTAGTTTTCTGAACTTGCAGCTGGCAGGGCAGATTTCATTGTTTACATTGAACAGACAGTGCAGATAGCCTTGCGGATTTCGGATCGGCGGATTTTGGGTCTTCTACTGTAGTTTGCATTGTCCAAAGGTTTATTCTAGTGTATTAAGTCAAAAATTATGATAGTTGCACAAGTATTTTTGTTACAAAAGGAGTTTTAGGACAAAATTTTAGGTTTTTGACACTTAGTTTCAAAAAGGGGGTTTTGACATGACGGTTAAAACCGGATGAAACCACCAACCCTAGTCAGATAATGTAGACGCACGCTCGCACGCGAATACATTCAAAGGTCTTGCAGACAGTTTTCCGGTAATTCCAAGTTTTTATTTTATTTTATGCATAGTTACCTAAATGAAATATCTTTTTTAAGTCACTATAGCCCAAGCGCATTGCACAAATATGTGTGCATATGCATATACACGTGTTCATATACACACTATGCATTTAGCTATCACGAACTATTATGAGTTTGCAGATAGTTTTGGATTATGTGCGTAGAGAGTTTTATCTTTTATCTGACTATGCCACCAACCGTCAAAAACTTGCCAACTCTGCTTCACGATCACGAAGGCTGCAACAGTCATTAGGCAGTTTGGTTTTGCAGTAAATAGCAAAAAATCTTGTTTTGAAGTTACAAACCTGCCTACACACAGCCAACTACAAACTTTGTTTGCACTTAGATTTTTATTATATAAGATTTTAAATTTGGCATAATTGTTCGTTGTTTTAATTACTCCTTTGTAAAGAAAAATACTCTTTCTAAAAATGTCGGGTCAAGAAGCATTTTTACTCTTCTGAAAAAATCCTAGATTGATCATTGATTTCTATGCTATGATTAAAATACATTGTAAAAATTATCATAAACAACCAGTGCATTAAATACAGGTTAAAAAAAAATTATAAAAAATAAAATGGTATTTTGTTTACTGTTCATTTAGTTTTACATCAAAAAGACAAATAATTTTACCTTCATCTTCACTCAGTGTACCTAATTTATCAGCTAAACAAAGTTCAGTCATTCTTCTTTGAATCATATCACAGCCTTCATAGCCGAATAAATTTCCATTTAATACCACCATATCTAATTCAGTCTTTTTCTCTAATGCATCAACTATTGCTTTTCCACCTTCCTTATTGATTTCATTAAAACCTAGGTATAATTCTCTCAGTTGTGCACAGCTAACCTTAAGAGCTTCAGCTAATACTAGTGCACCATTTGTTCGAATAAGACAGTCTCCAAAATTCAGCATCTTGATATTTTTCAATGGAGGTAAACACCCAGCAATATATTTAGCACCTTCTTCGGTAAGGCTATTGTCTTCCAAATTTATCACTCTCAAATTAACATTAGAAGCAAATGAATCAGCAAGAGCTTTGATTCCTGGGGCGTATATTCCATTTTGAGGCATAGCCACAGATTCTAAAGTTCCCAGCATTTTGAAAAATCTTGCGACTGCAATCGCACCATCATTTTCTAGACGATTCCGACCACAAACAAAAACCTTTAATTGCAAGCGATTTCCGTCTCTTTGACTGTTTTCAACACATTTACATAATGCATCAGCCAACATTTTAGCTCCTTGTATTCCTAAACCATTGTTGTTTAAATGTAGTTCTTGTAGAGTATAGCACGATGAAGATTCCAGGAGTTTTACAATCCCAATTAATCCGCGAGGACCAAAGGCATTATCACTTAAATCAAGTACAACTAAATTGGCAGAAGATAACATAACAGCACTACTCAAAAAGCTTAAGGCCTGGGGAATTTCATCTACCGTTCGTCTAGTAAACATATCTTTCCATAACGCATTTTTCAAATGCGGCTGATTTTCCAAAGCTTTAGCAATAGCTTTTGCAGCAGGAATTCCAATCGTATTTCCTTGTAATTCTAAAGTTATCATCCCAGGACATGAATTAATGGCATTAACAATTTCTAAAGCATCAGCTTCAGTATCCAATTTTAACGCTCTACCGGCGAAACTCACTACTTTCTCTTTGTCATTTTCTTCCACAGTAGCCGACGCTAGATGCTCTATTAAAGTTTCGATTGTACTCATATTTTTAAAATATTTTTGGCATTTATTTTAATACTTTTTCAAATAAGTAAATAAACAACCAGCTGTGAGAAACGTACGGTCGGGTCGTGTCGTGTCAAGGGGAAGGAAGGGGGCCGCAACAATTGGGCCGCACTCTTAACGAGAGGCTGGGCAGAGCGGATTAAATTGCTCTCTGGCGATTTGGCGTGCAGTCAGACTCCTTTGGCAAGAGTCGTTTCTCCCGCTGTTATACACTGCACGCTAGGGGTTGCCGACCGCACCGCAAGTTGATCCGCGAAAAACAGTAGAGTTAGAAATTCCATGTTCTTTTCCTAATATTTTTTTATTTTATTTATTGATTAATTGTTCTAAATATATATTTTAATGCATTTAAAATTGCAGTCTAAAATTACAAATCTAAAATTTTTATTCATAGTTAAATGCATGCATTTAAATATGAATAAAAAATTTTAGATTTGAAGGTAATATGTTACGGAAATAAAAAAGAAACAGTGGACAGTTAAAAAGCAATCATCATTTGGCTTTTGTATGAATTTACATACGATTAGAGAAAACCCTTCTTTATTAAATGTTTAGTCCGGGGTTTTAGCAATTAATAGATATGGATTACAGATGCAGATAAACTCTTCGGGTTTAAACCTATATGTTCCCATGGATGCAGATTGAAGCGAGGACGAAAATTGCATTACTGATTCTTGTAGGATACTGAAAGATTAATATGGGCTAGCAATAATGTGTGTAACAACAAAGAATAATAACCGCTCGTCTTTCTAACGGTAAGAAAGTAAATGTTAAACTTTGTGTAAAGTTCATTTACATATAATCTATATTTATAAAATGCTAAATTCTTTTAATCAAGCACAAACTACTAATTCAATGAAAGAAAAAACTAATTCGTATTCAAGAAAGATTTTTTAAGACTTTCTTTGGACCATTTTGTTTCAGTGAAAAATTAATAAGGTAAATAGCTAAAAACTTAAAATTAAATGAGAAAGCAAATTCTAGATAATTTTTTTACTGTTGACTTTGTTTTAAACCGCAAAAGATTTCTTATTTGTTTTAAATACAACTTACTGTAATTCAGTCAAAACATTGTCTATGTATAAAGACAGGGGGGAAAAAAAATGAACGGTGAAATCTGGAAATTTCTTGTATTGTCAATGACATTTTGTCTTTTTTTTTTTTCCAATGGCAAAGGCAAGACAAGGGAAAGAAGTAAAACATTAAGAAAAAATAAAAAGATAACAAGAAAACTGTAAATAACTGCGAGATAAAATTCCTTGCTCAAACGTTGAATTTCCCAATTTTCCATTATTGTTATTGCATAAATAAATATGTACTTTTTAAAAACCCACCCCCCTCCCCCTCTAACACCTTACTTCTATTCCATAGCAGTGTATGTAAATATACTGCAACAGAAAAAGAATGTGGAAGCTCTACTGTTTTTCGGATCAACTTGCGGTGCGGGCGGCAACCCCTAGCGTGCAGTGTATAACAGCTGGAGAAACGACTCTTGCCAAAGGAGTCTGACTGCACGCCAAATCGCCAGAGAGCAATTTAATCCGCTCTGCCCAGCCTCTCGTGCACTCTTAAACCGCTTAAACACTATCCTGTGTTTGTACAACCACCACATTTGGATCAGAACCAATGAAATCGCTCCATTCCCCGAGAGCAAAAAACGTCACGAGCACGGACTAAGTGGTCACGACTCACGAGAGAATGCCACGATGAACAGATGCGCCAGAGATGTTGGACATTTGACAATCTCGAGGACATTTGTTTATTACTTTGAAGGCGCAGAATTTGACAAATATAATTTGCGTTTAACATATATTTCTTGATATTAATATGCAGTATAGTGTGAGTGTGTGAAAATTAAACATTTTTATATTAGTATTGATTGTGTGTCTTTATATTTTTTACTTAAAGAAAATTACAGATACATTTCTATTGTTTTAAAGTATTTTCAGGGGTGTAGTGGGGCCGGAACGACGTTCCGGAATTCAAATTAGATTATTATTATTATTATTAATGTACATTTTAACTTAATTTCTGAAAAAGGAAAAAAAAAATATCATCAGTTGCACCGGGGCCATCGCTAAGCAACGGGCTCGCTTATGAGTTGCCATCCCTAAAAATGAGTTTATCATTGAGGCCTGCTTTCCCCAGTTACAGTATTCTATTTTATTATTCTAAGTATTATAAATGTTATATTATTTTAAAACAATTTTTTTATACTTTTGTCGTACTAAAGAACTTTAGATGTAGGTAATCGTTTTGTGAATCTTGAGCCATTTTCTTTCATGAAAATTTATCCTAAAATTCGAACATTTTGCTCTGAATGTAAAGGTAAGTGAACGCTTATAATGTATTTAGAAATTCCAAAAATATGTATGTAAATCATGTTTAGTGAATAATTACTCATGTGTTATTTATAAATAAATTATTTTAATCAGAAATCGTATTACTTGAGTAGTTTTTATTCTTGTAAATAAGCATGACGTTTTGATACTATTTAGACAATTTTGCCAGTTGAAAATGTTATTTATCAGTTATATATGCCTTGATTATGTGATTAAGACTTACATCTGGTACAGTGCAGAAATACAGTAAATTATAAATTATTGATTTTTGCCCGTTTATACAGAAGCTTCAAATGTAGTTAATATTTTGTACAAGCGTTCATTATGCTTGCTCAATTCCTAAGTTCGATTGAGAACAGGGGCGTAGCCAGAAATTTTTCATGGTGGGGGTTTACGACTACTACAACTCATATATATTTATACGTGGGTGTGACAATGTAGTGAAGAATATACATTTTGTATGGCAAAAAATTCCTCATGGGGGGGGGTTATGACCCCCTTGGCTACGACCCTGATTGAGAAAGCGACAAAAGAATAATATATACTACGTGAAATGTCTTTATTAAAGAATAATTAATTCAGGGATCGCGCTATAGAGCGTATTTTATCAATTTTCTCCAATATACAGGATATCCCGAAAACACTGAAATGCGCTTTAATACATCATTTGTTAAAGATTAATGTTGAATTGTTTAAAATAACGTAGGAAATACGAACGTTCATGAAATATTCATTATAAAAATGTCTTGTGTATTTAGTTATTTTAAAGTATACTAAATATCCACTTGTGAAACTAAAATAAGCAATCGTGAATCATGAGAGTAAGCAGTAAGCACTACTTTGTTTTTCCTTCAAATTATATACATCTATTTTCTTTATGTAAATATGTATCATAGCAAACAAATTAATCATGAGTTCGTACTTGAATTAGTAACACAATTACTTAATACTACATTAAATAACGTTTGAAAGCACTGGGAAACTTAAGAAATGCCTGATATATACGTGAAGACTCGAGCATCCGTAGGCCTCTTTGGATGGCTCATCAAAATACACGCGCAGGCCCGTTACTAATTGCGAAGGCCCCGGATCATAGCAACCAGCCTGGCAACACTTTCCTGTAGGACACACTAACGTTCGTTTGAGGACGGTGATTGGCGGAATACTCGTCTTTCTACCTCTAAATATCCGATTTGTCCTACAAAAAGTTGCCCTGACGTAAGGCGGCCACATTTCTAAACAGTAATTTGGGGACAAATCAAGCATTGTCCTCGAATCCAAGGAAAACTTGGGAACGCTAGAAAATATTTTTGGGGACTTATTCGAGGACACAACATATTACCACGTATATCCCTAACTTTAAATTTTGACTGACTTTGATACTTAAAAATGAACTCTAAAATTTTTATATCAATTGTGTATTCTTATTTCTAATAAATTAATGGAAGTATTTCATTCATTTGTAAATATTTATTTAAATCAGAAATATGCAAGGAACATCATGTTGAAATATCGAAATTTATTCAAAATTTAACTCTTGGCATAATATTTGTATTTTTCAAAAGACATTACTTTTTACATTGGCTCATTTTGTGATACTTTTTTTTATGAAATTTTGTACACCCTCTAAAGAAAGTATTCGAGTGCAAGAAATTTTTCGTACGTCAATTTCATATTTAAAGCATAGTTCTTGATGAAAAATGATCAATCATTAACAAAACTGAAATGGGAAAATTGGCTCATAGTCGCATACTTTCATGAACAGGCCCGTCGCTAGCGGGTGTGCAGGTTGTGCACCGCACAAAGGCGCCAAGGTAAAGGGGGCGCCAAAACGACTGAAGAAGTGTTTAGCGAAAAATTAACATTTTTCGAAAAAAAATTTTGGCAAAATCATACAAGCCGGTGCGCACCCATGTAAACATGGCAACAGTCGCCAACCATTTTCTACGATCAGCACATTAAAATTACACATATATTCCACTAAAAATGAGCAACCAGTGGACCGTTTTTAACTAAAAAAACCTCAGTGGATTCAGCAACCTAGTTGTACAGCTATGTAAACTACGCAACCAGTGGACCGTTTTTAACTAAAAAAACAACAGTGAATTAAGCAACCTAGTTGAACAGCTAATGTAAACTGGGCAAACACTGGCCCGTTTTCAACTCAAAAAAACATCGGTGGATTAAACAACCTAGTTGTACACCTCTTATAAAGTCAGTATGATTAGAATAGCACGTAAATAGCACTTACGAAAACATAAAACACATCGAATATCAATTTAAAATTCACATTAAAAACCTTAAACATTGCAAAGATTCGTTAAAAAAGAGCACTTACCTTTATTTTTTTTTAAATAACCGCTCAGAAATGTCCCCAACACCCACCGGTTTATAACGTAACACCAGCATGCTTTCTTTTATTTAGCTCTATATTCACACCATATTTCTATCAAACACACACAAAAGAACGCTCCTTTTCCTTTCAAAACATAAAAAAACTCCATATTCCACACATAAATACTGACGACGAAATTCCCCGATACGCTTACTAACCTACGATAAAGAGTCCGTAAAACAGAATCAAAACCACAAGGAAAATCAAACATTAACTTAATCCACTCTATCACCAGCCACAAACAAACAACTATCGTCATTCAATTAGCACTGAATGAAAATCCCATACTTCAAAACACCCCCTGTTTCTCTTTGGTTACTGGTCTAAACAATCACCGGCAGGGTACTTCACTCCAGCTGAGCATCGCCCAGAGCCAACGCCAAATCAATTTGTAAACAAAACATCAAAATGTAAACAGCACCGTATACGGAATATAGTCCAAAATTTTTTTTTTGTTTGTTTAAGTTTATATTGCAGACTTCTAGGAAAGTGCTTTCCCCGTTGAAATGCCCCTCTACAATGTTTTTGCAAGGTTTCATCTTACAAGTTCCTGTATACAGCACTGCTTTGTTAGCATCCTTCCTCCCCAGGGGTGGCTCCAATGGGGGGTCCGGGGGGGCACGTGCCCCCCTGTCGGGGAACTTGTGACCCCCCATCGGGGCTATTTGATTAATTCGCCGGGGAATTTTCATAAGAAGAAATCCAAATTTTAGCTGAGTTTTAATTTTGATTTTGCGATTTAAAAAAAATTAATTTTGTACTTTTTAAATACACATGAAAGGCAAATGAGTATTGGAGATTGAAGCGGAAATGTTTACATTTCTGGGAGATAGCTGATTGGGGGAGGGGGGTATTCCTCAGAACTTCTGAATAATGGCTAAAACTACTTTCCGTTTTCATTCATCTCTTATCTCTGCGATCCTTTTCATGTCGAAAAACAACCACTTCCTGCATCTTCCAATACTGTGATGTGTTGACGAACGGCGGGGGAGACTTCAAATTCGAATAGCGTATACTTGAAATCTGTGATCCCACTCTCAGGAGGCATTTTACTGGATTTGCAGCAAGACATCAATCTTAAGGTAACAAAAGTGCCAGTCTATTCTTCTAACGACAAATTTATGAGACCACATGTGCGACCACTTTCTATTCGAGACTCTTTTAATTGCTTAAAATTGTTTAACCGATTGTGCATTTTGTCGCCGACACCATAGAAAAGTACAATATGGGTGTGGGTGGTCGGGATGGGGGAGACAGTGGCCATTAATTAGACCACTCGGGTAGATAAAAAATTTCGAGGGAAGGGAAGTATGGTTTTACTTGCACAAGCAAATCGGGGATGTTCTTTTTTCCAGAAATACGGTTTTTGTATTTTTATTGGTCCTCAATGACAGAATGATGAGAAAGAAATGATTCTGCGAAATATCCCGTGTATTTTTATTTTTTCTTCGCAAACCCATAGTACATCACTTTTCCAACACTTGTTATTGTGCATTGTGCCAGTGAGTTAGACAGAGTTTAGAATAGTGGTAATTTTTTTTCTTGTTACGGCAGCATAGCATATCATTGTGAAGTTTATAAAAGTTTAATTTCACTTTTGGCTTTATGTTTCCTAAAAAGAACATCGGTGGTACCAAAAGCACAAGATATAAAGTACAGTGTGCTTTATGTCGTGATATTTTTTGATTATGTCGTGATATTTATATGAGTATGTTAAAAAAAAACAACATAGGATAACTAAGCATTCAGATCTTCATAAACAAAATCGACTGGCGCCTGTTCAATTACCAATGGGAATTAAGAGAAAGAATCCTTGGGATATTTCTTCTTGGTCTTCGAATGTATGTTCATCTACTAAATTAGAGAAAGAGAACCCTTCATGTTCATCAGATCCACAAGCTTCAAGTAAGTTATATGTAAATTACATTCATATATATATTTTAAATGTGTTTAAAAGCTTTAATTAATATATGTTATTATTAAAAATATGGTCAGTTTATTTCTCTAAAGCATTGAATTATATATTCTAAGCACTTGCTTTTTGTTATGTATTTGTACAAATATACTATGCCCAAGGGTGGATCTAGAAATATTTTTCAGGAAGGGTGCAAAGCTTGAATACCAATTCAGAATTGCATGAACATGCAATTTTATTTGAAGTGTATTTTTACTAGTGTAAATATTTTCCTCTCGGGGAATTCGCGCCCCCTGTGCTCTTGCCCTAAAACCACCCTTGCCCCCCCCCTTATAAAAAAGAATTGAAACTATTTTGAGCACAAATTTTGAATGACCACATTCTGCGTTATTTAAAAATAAAAATAATTTTAAAATAAGGCACATATTTCAAAAACTGAGTCACCTGTACTGTCTCAGAAATTTTAAAATACTACTTTAAAGTTTATTTATTAACAGCATTTTAATGATACATATATATCATTAAATATCCTTAGACATGGATGCTCGTAATGGTTTGGAGTGCACTTTTAATCATGGCTGCGGACCCAGAGTCATAACTTTTTGAGTTGAATCTGGAGTATAAGTCGGACTTTTTGACCTCACATTCTGATTCTATGTTGTACAACATTATTGTATTTTTAATTATATTAACTGTCTGAGTACTCTATGAATTAATCTAAATTTTCTCCTAATTGGTCTTTTAAACACTATGAGTACTTTTAAATGTGCTCTTGCTTTTAAACCATTGATAAGTAACATGTTGTTCACCCCATTATATGTCATTCCCGCTAAATTACAGGACAGGATATACATTTTAAATTTTAAACATTATACATTATTAATTGCAATTTCGATTTTTTTTTGTATATTTATCAAATACGATTTAGTAATTGGAGTGAGGACGAAAGGTATGTCTTTATAAACTTTCAAATTGCATTAATGCAAATTTAAATTAAACACAGATTTCATGTAATTGTATGTAAATTAACAGCATTTTAATTCACGAGTCAAAAGCTTTTCTGTCATAAATGTAAAATAAAATTTCCCATTGTATAATTTAATTCATAGAGCTACAAAATTTATAAGTCTTAATTGATATTTTTTAAAGAGATTTACGACTCGGGCGATAAGAAATTTCGGATTTTGTTTACTACGGAAATTTTTTAAAATGTATATTTAATTGTGTAATAATTTGACATGACAAAATATTTATAAAATTATTTTACAGTTCATCATCTCTGGCATTCAAGATATGTATAAACCTATGAATATTTAAACGCTTTAACTAAAATTTTTCATTTTAATTAGAAATATTTTAAACTGGTCGTATTTTATTTATTTATAAGTTAGTGTGTTATGCAATTTATAAAATAAGTATTCTATGTCTTTAAAATTATTTTATCACAGTAATCCTTACTTGAACTCTTTTAACTGTTGAGAAAGTAAAAAGATATTTTTATAACTAAGTGGTTAATTAGAAAATTTAACTTTTAACTTCTTCCGAATAAAATATAAAAAAATTAGTACTTTTCTGTTTCTTAGACGGCAAATTTGAATAAATTCTAAATATACTTTTTATTTATAAATAGATTCAATCGAACACAATATGCACGATTTAATCTTTAATTTTATAAAAATTTAGCAGTAAGATTTGTTTTTATTATTATTTTTTTTTAATTTAAGAATTAGTCAAATACATACCCTACTAGCAATTTTGATCGGGGCGTCATCGGCTGGCTGCGTGGCCGGTGGTAGCCCGAGCAAAATTGCTAGTAGGGTAGTTTGTTTATTTGGTAACATACTTTATACATATACAACGAGTGAGAATTCGCACTATATGGAGAAATCTAACTGGCTTAGCCGGCCCTCTTTAGCTAAGAGTTCATAGCTGTGCACACCAAGAAGATAAACAGCTTCAAGGGAATTAGAATTTATTACATTTTGCTTGGGGTAAAAAAAAGAAAAGTTAATTTTAAAAAATTAAATAATAATAATAACCAGCCCCTCTGATAGACCAAAGCCCTCTCCAGTCTAGTATGAAGATGGCTGTGGATAGATCTAAAAACGGAATATAAGTTAAAGGAAACTTATTAATCTTGGCTGACAATTTAATTTTTATATCGTTGTGGAAAAATAACTAACTTTCGTGAATTTTAATTCAGTTATTTTACTACAAAGTAAATAAAAATTGTGGTATACAGCGTCTATATCGTCTTTCTGAAAATTTCACTTTTAGCCCGTAAAATAAGTAAATAAAATAAATACAATAAAAGTTTTATATTTGCGTGTAGATTTGCATGTTATATACAGTGGCGTATCGTAAGCCACCGGAACTTCCCTTATTTTGAATCTTTATACAAATCGCTATTGAATCCCTGGGTGGCACCAGCATTAAATAAAGTATTAAACTAATAGTATGTGTTCTAAACTGATTTTTGAGTTACAGAATTATATGGATCAGAATTCAACTCTAACTTTTAAACAGATTAATATTATGTTTGTTATTCGCCTTATTAATTAAACTCTTTTTTGTTAATATTGAAATTTTAAAAGTGACACTTTCACTATGAATTATTAGTAAATGAGCTTGCTTTATAAAATTATTCATCACGTTTGTGGAAATCTCGTTCAAAACTATCTTGGAGTATTACAAAAATGTGAATTTTTATCAAGGTTCGTTTCGCTAAAAATAATTATTTTTTTGTGTGTCTTGGCAAATTATAAGCTGTTCGATTATATTTTTCTGGGGATATTTTTTATTTTATTTATTTTAGATTTTAAAAGAAAGTAGCTAATTTTCTTCATGAGTGCTTGACTTAAAAAAAAAATTTAATAGTGCATATATTTACGTTCTCTTTGAGATTTTTATAATTTTATTATTATTATTAACTGAAGCTTCCAGGGATACACTTCACAACAATTCTTTTCGAAACTGAGATACGGTGCCATCTTGTAGCTTTCAATAAGTACTATTACCACATGAATTATTATTGAAGTAGAATTATTTTAAAGCCCTAGAAACAAGCGATGAAGTTTCGGTATACCACGTTACTGCGCGCCTTCAAAATCGTTTTTCTCATAAGAAAATTTTTGTTGTAAAGTGGTTCTACCTATAAACATTTCAGTTGCATTTTTCTCACTTTATTGTGATTTAAAATATTAATATTACATAAATTAACAATTCGATTAATATTTTTACAGCAAAACATGTTGGCCAGAAAACAAGACTTTTGAGATAACGAGTTGGAATTAAAGGGAATCAGTTTGTAAATGGAAATGTAGTGGCCAATTGTCTACGTTAGGGATCTAGGCCGGGAGTGGGTTTGCCTTCCATGGGGGACTTTCTAAGAGGTCCTAACCCGTATTTATGCAAAGTTTCGGAAAATTCCGAACGGTTAGGTCGGCGGACGCGGCCTAGTTTCGAACCAGGCACCTTCCGTCTCCCAGTTCAAAGCGCTAGCGCCATGCCACTGGTGGGGCGGGATTCAATTTGTAAGGGAAAACACATTTATTGAGATATCAAGAATTTCGATGTTCGAGATATCGAAGTTAAACTGTAATTAAATTTACATATGTCTCTTAATTTTATAAAAATAACTGCAATTTGTGTAAAAGCGTGCAAATTTAGTCTTGCTTAATTTATAAAATAAATTTTCAGTCAATTTACAGCAATATTCTTGCACAAAAAACTTGTTTCTGATATTTTTTCTGCGGAAAAAAAAAATGCGTAGAAATTTCTTCGCTGAACTTTTTTCAAAGAATTTCATTCATATGAAATATTTTAAGCGTTAACCTGAAGAACTCTTAAAAGTAGCTTTCGAGATTTTACAGAAAAGTGCAAGGCCGTTACCAGGGGGGGGGGATCATGTGGGTTTGACCCCCCCCCCCTGGTAACGGCCTTGTACGTTTTGCTTGCTGAGGCCTTGGGGAAATATTTGTGTAATGTAAAAGGATTTTGAGATACGTTAATTAGGGTCAGTTCAAATAATAATCTATCAGGAAAGATTGTGCAGTGGTTTTTGAAAATATCCGAGGCCTGGGTGTCCGAATATGTATGTCGATCCGATTCCTGGAAATATTTCACAATACAAAACATAATATTGTCCTCCATCTCCTCTAAACTTATCTGGATCCTGGATATTTTAGTTTAGAAAATTATTTATTGTGAACAAATCACTTTCTAAAGTAAAATATTTTCAAGTAGTGCAAAGAGTTGCAAATTTCCATATCATACTTGGTGACAAAAATGTCATCCAAGAGGGAGGTCAAAGGCCCCTCTTAAATACGCTACTTAGCATATGTACATGTATATTTGTGCCCCCTCGTCGGGGAGTGGTGACCCCCCGTCGGGGAAAGTCTAGCGCCACCACTGAAGAAATGCCTGATGTATACGTGAAGACTTGAGCATCCGTAGGCCTCTTTGGATGGCTCATCCATCAAAATACACGCGCAGGCCCGTTACTAATTGCGAAGGCCCAGCTTAATCTGCACCTAAAGCTCTAGGTTACGAATGACATCATTATGATGTTAACATCCGAACGTTCGCTTAAACGAATGTGGCAGACAGAGACCGTGGTTACTCTGAAAAGTTTTCTGGCAACGCTGTTGTATATTTAGTGATTGTTTGGAAACAGGGATGGCGGGAATAGCAAGGTTTGTCTATTATTTTAGATTTTATTAAATATTAAGCCTATGTGTTTGCCCAGTAGTACAAATTTGTGTGTCAATCTGTAGCATCAAAGTCTCTAACAAAAGTTTTTCTTACGACAGCAACAATGATGAACTAAAACTTACTCGAGTAGAGATAGTACTCCTACATAAAATTTGCTTGCATAAATGTCTTGCAAATTTAAATATTATGCTGATAATATTTTTCTGCTCTTTAAAATTAATTATAGCTCTCTTACTGTTCTGAAGAGTGAAATCATAAAAAGGAATGTAAAACAGGCATGGGCAGCCTTTGAAAAGTTGCCGGCCAAACTTTAGGATGTTAGCCACGCCGACTATCGTCTAAATGGGACCGCAACTTCAACATACATCCTACGTTGGTGTTTGGTGCCAAAAAGCCGAACCAAGGAAACAAAGTATATGGGAAATCGCGTTTCCAAACGTGTTTTCCAGCCGGAGACACTAATAAAATTCGAATACTAGTGTAAATAACGCAGGGTTTAAGAATCTAAACATTTTAATTTCAAGAAAATTAACTAAGAATTGATGGTCGCGAATTTGCGTTTTGGATACACTAATAAAATTTGAATATTTGTCACAAGAATTTAGGGTAAAAAATCTAAACAGCGTAAATTTCAAAAATATTAACTAAGGCCTAGACTCCACATTACCGGAAAGCGGAATTTTCTCGCAGAAAAGAATTTCTGTCGGCACTTGACTCCACTCATGGCTGACTGGGATCTTCCCTCCCCCGGCTATCCAGGCCAGGTTTGCCAGATCAAAATTTATGAAAATAGCCAAATGGCTTCTGAAAATTAGCCAAAAATAGCCAAACCGGCAATTGCAGCGCGGACATGTTTTCTTACATAAGGAGGGGTGAAGGAAAAAATTCAAAGAGAAACTCCTATTTTCTGCTCTTGAATTCCGTACATGTTCAGCCCCGAAAGAAAAACGAAATCGGTTATAAGGCAAATGAACAAAATAAGTACCTAATAATTTAATGATTAATTCCTCATACTGTACAATAAATACGAATGGACTGAGGAATTCTCTTTATATTAGTAACATAGACAGGATTTTATTTTGAAGGTGGGGATCTGCAGACCCTCCCAGTGGCGTAGCCAAGGGGGGCACCCACCCAGGCACCGATTATTGCAGTGGCAAGAGGGGCATATGCCCAGGGCCCCGATTAAAAGGGCCCCCTAAATTATTACAGTATATGAATTTAGTTTAAGCTTCTTTTTCCCAATGTAGTAAATGCCTTAATTTTTTTTCAGTTATCAATTTATACAAATTACAAAAATCTTTTTTTTTTCTTCTTAATTCCCCTTCTCCACCGAAAAAATATCACAGCAGATTAACGATTTCTGCAAAAAGAAGTTGTAACTAGGATGGCTGCTAGATTTTAAGTGATTACGCGGTCAGTTGCAGGGCCCACTGAAGTTTTTTAAGTGGCTACCCAGCGAGAATGGGGCACCCATAAATAGAAAATTGCTGATTATGATTATTAATATAATGAAAAAGTTAAAGCCTGATAATGACCAACTGGGGCCCCGTGCATTGATGAATTTGGGGGCCCCCATCTATGAAATCTGTTTTATTTTTCATAAAATTTTGATATAAAAAAGAATATTTCAGAACAACATTTGATATTGGGGGCCCTGGGAAAAGTCCCGATTGGCCCATGCAATAATAAGGCTCTGGAAAAAGTCAGGCTTTTAGTTGTATTTTTTAGTCTTCATTTTTAATAAAGCTTATTTCATAATGTTAGTATACTTCATGTTGGATACATTTAATCATGACAAAGATTCACATGCGAACAATGAAAAAGTACATGAAGTAGTTGTCAGACACAGTAAGAACATGTAGGGGGACCACATTCAGACTTCTGCCCCAGTCCTCGGTTTTGTCATAATCTGGCCCTGCTCCCTCCCGAAACTAGGGAGAACAGCAGTCGATGCAGATGAAAATTGGGTCAGTTTTACAACCTCTTAGCAAAAATTTAATGGATTGAAAAGGCCCTTTCACAAAAATGTAATGGATTAAAACGGCCCTTAATTGGCATTTTACCCTACATTTTAATGTATTTTTTATCAATTATTTTAACAAAAAGAACTGACTTTCATTAAAAATTGGTATGAAAATTTCAAAAAATAAATGTTGAAATTCATAAAAATAAGCAATTTTCACGAAAACTGGACCTTAGAAATCATTCATGGATCGACATCTGGAGACAGACACGGGTAAGGGAATTTTTTCACTTATTTTATTGTAATTGATACATAGGGCCCGTTCGAGAATTCACCGGTTGGTTATGTACCGGTGCTACTGGTTGCGGTCATTCTTTGGTTAAGTGACGTCACGGTTGTCAACCGGTTTCGGTCATCCTCACCACATCCAATTCCAAGCCAAGAAAACAAAAATAAACACTGGCAACACTACGCTAATAACCGGAATAACCCACCTCGCTAGCAGGGTCATTCTGGTTGCGCTCTGGTCACGCTGAGCAGACAACCGCTACATGACCAAAACGTTTTCAAACGCGGTTAATTCCAGAGCTCCGCCCAACGCTCCGCCTTTTCGAACGCTCTGGTCGTGCACCGGTGCGCAACCGATGAATTCTCGAACGCGCCCATAGATGAGAAAATTTTGGACGCCCTCCCCCGAAAAGAAATCCTGGCTACGGCACTCTGGCCCCTTTCTTTTTTTGGTGAACTAAATTAACTTATTGTTCTTGAATACTCTTACTTAACTTAAAATTTATTACTCATCCCCCTTCAAAATAAAATCCTGGCTACGTTACTGGCTAAGTAATGCAGTGCCGATCAAAGGATTGTGTATATAAAAGCTTTGTGGTAGGTCCCTTCTTATAAACAAAGAATTCGAACGCATATGGTTCCCAGTCTACTTGCGTTCATTGCTTCCTTGCATCCCGCCACAGTACTATCACTAAAGTTATCACCATCCTTTCAAAAGACCTCATCATCCTTCTGACCCCACGTCTGAATTTTGCTTCCTGCTAAGGCTAAAAAAGTTAGACAGTTTCTTAAAAAAACTATGCTAAAACAGTCAAATATGCTAAAACAAACAAACAAAAAAGACAAAATTAGTTAGGGGATAATTCGGTTACCGGGTGTCCTCGCCAAGTGCCGATGAGTCGCCAAGATTGGAGGTTGTTCGAAAGTTTGTTTACTTTAGCTTTAGAGTCCGATGTCCGTTGTAACCTGTGTGGATTGAGTTGAGGTGTTGGATGATGCTGTAGTTTAATGAAAAAACGCTCGGTGGGTTCATTAAACGATACCAGGATGTTTGGTAAAGGGATTTTGTGATTGGTTAAGGCAATTTAACTGTAATCGGTAAAACGAGGTTATAAAACGAGGAAATTTGAAATCGGTGAGTCAGTTCTTATTTTGTGTTATTGATGTTTGGTGTGTTTAGTATATGTTGGTTTTGTGGTTAGTTAGTATAAGAAAGCGTTTTGGTGTTATGTTATTAGCTGTTGTGCGTTTTGGATATTTTTCAGGAGTTTCTTTAGATAAAGGTAAGTGTTTTTTATAAAGAATTTTTGCAATTGCTTAAGGTTTTCAATGTGATTTGTAAATGTGTATAAGTACGTTATTTAATCCACCGATGTTGTTTTGAGTTGAAAACGGGCCTGTGTTTGCCCAGTTTACATTAGCTGTATGAGTAGGTTGCTTAATTCACTGTTGTTCTTTTAGTTAAAAACGGTTTACTGGTTGCCTAGTTTACATAGCTGTACAACTAGGTTGGTGAATCCACTGAGGTTTTTTTAGTTAAAAACGGACCACTGGTTGCCGAGTTTACATAGCTGTACAACTAGGTTGCTGAATCCACTGAGGTTTTTTTAGTTAAAAACGGTCCACTGGTTGCATAGTTTACATAGCTGTACAACTAGGTTGCTGAATCCACTGAGGTTTTTTTAGTTAAAAACGGTCCACTGGTTGCATAGTTTACATAGCTGTACAACTAGGTTGCTGAATCCACTGAGGTTTTTTTAGTTAAAAACGGTCCACTGGTTGCATAGTTTACGTAGCTGTAGAACTAGATTGCTTAATATTCTGAAATTTTTTTAGTTAAAAGTGGTTTACTGTTTGCTCATTTTTAATTGCCTGTTACTGAATTTGCTGACAATTTTTAGTGTTAAGTAGGGATGGTGTATTTTGTTTTATTGTTTTTTTTTTAAGTGGAATATCTGTGGAATTTTAATGTGTTAAAGTAATTTATATTTCCTGACAGTGCTCAAAATGTTGTATTATTTTATACTAATCTAAAATGGTGTTTCACACGTGAAAAATTTGGCGACAAAAAAAAAGCGCCAAGTAGCGGGTGTTGGCGAGAAAAAAAAGTCGCCAAAAATAGGCGACACCCGGTAACTGAATTACTCCCATAAGTTAATATTGGCCAGTTTCTAGAAACCTCGATAAAAATAGCCAAAAATTAGCCAAAATCAGGTTGGCTATTTTCTTTATAAATTTTCTAGCCAAGCGTGATCAAAAATAGCCAAATTGGCTAATATTAGCCAAATCTGGCAGCCCTGATCCAGACGAAACCGAGAACAATAGGAAACCCCGTATAAGCGGTAGTTCGCATTCCTTCCGCCGTGGCGTAGCTATATGTCCTGAACAGAGCGATTTAAAGGGCCAGCCCATATGATTAAAAGGGCATTAAAACTGTCAAAAATGCTTGATTAAATTTTTTGTTTTGTTTTGTTTTGTTTAAACAGAATGTATCTTTATCTATAAATATTTCATAGCTGCCAAGTGTTCCGTTTTATACGGATTCGTTCCGTTTTTTGAGCTTTGTTCCGTAAATACGTTTTTAAGCCAAAATGTTCCGTTTTTCAGCTTCTGTGTAAGAATTTTTAAAAATTATAAGAAAAAAGGAAAATTGTGTACATATTTAGCTTTTGGTAAATCATTTATCCTTGTAGACAAGTCAATAAATTTAATTGAATGACATTTATCTTATTATTCTTTCAAGTATTTGGGTCATTCCATTTAAAATCAACCAGTAAATTCCAAAAATGTCACCCACCGTCTCGGATTTCCCGTGGGCATTCTCAAGCATTCTCCACCCGTGGGCATTCTCAAACTCTTTTATCGCTAACTACTAGCTTTTACGTCACTGCGAAAGTATCTCGTGATTGGTGTATGAGCTGTATGCTCTTATCTCTTCTTTCGTACATGGGGTACATGTTTACAAAGCTCGCCGTTTGCGGCGGTGTGTTGGAAATAATCTGTACGCATGTGACAGTAGTAAAACTTTAAACCATCCTGAGATTTTCATCCTTTTCAATTTGCCTAAAGATGCTGGGTGGAAAATGCGTTTTCAATGATGCTTGTTTAAAAAAGGTATTTATGTATACTCCTGGAAAAACTATATTTTCTCCTGGAAAACTCTTTAAAAAATCCTGGAATTCATACTGCGAAAAAGTGTGGGAACCCTGTATTTAAATCTTCAGAAGACTGTAATACTTTTTAAAGACTTGTTTTTCGGAACTCCTACATATTTTAATATATTAATACAGCATTCTCCCTATACGTAAAAAACACTCAAAATACTGGGGTTAAACGATAAAATAAATAAAAACTTTGTGAAAAAAACACACATAAAATGTAACTTATAATAGTTACGATCGCTTCGACTAAAAAATTCTTTTGGTCTGCATCAGAAAAAGTCCGAGACGCAGGGGCGTAGCCAGAGGGGGGCTGCTGCCCCCCGCCCCGAAATGGGACAATTTACTTAGCTTACAATTTGATATTTAGCTTACAATTGAACTTTAGCTTTTTAGCTTTAAATTTAATACCCAGCCCACCCCGAAATAAAATCCTCACTGCGCGAGACGAGCGTCTTTGTCTGATGAAGACCGAAAGAATTTTTTGGTCGAAACGATGGTAACGTATTATAAGTTACATTTTATGTGTGTTTTTTTCACAAAGTTTTTATTTATTTTATTCTGCCTATACTTCCGTGTATACGTATGTTCGTGTCAGTGGCGTAGCTAACGGGGCATAGGGGGTCACCAATCCCCCTCCGATGACAAATTTTTTGCCATACAAATGCATATTCTTTCCTCCCTTATCACGTACACTTATACACAAATGTGAGTTGCAGTAGTCGTACCCCCCCCCCCTCCATGAAAAAATTCTGGCTATGCCACTGGTTCGTATTAATAGGTTTTGGTTTATTTATTGAGGTTGGGACGCCCGACCAGGGTAGAAAATTTCTAGAGGCGGTATAACGCCTATGGTTAACTTATTTTAAAAAGATTAAAATATCACGGAGTTTTGGGCGGTTTTCTCCAGATGAAACATGAATATGCCTTAGAACCCCCTTAAAAAGTCCTCCGACCAAGCCCTCCACCCTTCTGCTTAGGTGTATTATTTAAAAAAAAAGAGAAAAATCCTCTATGCAAATTATTCAGGAGTTAAGTTAAATTGTTTAAAATTACTCTAACAGATTAAAATAATAATAAATAAAAATATGAAATTTTCTGGAGGATGGTTTCAGTTATCTAAACAAATTATACTGCAACAAATAAGTAAGTAAATAAGACACTGAACATGGTAGATGGTGGAAGCCTTACGGTCCCCCGTTCGGGCCTACCGCGCGGCTGTCGATCTAACGGTCTATAGTTTTGTTCGGTTTCCTATCGATAGAATTTGAATACTCGTTATTCATAAGGGATGTTCGCAGTGGCGTAGCGTAGGTGGGGCAGTTGGGGCGCTAGTCCCGTGCAGAAAATTTTTGCGGGCGGCAAAACACCTATCGTTGACTTATTTATTTTAAAAAGATTAAAATGACATTATATATATATGTAAGTAAGTAAATAAGACACTGAACATGGTAGATGGTGGAAGCATTACGGTCCCACGTTCGTGCCTATCGCGCGGCTGTCGATCTAACGGTCTGCAGTTTTGTTCGTTTTCCTATAGATAGAATTTGAATACACGTTATTCATACGGGATGTTTGCAGTGGCGTAGCGTAGGTGGGATGGTTGGGGCGCTCGCCCCGTGCAGAAAATTTTTACGGGCGGTAAACCCCTATCGTTGACTTACTTATTTTAAGAGATTAAAATGACATTTTTAAATCTTTATATAAATAAATAAATAAGTAACTAAATTTAGACACTGAACATGGTAGATGGTGTAAGTGTTTAGGTCCCTCGTTCGGGCCCACCGCGCGGCTGTGGAGCTAACAGTCTGTAGTTTTGTTCAGTTTTCTACAGATAGAACGTGAATATATTATTTAAACATATATTATTCAAAAGAGCTAAGAATAATTAAATTTCACACCTACCAAAATAAACTTTATGATGATGAAGTCGATGGTAAGGAGGGAAAACAGAGGACAAACTAGTAGAAGTCGCTGAAAAAACAAAGTGACTGTTCTTCCATGCAGATGTGCAGCAATGGACATGGAAAGGATCCACTGTTTTCAGATTTCCAATTGGTCGCTGACCTAAACATGTGTCCAACACATGTATCCCCAGGGATGTGTCTATCCAGTTTGAAGACCAAGAACGGGATTTATCCCCGCAAACTTAAATTATCTGTTCTGGGACATGTGCGAATTTGAAGCAGAGTTTTTCATTTGAGTCAGTGGCACACTCCAGGAGGGGGTCTGGACCCCCCCTGCAAATACCATTTACAAATTGTTATTTATAATAAGATTTACTGTAAATCAAACTTTAAAGTAAGAATGCCCCCCCCCCCCTTCCCAGTAGCTGAACCCCTACCATTAGACAGCCTGAATAGTGAGTTAGAAATAATGTTAAATGCAAATCATCAAAGAATTGACGAAATAAAAGTGCTGCATTGGAAACATTTATTACGTAATTTCAATAACAAAGAATTATTAAAAAAAAATTACAAAGGTTTCATTTAAACTTGAAATGAAAACATGTATTCATTTTGCTTATTGGTAACACTTCCTCCATCTACTATGTTCAGTGTCTTGTTTATTTACTTATTTATTTATTTATATACATATATATATATAAAGATTAAAAAATGTCATTTTAATCTCTTTAAAATAAATAAGTCAACGATAGGGGTTTTGCCGCCCACAAAAATTTTCTGCACGGGGCGATCGCCCCATCCGCCCCACCTACTCTACGCCACTGCAAACATCCCGTAGGAATAACGTGTATTCAAATTCTATCTGTAGGAAACCGAACAAAACTGCAGACCGTTAGATCGACAGCCGCGCGGTAGGGCCGAATGTGGGACCATAACGCTTCCACCATCTACCATGTTCAGTGTCTTATTTGCTTACGTATTTAATTATTTATTTATTGCAGTATAATTTGTTTAGATAACTGAACCCATCCTCCAGAAAAATTTCATATTTTTATTTATTATTTTTGTTAATCTGTTTAAAGTAATTTTAAACAATTTAACTTAGCTCCTGAATAACTTGCACAGAGAATTTTCCTCTTTTCTTTTTAATAATACACCTAAGAAGAAGGGTGGAGGGCTTTGTCGGAGGACATTTTATGGGGTTCTAAGGCATATTCATGTTTCACCTGGAGAAAACCGCCCAAAACTCCATGAAATTTTAATCTTCTTAAAATAATTTAACCATAGGCATTAAACCGCCTCTAGAAATTTTCTGCCGTGGTCGGGCGCCCCCCCCTTACGCAACGCCACTGCGAACATCCCCTACTAATCTGAAATTTTGTTTCTGATTGAAATGTAAACGCATCCTTTCACAAATCTTTGAAAAGCGAAAGTACTACAAAATTAGTTTTTCTTTTAAATATTTCAAAATGAAAATTGGCCTAAAAATTGGATTATTTCTTATCTTAAAAATTCTCCGACGAATGAATAAGGAGTCCCCGAAAGGGGAGGGTCTCTGGCTCCCTGACAGGGGGCACGTGCAACCCCCCTGGATCCCCTGCTGGTGCCTATTTTGATTATTAGAATAATTCGTTAAAGCACAAAAAGATTAAAATTTATCCTTGCCATGGGTATACGAAACCAAAACCTAATAATACGAACCAGTGGCATAGCGAGAATTTTTTCTTGGGGGGGGGGGGTTACGACTACTGCAACTCACATTTGTGTATAAGTGTGTGTGATAAGGGAGCGAAGCATATGCATTTTGTATGGCAAAAAATTTCTCATCGGAGGGGGCGTGAGCCCCTATGCCCCCCTTGGCTACGCCACTGACACGAACATACGTATACGTATTGCAAAATATAAACTTTGTGAAAAAAACACATAAAATGTAACTTCGTTACGATTGTTTCGACCAAAAATTCTTTCAGTCTTCATCAGAGAAAGACCTTCGTATCGTGCAGTGGCGTAGCCAGGGCTGGGCTGGGTATCAAATTTAAAGCTATAGTTCAATTGTAAGCTAAATATCAAATTGTAAGCTAAGTAAATTGTCCCATTTCGGGGCGGGGGGCAGCAGCCCCCCTCTGGCTACGCCCCTGCATCTCGGACTTTTTCTGATGCAGACCGAAAGAATTTTTTAGTCGAAACGATTGTAACTATTATAAGTTACATTTTATGTGTGTTTTTTTCATAAAGTTTTTATTTATTTTATCGTTTAACCCCAGTATTTTGAGTGTTTTTTACGTATAGGGAGAATGTGTTATTAATATATTAAAATATGTAGGAGTTCCGAAAAACAAGTCTTTAAAAAGTATTACAGTCTTCTGAAGATTTAATAAAACATAAATTAATATATTTATTTATTATTAATTTATTACATGTCGAAGAAGCTCCTAAAAGCATTAACCAACTAACAATTTCTTAATTTTTTTTTTCAACATGTGCATGGATGAAGAAACGTTTCAAAATATTTATAGATAAAGATACATTCTGTTTAAACAAAACAAAACAAAAAAAATTTTTAATCAAGCATTTTTGACAGTTTTAATGCCCTTTTAATCATATGGACTGGCCCTTTAAATCGCTCTGTTCAGGACATATAACTACACCACTGCGGAAGGAATGCGAACTACCGCTTATACGGGCTTTTAGACCCGTTTGGAAAGCCGGGGAAGGGAAGATCCCAGTCAGCCATGCTCCACTCTAGCATAATACGCCCACGATGCAATGCAGGCGCCATCTATCATTTTCATTTTAAATCATTTATTGCTAGGTACGTTTGATGCTTGAAATAGCACGAAAAAATAAGTGAATACCGAATAATTTCTCGCTAAAATAAGCATTCACTTAATGAATAGGACGACTTTGATTAGAACACATGAAATTAAAAAACGTAAACATACTTTATGAGTTTAAAACATTTCCTAGTAAGAGAAAAATATGGAATTTTCACAGCAATAAAATTGAATGAAGATCCCCGAACTGTAGATGAAGAGTAAGTACTATTTTAAATACAAAAACGTTGGTTTTAAGAAAATATCCTTTTTTCTCATTTATATTTTTTATTGAATACAGATTTATAATGCAATAAGATAATAAGAATTATCTCTGAGATACAAGTACTTCAGCATCGAAATGTGACGCCATCTTGTTTTTGGATGACAGCTCTGGATCTAGGCGAATTCTTATTGGCTGGCACACGGCAGAAAACGCGGGCAGAAACAGAAAAGTTCAACATCTTCAACTCCGTTTTCCGCTATTGATTCTGCTTGACAGAAACTGAAAAACCGGAAGTTCGTCAATTTTCAGTTTCTGTTTTCTGATTCTGTCGTGTTTTCTGGTATTGTGGAGTCCAGGCCTAACAGTTGATTTTTTTGTGAGGGGGTGGGTAGGGCTCTCAACCCTCAACCCCTCGTTTCATTTTAACTATAAAAATAGTCAGAAAACTTAAAAATAGGTACAAAATTTTTTTTAAATGTTTAGACAACGCTGTGAGAAAGATTAAAGGTGAAAATCTGCTTTAACCCACTGCTTGGTGGCTGGCAACAAACTGGCGAGTTGGCGCTTTTCTATAGAACGTTGCAACCTCTTCTGCTCTGTTCAATTCATAATCTCTGGGTTCCGTTATTTTGGTTTTTCTCATTTGGCAATGCACCCAGTGATGCAAAAGGCTGTGAGATTCAGCCGTAGAGGAAGCGCAGTTGATTTTACTATTATTTTCCCAAGATTTACCACAGATGCAGAAACGTAAACAAAATGGCAATTTAGGAAAACCTAACATTTTTTTAAATGGAACTATTTAAAGTAAAAATAACTATCTTTTAAAAACAAAAGACGAAGGACCCCTCAGAAATAGGTTAACACTGGCCCTTTGTGAGACCCCCAAAAACATCAGTGGCTCTGGCCATCGGTTTTGGGGACCCCTGGAAAATATGTCAACGCTGGCCCTTTGCAAGACCCCAAAAAAGTTGAGTGAATCCAGCAGTGCTCTAGGGGGGTCCCCTCAAAAAGATGCTAATGCTGGCCCTTTGCGAGACCCAAAAAAAACATCACTGGGTCCGGCCATCGCTGTTGGGGGCTCCATGAAAATATGCAACCGCTGGCCCTTTGCTTGCTTAAGTAAAAACATCAAACTATCATGTACACCCTCAAACAAAAAGTATTTGAGAACACACAACTCAACAGAAACATGAAAAGTTATAATTCTATGTAACATGTAATCTAATTCATATTTTATAATAAATAATTTTTAATGTATGAAACAAATGTAAGTTTCACTTTTACTTGAATATTTTTTTTGACAGGCTGTAGTTATCATTAACTGCACAAGTTGAAGCAAATTAAAATACCTAGATTACAAAATAATGAAAAATGCATGCACGCACAAACACAAATTAACAACTTAGTGATGTGGATTTGAGCAAGCAAATTTGTTACATTCATCTGTGTCTGTCACACAGTTGCTAGAATAAAAAATAACAATTGTGCATGCATGAAAATGTGAGATACAGTGCAGGACCAATTAACCAGAATCCAGAAAACCGGAAAAAATTAAGATAGGCCGGGAATAGTTTTTCTTCTAGATAGCGCCACCAAATTTTCAACCAGAAAAATTTAATTAGAATAGACTCGGATTAGTTTCTCTCTAGCCCAAGAGAATTATATTGTAATCATAAGTGGCACCACATGTAAATTATGATTCAAATGGTACAGTTTGCAAAATCTCAAATTAATAAATTTTGCAAAATCTCCAATTGTAAAACATAGAACAAAACACATAGATATAAAATACCATTTTGTTAGAAATTTGCTAAACGATAATCTTTTTAAACTTAAATACGTAAACACTAAGCATAATTTGGCTGATAGTTTTACCAAACCTTTAACGAAACAAAATTTAAAAGAATTGCATGCAAATTTATTTAAACTGTAATTTCAAAGTCCAGATTATCATTTGATATCTGGCACATTTTTTAAATAATTCTAAAACATTAGAATTTTTAATGACCTTTATCGGTTATGAACTTTTGAAAGACTTTTTGGTACTTGCGTATTATCCCGGCAGTCATTCCCGCCAAACTATAATTTTGTCAAATGTGTGGGCAAACTGTTGCCAATCGTATTCCAAACCATTAATTATTTAATGCGTTGGGCGAAAAATCGCTCGTCTTGGCAGTCTGCCGGGAAAATACGTAAGTACCGACTTTTTGATTGTAAGAAACTTTTGAAGTAAAAGTGGAATTAAAAGAAATTTTTTTTTTTTTTTAATTTTGTAATGGACTCCTTGTGTATTGTGTCTTATGCACATTGATTTGAATGCAAATTTTTGTAAATTTAAGTTTTGTGAAAAAAGGATGAATGCTTTTGAACTAAGTTTTTTTTTTCCCCAAGCTGGGAAACATTAAGACATAACGAGAGGCGGGCCAATTGTTAGGAAAAAAAACCTAAAAGTTTCGCTCTGTCTCAAGGTCACTTTTAGCTACATTCTCAGTTTTTCATGTCATATCTCAAACTGGTGTTATTATAAGCTATTTATTACCTCTTACATTCTATCTACAGACCCAGATAATATAGATAGATGAATGCTGTTTGCAGAAAATTTTCAAACTGTGCAGATAGCTTTGATTAAAAAAAAAAAAAAAAAAAAAAAAAAAAAATCAAATTTCTTTATCGTTAAATTTTAACAAAGTGTGCAAATAAAAAATGAAACCATAATATGTCAGTGAAAAAACAGGTAATAAATCATGTTTATTATGTTTGAGTTTACAAAATAATCAACATCAATATGAACTTTAGCTTTAAGTAGTATTCTATATTAAAGTAATGTTCAGCTGTTGACTGCAATATAGGACTCGGGAGGCAAACAGCCTTTTTTTGCAGAAAATTTTTGAGTTCGCAGACAGTTTTACATTTTATCTAGGTCTGACTATCTACTACTATAATATAATTATTGCCTCAAATTCAAAAATTTTAAATCTCTTTTAGGTCTGCTAAAGATCTATGGTCTCTCATTACTGGATCATCAGTTGTAGACTGTAAAGAACTGGTGCAATATGAAATAGAACAAAATAGTAACCGCATTTTAAATGGAATATTATATTTCAAGAAAGCAAAGTAAGTTTAATTTACAGAAAAACGCTCAAAATATTGGTGTTAAAAGATAAAATAAATAAAAACTTTGTGTGAAAAATATACCAATATCATTTTACGTGTGTTTTGTACACAAAGCTTTTATTTATTTTAAATTTAACTTACTTGTAATTGTTTTAGTATACCAATGCAGTGAAAGTGTGATGTGATCATATAACAGGCATGGAAGACTTGTAGAAATTGATTTTTTTTCCCATTTAAAATTTTAATGGCTCCAATATTTTAAAAATGCATCAATATGTGTAGTAGATCAAGCGTTGACTGTTCTTACAGTTATCATGTATAACACAAAAAAGAATACAGTATATCCTAGCAGTATAAGTATATCCTAGAGTAACGTTATTACCTGTGCAGTCCTAAGTCAAGGGACAAAAAACTGATTTCTCAAATCATAAATGTTATTGAATATAACTTTATTTTCTTAAAAACATTTTGAAGGTTAAGATGTGAAGAATGTTAATTAGGACTCAAAAGTTGTCCCTAAATTCCTGAAATTTTTTTTTTTTGAAAGTTCCTTAATTTTTAAAAATATCAATAAAAGTCCTGAAATTTTTATAATTTCTCAAATTTTGTTAAAATTTTGCAAATCTTAAAATAAAATAAAGTGTTTTTAAAACTGTGAATAAATTTTATGGAAAACATTCATAAATAATTCATTATTCCACAACATTCATTCTGCAAAAAGTATGGTATTTGCACAGAATGAGCATTTGCTAATTTCGATTCTTGTTTACTCTTCCTATTGGCGAAAACTATCCTTCTTTTGATGAAGTGTTTTATGTTGGAGAAAGTTTAAGAGGTTCCTTTTTGCCTCCCATTACAGTATATGCAGCACCAATCTGATGCCTTGTAGATGTAGTTACAGATAAGATATTAAAGGGAAAACAAGGATTTTGGTGTACTGCTGTAATATTTTCACCTCTAGTTTTCTAACTAGCATCTAAACAACAAGAAAATGGTAGTTTCACAAAATGAATACACATGCGCACTAACACGGTTTGGAACTTTGGAAATTTCAGCACTGAAAAGTAAAATATATTGAATTATTTAAATTTTACTATCAGATCTTCAATTTCGCTTTGGCCGATGAAAAATAAAAGCACAAAATGTTAAAGTATTATATTTTTTCAATGTTTTTTAATAAAATGTAAATTAAGTCACCTTAACTTAATTTAAATTTAGTTCAATTCCTACTTAAATTCTCATTCATTCAATTCTTACTCAACTTAAATTCAAACTTTTTAAATTTTTTCTAAAGAAATTAGAAATATGTAAATTTATCAGGAGGCTTTAAAAAAGTATTTCTTAGGTTATTTCCATACTCATAAAGACAATACTAATGATAAACTGTTTAATGTGCTACCTAACGTTAATTTATGAGTTTAATTTAAAATTATAACAAAATGTGAAATATAGGTGTAATTAATATACACTGCCCTCCAAAAGTTAAGGTACAACCTGTTTTTTGTGAATAATATGGAAACGAATGAACATAGAAGCAAAAAATTTGGACTAACTGAGCACTAAATAGTTCTTCATTGGTAGGACATAGAAATTTACATAAATGCAACACAAACATGGTGTAAAAGCAAAAGAACACTTTTGGTAGAAAAATCCACTTTTGGAGAAAACAGTTTATCAAAGCCTTTTGTGGAAACATTACAAAAATGAGTTCTAATAAGGAATGTGTCCACTCCTAACTGCAATGCATTGGCGGCATCGATTCTCCATGCTGCTAATTAAGTTGTCGGACACCTCAATAGGGAGCGAAAACTACGCACGGATTAGTCCTTGTTCCAGCTCATGCAACGATCTTGGAGGAGGACTTGAAGCATCCACTTGTCTGCCAAGGTAGTCCCAAACATGTTCTATCGGATTGAGCTGGTCATTCCATTCGCTCCAAACCTTGACTCTCAAGATAATCCTCAACAAGCACAGCTCGGTGAGGTCGGGCATTATCATCCATCAGAATGAAATCATTGCCAATAGCAGCAGCATATGGCCGAACATAGGCATCAAGGATCGTCTCGATGTGACCACCGAGAGAGATTCCTGCCCACACCATGATTCAACCCCCCCCCCCCCAAAACTGTCTCTTTCAACAATGTTGGGTTGGTTGTATCTGGTGCCTTGTTCTCTCCAGACCAGTACACGCCCTGAATCGCACTGCAATGTAAACCGGGACTCGTCAGTGAAGAGTACAGAAGCCCATTGTTATATGGTCCAGGAGACATGTTCCCTTGCCCAAGGTAAACGAGCACTTCTGTGCCGTCCGTTCAAGGGGACACTCACAAATGGTCGTCTTGCATACATACCATCATTATGAAGGCGTCTTCGTACTGTAGTGGCTGAGATCCTTCTTCCCGATGCGACAAAATTATCTGCAATGAGCTGAGATACAGTAGTGGTTCTCCTTCTTCGGGCCGAAAGTGCTAGATAATGGTCTTCTGCAAGTGTCGTAACTTGTGGTCGGCCTGGAACAGGTCTTCTAGACACTGAATCTGTGGTTTGAAATTGATTCCACAGTCGTTGGACCACACTAGAAGACACATTGAGACATCTACAGCATCTGCTTGTGACAACCCCATTTCCATCCATCCGACCGCCCTCCACCGTAAAGTATCAGTTAAGCAATTTTTCCTGGACATTATTAGACTGTCTTGAACGAAATTAATGACAAAACTTACAATCAACAAGCACACACAAATTACAGCCGATGATACAAAAGTTTAGTATTTGCCCATTTTCTCCCACTCTTATATAAGTACCCATTTCTTTAAAAGTGGTGACTATCATTTTTGTATATGTTTTGGTAAAATTCGTTGCAAATTACCAAAACATATGCAAAATGTTTTGGTAATTTGCATAAGCAAATAAACTACAAATTTTCTTGTTGCTGCCTTTTTTTTTATGGTCAGCTTCGAAAAAACAGGTTGTACCTTAACTTTTGGAGGGCAGTGTAAATATATTTTATTTAAAGTTGAAATTCAACTACATAAGCATAGAAAAGAGAGACCAAAAATTAGCATTAGTCTCAGAATTAGGCATTCGCTTTTTAGGGTTATGTAGAGATTATGTTTGCAGATATAAAAGAATTAAGAACATATCACTCACAAAAGACATTATTGAGAATGTTCAAAAATCACATAGTGCATATGCTGCTCATTTGGAAAAACTCAAACAGAAAGCTAACAATGAAATTCAAATGAAATGAAATTTAGAAGAGGAAAAGTAAGAGGAAGAGAATATTAAAAAATAGCAACAACAACAAATAAATAAATAAAAATGAAAACAAAATGATTGTAATGAATGAAAAGTTAGGAAAGGTGACTAAGACAAAATTAGTTGAAATGAAAAATGCTGCTCACTGTTTCTTCAGAGAGGCTAACGAGAGATTGAATCTAACCATTTCAAAAAATGACATGAAGGAAATAAAAGTTGCTCAAATAATGGTTGATGCAGCAAGTGAAAGCATAACTGATAAGTGAGAATAGTTATTAGTAATATTGTACGTGTAAAAAGTGGTCATAAATTTGGTGGAAATGTTGTTCTTAAATTTTATTTTGGACTTCCAGCACAGCGTTGATCTATCTTTTTTGTCATAAGATCATAAGTATAATTTTCAACTAATGATGAATTGGTGGGAATAATTCCGTAAGCAGGGGCAAGTTTAGTTAGCGACTTTTTTTTCTCGCCAAACATGACAAAAACATACTTAGTTGTATAAGAAAAAATAACAAAAATCCCTAAACTACAATACATTCATCTAAACACCTTATTAAAACATGTGTACACATATTTCAAATGCAATTACAAACAAAATTAACATAAATAAAACACTAGCTAAATATATTTCTGCAGAAAAATATACTGCAAAATTTTCCTTAAAATTAACAGAAAAACACTCTAGTAAACAGACTACTTCCTCCCCCACAAGATTCATTCAGTTTTAATATCCTCAAAACACAAAATTTACACTACTAAAACAAAATAAAATCATAACTCACCGCAAACAACTCAAAAATCCTTATCTATTGATTCCTATTAAACCTAAATAGTGTACGTGATTTCTGCAAATCGATGAAAGTAAACTCAAATATCGAGTAAAATTATCCACCTTTTTTAAAACACTCCATTTCTTCATCATAATTCATTAGCAATTGACTTAAAATTGAAATAAGACAACATATGATAATCTTTGCTCTACAATAGAACACAATAATATAAAATCTCACCGTAAACCAATACGCAGTAAATAAATCAATAAATATTCAAATAAACAAACCTCAGACTTTTTATTCAGTTCGTCATTTAATGGCCTCGATGCATCAAAAAGCATCCAAATAAGCAGAAAAATCATTTGTTAAAAGACGTTAAAAGCATTTAAATCCATTATAAACGAAACACACAAAGTGTTTGCAGCCAAGCTCTTTCAGCTGCTTCTTCCGAAGCCATCCTCAGGACTGGCAAAAACCACTTCTTCCTTTGCAGCACGGCGCTCCAGTCTTCGTCAATTTGTGCGTGAGTCATGTCGTTGACGGCACCCTCTTGTGTTAAGATTTCTATTGCTTCGTGTTTTAGACTGTAACTATGATTATTATAATTGGCTATCTTTTCAATGTTATTAAAGTCTATTTCCAAATTTTCTTTTAAAGCCAAACGGGATAGGGCAGTACTATATCTATTACACAAGAGGGTGCCGTCAATGGCATGACGGTCATTGTCACGCACAAATCGACGAAGACTGGTGCGCTGTGCTGCAAAGGAGGTAGTGGTTTTCGCCAGTCCTGAGGATGGCTGCGGGAGATGCTGTTAGGACAAAATTCAAAGTTAAATAAATTCCTGCCCTTTATAAAGACTTCCTCAAATATTTGCTTACCTTTTTTCCTTTATTAGAAACGTAATTACTTAACAGAAGTCCAATTAATGTTTGAATAACTTTTGTCAACGTTAAAGCTATTACGTAATCTATCTTTGCGATTATGCAATCGTAGCATGTGTTCAAAACACAACCTTCTCGGTCGTGATTTTCATCGAAAATGAAGTTTCTACCTTTCGCCACTAGTCGGCGCTCCTCCTCCGATCGCTGTATCCTCTCGCCGAATTGCAGACCTGAATGGAAGCGTCTCTGCTCCGCTCTTCCGGCCATTCCTGTGTATAAATACAGCTGCTTCGCCGATGTCAGTGCTAAAGAGCTGGGTAAGCTTGTTTTTTTTTCACTTTTGCCGTGAGAGGAGTTAGTAATGTGAAACTGGTGACTTTAAAAGTTGTTACAAAATTAATTTTAATATTTACATAAGGTTTTTAATAGTCCAGTAAAGTAAAAATCTTTTAACTGCCCTGCTTTTTTTAATTTTGATATTTTAATGCTGAGCTACTTCAATTGGTGTAATGCTCTGGAAGGAAATGAATAAATGAAATTTGTTTTCTTATGAACTTTTGCCTTCTCTTGCTTATCACTCTGGTACACTGCACTCCGCTAAAAGTATAAGAATTTTATTAGAGTTGTCACGTTAGTGACAACAGGTTATGGGCATTAGCAAAAGGAAATTTCTGCCCAATTTAACCAATTTAAAGGCAGTATGACTTATTTTTTTAAAGCAGAGTAGATAAGTGAAGATTGAAACTCATAAGGACGGCCCATTAAAGGACTTTGTCGAATTTTTTGAAGGGGGCCCGCAAAGTTATTTTGTATAAGAAAAGTCCAATCTTATTCTAGACAATAATGGCGTTGGTGCAGCATGTAATAGAAAAGCTTAATGCAACCAACTATGCCAATTGGGCAGAAGACGTTAAATATTTATTAATTGAAAAAAATGCCTGGGATATTGTTACTAAGAAAGAGAAATTACCTGTTGTCGGTGAAAAGGCTGGAATAACAGCTAAAGATGTAAAGGATTATGAAACCCGTGCAAGGTCGGCATGATCGACTATATATTTAAATGTCGAAAGCACATATCGCCGAATAATTGAAAAATGTGAAAGTGTAGCAGAAGCATGGGAGACACTAAAACGACATTATCAACCTAACCGTTGCCGCCATATGCATTTATTTTCCGAACTTTTAGCATGCAAAATCCAAGACGATGAGGGAATCGATTTGTTTTCTTCCCGACTTTCTAGAATAAGTGAACAATTAAAAGGGATTAACCAGCCTGTTCCAGAAGTATATTTAGCCTTCCAGTTAATTTGTTACCTACCAGGAGAATTTGACCCTATAGTTCAATCTATACTTCGTTGGCCTGACGACCAATTTAAATGCGACAACATTCTGTTGGAATTAATTGCTGAAGAAGCACATCTTCGTTTACGGGAGCAAGACAAACAAAACGACTGGAGTGTGTAAGTGCAGTATGCACACAAAAAGGCCACACAGTGCAAAAAATGCTGGAAATTCAGCCATTTGCAAAGAAACTGCCGGAGCCAAGTGTAGTCCAGAAAAGCAAGGATAGATTCTCCTCTCCCCCGACATCTAGACCTGAGTCACCAGACGGCCTGTCCAACTTCCATACTACCAGACGAGACCAGAGTCCTGAAAAGTTTCCTAGACCAAGGAGCAGAGGTACTCGCCAATCTACACGCAATTCCAGGGACAAAAAAAGGTCAGACAAATTTTCACTTTTTACTCAAGCAAGTTTCATAGTAGTTGGTCGGAGAACGGCTGGGTTTTTGATTCAGCTGCTTCTCATTATTTTTGTAAGAATATTTCTTTATTTTTAAATTTTAAACCTTTACAAGACGAACTTTTTGTGGCTGTTAAAGATGTAACAATTCCTAAAGAAGGTACCGGTTCCGCTGAACTAAAATTTGGTCAACGAACTATTGAATTTACAAATGTATTATACTCTACTCGCCTACGGCATAATCTTATTTTTGGCCCTCAATTAGATATAAAAGGTGCCAGGTTTTCAAGTGGTGAAGGGGAGGTAAAGGTAACCTGCAACTCTGAAACCAGGGTTGGGTTTTTTGACGTCAAAAACTAGTTTTTGACATGACAAGCATCAAAAACTGGTTTAAAACGTCAAAAACTAATCCATAAAAGAAAGAGAACAATATGTAAACTAATTATGCAGTATATTTTCATTTTGCATTAAACTAAATACATAATTATAGTTAATTATATTGAAAAATAATTATTATATTAAAAAATGACAGTTATTTCTTAACAAATGACAATTATTGGGCTCATTAATAATTGCCTGTAGTGTGCATTTCTTTGTATAAATAAATAAATACCATTTACAGGATAAAAATTTTAAAATTTAATTTATTCAGTAGTATATAATTTGGAGGGAAAGTTAATATAAGTAATGTTCAGCAGTCTTTCAAAATTTTCAAAATGAAGTACGGCTGAACATTTCCTGTAGAAGCAAGTATTAAACTTATTTTGATGTAATCTAAATACCTAAATTGAGAGGGTTTTAAGAAAAAACAAATAACATAATGATTTCAGTCATTTAAATAAAATGAAATAAAGATAAACATCTTTAATTATCAGTGAACTAAAGTTTTCCATTCAAAATAGAACCCCATTCAAAATAGATTACCAATTTATTTAATGTAACCAATGTATTAAATGTAATGCAGCATTGAAATTTATCACAAAATGGTATTGGTATTTTACATGTGGGAAACTTACAAGCCATGGAAGATTTTAAGGACAGTCCTAATTTTTGATGCAGATAGATAATTTAGAATTTTAATGTTGTAACAGCAAGAATAATGTTTTGAAGATATTAGATATGTAATAAAATTACTCTTCCACTCTCTTTTCTGTTTCTAGACAACATGCTTGATAAAAAAAAATGTATAAAAGATGTTTACCATAGTTAAAATTTTTTATTTGGGAATACCTAGTATTCCCCCGTACACGATATATATTTCGGTTAACACACATAACCATCATCAGTCGTTTCTGGGTCTCACACTAATGGCGGCTTCCTTTTTTATCTCTTCGTTCTTCTTCCGGAAATTTCGATGAATGACGTCATCCCATGATTGGTCGATTGTATGAAGCGCATCGTTGATGCTGCCATCTGTCGTCACTATTTCTAAGCTCTCACGAATGTAGGCATATATACTATTTTTAAAGTTGGCTATTTTTTTAATATTTTTAAAATCAATGGTAATGGGCTCTTCCAAAGCAAAACGGGCCAGAGCGGTACTTTGTTTCTGGAGGTTAATGTCTTGAAAATGTTTATGTGATCGGTTATGTGTGTTAACCGAAAAATATATCGTGTACGGGAGAATAAGGTATTCCCAAATAAAAAATTTTAACTAATTAATCCGCCGTATTAAATAATGTTTTATATGTTTTTATGATGTTTACCATATTTCTTAAAAGTTAATATTATAATATTTCACAATGTGTGCAATTTTGAAGAAATCAATTAGTATTTTTACTACAGTCAATATTTGTATTAGATTAATATTAATAATCTATCACAATCAATCAATATTTGTAATTGTATTAAAATAAGTTATTATATGTAATTTGCGTATATTTTAAAATGCAATATTTAAGGTTTTTGACATAGGGTTTTGACGTGACAGTTTAAACCATGGTTAAAACCGTGAAAAACTGTCATGCGTAAAAAACTTGCCAACTCTGCCTGAAACCCTTTTTACGGCTGTGTTAAATAATGGTATTTATTACCTCTACACTCGCATCCCTAATAAAACACCGAAAAAGGTTAGGTTTGAGGCATCCGTTGCTCAAAAGGATGGCATGTTAAAATGGTATAAACGATTAGCCCACATAAGTCAACTTTAATAGAAATTAAAAGTAAAAACAATTGTGTTAGGGGTCTTCCTCAAATTAAGAAGGGGGATTTTTTTTTGTGAAACATGTAAACTGTATAAACAGAAAAAGGTATCGTTTAAACCATTAAACACTATTAGAGCTCAGCAGCCCTTAGAATTGCTAGTCATGGACATGTGGGGTCTGACCAAAACTACTAGGAGAAGGTGTGAAAGGTATTATTTTTCCATAATAGATCAATTTTCTAAAAAGGTAGCCGTGTATCCCATAAAACATAAATCCGACCTATTTAATATTTTTAAACCACACGTAAGTCGTGCAGAGAGATTTTTAGATAAGAAAGTTAAAGCTATCCGGTTGAATAATGGTTCTGAGTTTGATAACGAAAGTTTTAAACGTTTTTGCCAAGACAATGGCATCGAACATGAACTTGCAAACACTTATACTCCCAAACAGAACAAGATTTCTGAATGCTTTAATCAGACTATAATTAGTGCAGTATGTACAATTTTAGATTGAAGTAAACTGAATCTCAATTTTTGGCCGGAAGCTGTCCTTTACTTTGCGTACACATGGAATCGTGCGTGTCATAAAAACCAAAGTAAAACTCCTTTAGTGTTGTATGGTGGATATATGCCATATGTAAAGCATTTAAAGCCTTTTGGCACAACTGCATATGCAGGCGTCCCAAAACAACTCAGGAATAAATTTGATGCTAAAGCAAAGAAAGGTATTTTAATCGGCTACGCCTTTAAAACTAAAGGTTACAGAATCTGGCTTCCAAATGAAAATATGATGAAAATAAAATTGTAGAAACTATTAACGTTTCCTTTAAAGAAGACTTTTGTGATCAAGCGCGTAGTGAAGCGGTGATGGGCACCACACCCATATTTAATTATACTTCTGACTCAAGTTCTGATTCTGAACTTATTGATACTCACTACAGTGAGGATTCAGACGTAAGATCCGATAGCACTTTTGACGAGGAAACTGTAGCTCAGTTCCCGATGCATCAGCCATATGAACCTCCTGGGTCTTCCTCATCAGAAGAGGAACCTAAATCTAGTTGAGATGTAATTAGCAGAACCCCACGGCGATCAGCAGTTTGGATCTATAAAGTTGTTCCGAGACCAGACGGAAGTAGAACAGATATTTACTATTTTGAAGATAAAAAGTCACAAAGACTGCGTTCCTTAAGATATGTAGAAAATTATTGCAATAAACATCACCTTGATTTTCACCTTGAATTCCTAGGGATGATCTGGTCCAGGACTGTTCCAATTGGAAAAATATCACTAACAAATTAGACAATGTATTAATCCTAGGAGATTTTAATGCGCACAATACTCTCTGGGGCTATGGGGACAGAAATGAGAGAGGTAGATTTCTACAAGAACTTACATGTGAATTAGATCTAATAGTAATTAATGACCCCATGGCCCCTGCTACTTTCACACATATAGGAAATAAGGGACATCCTTATCTTACAATAGCTTCTAATAATATTACCAATAAAATTACACAGTGGCAAGTTTTATTAGGCAAAAACTGCTCTGACCATCGATATATACATACTCAATTAGACTTTAAATTAATAATAGCACACGACTATAAATATAAAACCAAATATAGTAATTTCAAAAAGTTTAATAACTTATGGTACAGCAGAGTAAAACCAATACAGGGTGTCTACCGCTCCGGAAAATCCGGAAAGTCTGGAAAAAGCCGGGAAATTGGAAAATGGGTCCGGAAAAAACCGGGAAATTGGATAGTAGGTCCGGAAAATTCACCAAAAGAATCATTTTTTTTTTTTTCGTGTGCCTTTTTTTTTTACCCTTTCTCTCTAATTGTCAGACTCGAAACCGCAAGCAACTGCAACGCATTTTTCGGACCGCAAAAGCATCAAGCAAGTGACGTGTTTGTATGAGGGAAAAATGGGGACGCATCAATCTTGACGGGAGGGTAAAAGACAAAATAGCTTACTTTGTAACTTATGGTTTAGGACCGTATTTCCAAGAACAGTTAGTTAATTCTATCAGAAAGTGCGACTACTTCTGTTTCTCAATGGATGAAAGCGTAATCCTGTATACTTCAGTTAAAATTGATTTCAAGAATTTGTTCAAAATATGCAAATATAAAGACAAGGGAGGGGGCATTGTGCAATTTCTCAAAGTAAAATGCAGTGGTCAGGAATTTTTTTTCCGGGACCTCCCAAAAGTCAGGAAAAAGTCCGGAAATTGACTTTCAGAAATTTGGTAGACACCCTGCAATAGTACAAGATCTGACCGAAAACAATAGCACAAAAGAATTTCAAAATATATTTTATAAACTCCACAAAACCTGGATTGAAATTAATGAATCATCATTTGCTAAAAAGAAGAAAAATACTGTAATTAAAATCAATTGGTGGAATAAAAATTTAACTGTACAAAGAAATAAATTAAGAGCTTTATATAGAAAGAAAACAAACAATCCCGACAACAATAATCTAAAAATAACTTATAATAGGGTCAGAGCCGAGTACAGAAAATCAATTACAATAGCCAAGGAACAGTCCTGGAAAAACTTTTGTCAAGAACAAAGTAAAACTTATGGATCGTGCTTTAAAATAGCGAAGGGTTTGCATGGCTCTGGCTTTCTGAAAACCATTTTTGATAGTAATGATATAACGAATGATTATGACACAATATTAAAGATATTAGTTAACACCCACTTTCAAACCACTCCTTCTGATAATAGCCCGGATTCTGCTCAGACCTCCTTACAGTGTTCTCCTTTTTCTGCTCCCATACTCGATACAATAGACTATACTAAAGAACCTCTGACAGAAACAGAATTGCGTAGAGCCATTGCTGCTCAAAATCCCAAAAAGGCATCCGGATTGGACAAAATCGATGTATATATATTGAATAACCTAAAAAATAAGTACAGACCAGACTTGTGGAAAATTTATAACAGCTGCCTTAAGATGGGGTCCTTTCTGGATGCCTGGAAAATAGCTTTAATCATATTTTTTAAGAAAAATAATAAAGACCCAAAGTTACCCAATTCATATAGACCTATCAGTTTGCTAAGTACCGCCGGAAAAATACTGGAAATACTCATAAAAAACAGAGTAATGAACGCATTAGAAAACAAAAACAAAACAAAACAAAAAAATTCTTTCACGATAATCAGTATGGTTTTCGAGAGGGCAGGGGCACGGTGGACCTGTTATGCAAAGTTGTTGGCCGCTTAAAGACTCTATATAAATATGTCGTCCTGGTGTCCTTTGACATCCAGGGCGCATTTGACAATATTGAATGGTCCATAATTAAAAATGAAATAGATAGATCCCCTTTACCAAATTATTTAAAAATGATTTAAAAAGATTATTTACATAACAGAGAAATAGTAATTAAAAATAGCACAGCACAAACTATTTATAATATATATAAAGGTTGCACACAGGGATCTTGTCTTAGCCCTCTCCTATGGTTGATCGCTGCTAATACAGTACTTGTACAAATGGAAGAAAACAAAAATTTCTATGCATACGCTGACGATTTCATACTAATAGATTCGGAAAATACAATAGAAAAGCTACAAAATAAAACCAATTCAAAAATAGCAAAACTAAATGACATTTGTAATAAATTAAAATTAAAAATATCAGTTCAAAAAACGCAAGCGATCACCATAGGCATAAAATCTACAACCAAAGCTCGATACAAATTAAACAATCAAAAAATAAAATCAGTAAACAAATTAAAATACTTAGGAATAATAATAGATAATAAACTAACATTTACTCCACACATAAAATATCTAAACGAGAAAGTAACTACTTTTATTAATAACATGTCCCTGGTGAGTGGTGTGTCTTGGGGGGGGTAAGACCTTTTATGTTAAAAACTTGGTACAAAACTGTAACCGAAAAACAAATAACGTATGCTGCCCCCGCCTGGGCCACTAATCTCACCAGGGAATCCGTTTCTAAACTGTGGGCAATCCAGAAATTAGCTTTAATAAAAATATCCAAGGCCCATGCCAATACTGCCCATCCCGCGCTTTGTGTAATTACAGGTATCCCTCCTATTGAACTCATCTTAAAATGTGAAATAGATAAATACGATGCATTATACCTTAATAAAATCATACAAAATCCAGATCTACCTGACAGTTACTCAATAGAAAGAGCAATACCCTCGCATCATTATCCCGACAGTAACAGGTTAAACAAGCAAATTAAATTCATAGATTCAATAGACGAAGATGTAATAGATGAGAAATATATTAATATATATACCAATGGATCTAAAATGGACAATGGCACTGCATTCGGTTATCTAGTCAGCAATAATAAAAATGATATAATAAAAAAATATACTGAAAGACTTCATACCCACAATAGCATCTATCAAGCGGAATAACAAGCAATAGTTACGGCGTTGGAGTGGGCAGTTGCAAATAACTATAAAAACATCAAGATTTATACTGATAACAGGTCCACGGTCGAGAAACTAAGTTCTTTACATCCTTATACCGAAATCTTGCTGGCACTATACGATTTAATCAAAAACAATAATGATATAAATATACTAATTATCTGGATTAAGGCATACGTGGGACACTGGGGGAATGAAATAGCGGACCAACTTGCCAAATCACCATTAATTAATAATGAACCCATAAGCAACAGAAAATTATCAGTCCCAAGATCAAAAATAGTCTATATAATAAATAAAAACCTGAATGATAATTGGCAGGCTTGGTGGCAAAATAGTGAAACAGGACGCTATACTTATAATTTTTTACCAAACATAAAACACAAATTTGATTTAAATAATACAATAGCAATAAAATTTATCACTGGCGGGGGCAGCTTCCCAAAATACCCCAAAAGAATAAATAAGAGAAGTTCAGATAAATGTCTGTGCGGCACATTGGGTGACCCACTCCATTATGTTTTTGGGAGCTGTCCCCTAATGCCTCATGTAATCAGGAGAAATAACAACATAAATCAATATTAAAACTTCATGCAAATAATACAAATTCCAAAGATAATGAAATTGATAAAAGAAAACTATAACAAATTAATAGAAATATATAGCGATATTAAATTTAGATATAATTAATCCTCCCGGTGTCAAAAAAAAACAAAACAAAAAAACCTTGAATCTTAAAAAAAAAAAAAAAAACAACCCGAAATGAAATGAAATGGATGTATTTGATATAAACGATACAAATGCGGTTAATATACAGCGATGAGTATGGCGCGTTTCAATTAAGTTATTGTGTATTTTGCTAATTCTGCATTAATTCGGTTTTTGTAATTTTGTGTTCTGCATTTTGTATCATTTATCTGAATCTTGTTATAATTTATGCCTTATTAAAATACGGACTTAAAAAATAAATAAATCAAAAGTTGTAAATATATACATTGATTGGATTGTATATAATGTATTATTATTAAGTCTAAGATTGTATTTAGTGTACATATGTAATGTAATATAGACTGTAAATAATGTATTATTAATAGGTTTTAAGAAATGTTAATATTCGTGGGTCGGTTTTCATGCACAATTTAAGGAGTGCCAAGTGCCAGTATTTGTGGCAAACATACTTATTATATGTATTTGTGGAATCAAAATGTGTGATTATGGTGACATATCAGCCTGCGAAATTAGACAGAATAATACAGCACTGTAATGTATATGTATTAATTGAAGTAACTGCTTATGGTATTTAGTATTGTGGCGACCAGTGTCATCTGGTGTTATACATTGTGGGTGTGAATGGCATATCCAGCATAAAAAAAAAAAAAAAAAAATCTTTAGATTATTTTATTTAAATTCCATGAGATTTAATTAATAATTAACAGCGATTTAGAGATGAATTAATAAAATACCCATAGCCAAAACGGTGTCAGACAATAGTCAACTCGTTGACACAGTTTACAGTTAAAACAGCTCCAGCCAATAATTATAGAATTGATAATAGATCTTGCTTTCTCTCCATGGCTCACACCCTGGCTAAAGTATTATGGGTACTGGTGAATGATAAAAAGAGAAAATATATGTAGTGTCTTGGTTGTAATCTTGGACTTTTAGACTTTGGTAGAACCGAAGAATATGGAGGTTCCTTATCTTTTGCTTATGTTTTGAATTATTTGTTCCTTGTTTTTATGTTGTTCGTTCTACCGCCGGCTATCTGTGTTATGTCGACGGTATAGTTTGTAGTTTTATTATAGTTTTAAATAAATTCCCCGGGGGTGGTGGGGGGTTGGTGTTGTCTTGCCGTAAACCTTCGGGTCGGCCCCTCCGGTGGGTGTCTAACCTGTCTAACCATGTTTATGAAATAATGTCCGATCTCATGACTAACTAAGTAATATAAGCCGCCGTTCTGAAATACCCAAAGAGCTTCACGCGCCTTCTAGGCACCCGTGCCGCTTTTTTTTTTTTTTTTAAAGTACTTTTATTTTCCATATGAATCACTTTTTAAAAATCTGTTTCAAGGAGTATGTTCAATAAAATAAAAATTTTTCACGAGCCCAAGCCCGCCTGAGCCCGAACGCAATTGTGAATTATAGAGCCCGTCTCATCTCTACCATGCATGTGTTGTATGTATGAAAATGCATGAAAGGATCTCAATAGTATCCATGTTAATTTACATAACAAAATTTTTGTAAAAGTGTAATCGCGCTATTTAGTGTGGTGAGGTAACAGATTGAAATAAACTCTTATGAAAAAGAGAAAAAAAAAAGGAAAAAAAAAACCTGGTTTTGCTTTCAGGTACGTTATTGTATGAATTAAGAGAATGAGTTCAGTGATGAACTCCAACTATGAAAGATCATCAATGTAGTCATTTGTAACACCCCTTTTTTATTTCAATGTCCTTTGAAAAAAAAAAAAAAATGTTTGAGAATTGTTAAGGCTTATGAATAATTGTTTCTTGTGTAAGCTGAGTCAGGACAGAATTTCCTCTAAATTTAAGGTAATTTTTTATTAATCTAGAAACTGAACGTTTTAAGTGACAGGAGGGGGGGGCATTGTTAGGACAAAATTCAAAGGTAAATAAATTCCTGCCCCTAATAAAGACCTCCTGTAATATTTGCTTACCTTTTTTCCTTTATTAGAAATGTAATTACTTAACAGAAGTCCAATTAATGTTTGAATAACTTTTGTCAACGTTAAAGCTGTTACGCAATCATACCGTTTGTTCAAAACACAACCTTCTCGGCCAACATTTTCGTCCAAAATGAAGTTTCTACCTTTCGCCGGTAGTCGGCGCTCCTCGGACGATCGCTGTATCCCCTCGCTTCGTTCTGGCGAATCGCAGACGCAAATATAAGAATTTTATTAGAATTGTCACGTTAGTGACAACAGAAGCAGCTGAAAGGGCTTGACTGTAAATACTTGCTGTGTTTCGTGTCTAACGGATTTTAAGGCTTTTAACGTCTTTTAACTAATGATTAAGAATATTTCTGTGTGTATATTTTAACTTAATAAGCAGAAAAACTTAAGCCTACCCCATGTATGTTAAATATTCTGCACAACAAACATTTTCCAATTTTCACCAAAACTCACATACAACACATCTTAACATAGAGCAAATTCATTGCAGTTCTAGACAACTTATCCACATTTAATATAAAAATAATCAGAAATTTCACTTCATAAATACAGCAGGATGTCAACAGCTCAGGGAAGTCATGGAAAAATCAGGGTACTTTATCAATCTCGAAAAATCATGGAAATATCAGGGAATTTTGCAAAAATATTTAAAAATCATGAACTTTCGCTTTTGCCTAGTGAACTAGATCATTTTTAATTGTCAGTCTGATGCGCAGCTCCATTCTGAATCACACGATACTCAACTGATGCTCAGATACAGATAATTTACGAATCCAAAACCAGAATACAGATCATACGAGAACATAGAAATATGAATCCGAGACTCAAGTGATGTAGGCACTATTACTATACAAATCCAAAAAAGTGCATGTTTTCGGACTCGTTCTAAGATGTGTGGATCATTCAAGAAACCTGATATGTGAATTAATTTCGCATGTGAATTGCTTCCTGAATAAAGTCATAGATAAAATGAATGGTAAAAGATGATTTAGTCTTCTACTGCGCCATTGTATTTTTTAAAGTGATGGGACATTCAAGTGATGCCAGCTAAGCTCCCCCCCAAGACGATTTTTTTTAATAGATAGTGCTGCTTTTGAAGCTTTTTTACATATTTTTTAAAATTTGAAACTATACATTGATTGAAATAAAATAAGTTGACTAGGTGGCCAGTTTAATTTGATCAGTCATCCTTACGCTTAAAATTGAACACTATAAAACGAGGAAACTTTCTGCTGCATATTGTCTTTTAGTGTTCAACTAAATTTTATGTTTGGATTTATGAAACTGAACTACAATTTTATTAATATTAAGCATTTTTGTGGTTTTCTATTATTTATTTCCCTATATGAAGCGTACACCTGTTGGTGCATGATACACAATGGTGATTTACATGAAAGATTATGGTAATGTATATAATTAGTTCTGGAAATTTGATAAAGATAGTCAGGGAAATCCGGGAAAAATCAGGGAACTTTTTTTCTCAATTTCTGTAACCACCCTGTACAGTGTAGCACCGATAATCTGGCATCGGCGGGAAAGACGCGGTGCTGGATTACCGATTTTTCCGGATTACAGATGTGTTGAAAATTTCCATTAAAACCACCGTCGATCACGTGCTATTTACCAGTGTATTATTTATCAATGAAAAGTAGTCTTAAAATATGCATACGATCGCTGTATAAACTGCCAAAAGAGAAAAATAAATTAAACTACACTGGAACAAATGTAATTTAGTGTTTAATTCAAACTAAAAACTATAAAGCAGAAAAGATCGTTGATTTTGGAACATTTTCATAAAATATAACACAAATAGTAACTGAAATTTATTTAAATACTAATTTAAAATAAGTGTATTAAATTATTATTAGAATCTAATTAGCTTTTGTATTTACATTAAATACACCGGTTAATTTGACTTGCTTCTTCTTCTTTTTTTTTTCCCAGTATTTAATTGGTTAATTAACATATTCACATTCATCAGCTGACTCTCAGATATAAAATGGAATTTATTAAATCTTTCCGTAGTTTGTACCCTACAGTTTTATTTTGCAAGCTGAATTATTCCCAATTTTACTCTCTTCAGTCTCTTTACAGCTTCTTAATTACATCGAGACATACCAATTCCCCCCTCCTTTTCCTCTTGCTTTTCAAAGCACTGGCGAATTCCTTCCCGCGATAGTTGACGATTTTGCACGGTGACAGGATGTCTAGAAATAAGGCAGTGTGTCTGGAAGGAGCCGAAGCCACGTGTTTACGATGATGCGTAAACATGCTGTCTCGTTTTAAAAACTCATACATATTAATGTTCTATGAAAGCACTCGCATTATCTTTGAATTCTTCATTCAGCTACACTGCACCTTTGACTGCAATTAATTTAAATGTAATAAGCAAACCAAGCTGTATTTACTTTTGTTTTTATCTCGGTATTAGAAAATGCATTGATTCAAATATTTGCGACAGTAATGGTGATTGGCAAAGACATGTTAGGGCCGAAATACGAAACAAAAAGAAAAATATTCGGTGAAAAACTATATTGAAGAAGAAAAAAAATTAAGATAGCCATACATCAATTAAAATCAGCATTAAAAGTTCCGGATTTTGAGGTTCCGGATCCCTTTGGGGAGAAAAAACAAACAAACAAACAAAAAAACAAAAAACGAGACTAGTACCGGATTATAGGTGCTGCTGGATTATAGGTTCCCGGATTATGGATGCTGCACTATACTACTCTTAAATAACTGCACACTTAGCAAAGAATCACAACAAACAAGCATGTTCAAATAGCTAGCCGTGTTAGGTTTGGTTGCCAGTTAAATTCTTTCAACCAGTCACGTAATTCCTTCAAGCTTACTCGGTTCCCAGTTAATTTCTTTGACCAATCACATAATTTCTAATGGTATCATGAAACAACAATACAACTCTGCAAAAGGACTGCTAAATACCTCATCTCAATTGGCAACTCTGACATGCATGTTTACTTATCGTAAGCTTTCGCGACATATCTGGCTTGGGGACCTGCCCCCACTTACGGAATATATTCTGAATTGGTTATAATACGCATTACATTAAGCAAGAGATCTCTGGTTCAAACCTTACAACCCTGGAACTAAGCTAATTTCTTTAGCAAGAAAGCTATAGTAAAATGCTAAAATTAAGCAAACTTTTTTTTGGGGGAGGCTTGTATGCTTTTGGACTTGTTGCAAGTAACTTTTTTTTCCATTGGTTAGAAAAACTTCTTGTTTGTTTGTATTGTACTACAACTGCTTATCAAAAAATATAGTTAACTACAAATACAACTGCTGTTTGACAGATGTAGTTAGCTACAACTACTTTAGAAATGTAGCCATTACTTAACTACTTTTTCACAACTTTTACGAGACAAATTTTGCTAAAAGATTCAATTTACATTCATATATTATAAGGATATTCTAATTAGAAAAAAACTATTGCTGTAATGAATAACTACTGCTAATTATTATTAAAGTACTATCTGAAGTACCCGTTCTTCGCACGAGAATGAATGGACTTTTTGATATATAGATTTGTTGTGATTACCATTGTAATAAAGAGATGATATAGCAAAATGGATATCGCGTTATATTGTGTTCAATAATAATGCATAGCGAATTTCAAGGCAATTGTTTGTACGGTGCAGAAGGCGATGCGGTGTAGCGCAATCTAGTGGCGAGTTTTAGTACAGCGGATACAGGCAAATTATTCTTCGCATTCCCATCTCGATGTATACGAATTTTCATGATGATCGGCTGGATAGTCCTGAAGTTCATGTGTTGACACGACATCTAGTGTCAAGTTATAGGAAAATGGAAAGCGTCAAACTCTTCCCTGTGTTCAAATATCTATGTATACCTATTTTCATAGCGATCAGTTGCACAGTCAAGAAGTGGTACACTGCAGGGCCATTTAGTGGTTAATTAAAGTAATGATTTGCTACAGCACCGTCATGTGTGTGAGTTATAGCAAAATGGATAACGTCAAAATATTCTCATTGTTCAAATAGCTATGTATACTGATTTTCATAGAGACTGTTTGAATGGTTAAGAATTTGGCCTGCTGCAGTGTCATCTAGTGGCGAGTTAAAATAATAATGCATTGCAGTGCCATCTAGTGGTGAGTAACATCAAAAGTAACGCAGTTAGAATATATTCCTGGTTCTCAAATGTGTAAGTATAAAAAAATTTATGCCGATCGGTCGAACGGTATAGAAGTTGATGCGTTGCAGCGCTATTTAGCGGTAAGTTACAGCAAATGGATAGTGAAAAATATTCTCCGTGTTCTAATATTCGCGTGTACCAAATTTCATCGAAACTGGTTGGACGATATTCGCATAGCAAATGGCTAAAAGGAATAGAATTCGACGTTCTGCTGCGCCACCTAGTGAAAAGTTAGAGGAAAACGGATAGCATAAAAACCTTCTCATGATAAAAGACTTAGGTGAACCAAATTTCATGGTGATCGGTGAAACGGTGCTGGAGTTTTTCAACCTCCTACACACATACCAACATTCCTTTTTATCTATAACCAGTCTTATTATACGTATATACCAGTCTCAAGTAAAATCCAGTTTCAAATCTAAGCCTCGCCAAAGTGCCAGCATACGCCATTTTGCAAGAGTTTTTTCAGGGAATCATTCGAAGCATTGACTTAGCAGCAATCAAAATGGGAAAGTGTTCGACCGCCAGGCATTTATTTGAAAAGTGGAATCCCTTAATACAGCCGCATTTTTAAATTATCAACTATAACATGTTTTATTCATCATTACCTCGATGTACTAAATGCAAAGATTTCAATTTTCTGAAATTTGGCGGATTTCCCCAAGTTAAATCAATGTACTCAATTGGCGAGAATTCTGAAGCTACATCGCTTGAAATGCCCTAATAACTGCATTATTTCTGCACGGATAGTTAAAATTTAATGCTGTATTCTAAGAAAACCTATACACTTGTTTTCAAAAATGCTATTTCCTTAACCTTTCAGTAAATTGCGCCAAAAAGCCTAAAACTGTGCAAACCGCTAGAACTCACTCTCTAAAAATCGGCCTATCAGCCATTTTTTTTTTCGCCAAACTAAAAAAAATTACATATTAGTCTCGGATATCTTCGATCCTCATTGTTTTGCGTATAAAACATTTATTTCCTGCTCTCATTTCTTATGCGCACACGATATTATAATTTGAAAAATAACCTAAAAAAATAAACTAAAAAAATCCTTATTATTGTTTTATTTTTACTTTAAGAATTTAAAACATTTTATTCGGCAAAATCGCCACACATGGCAACCATGATGCTTATTTCACACACTTTTTTCACTACAGGGGTTAATATTACGTAAAGCTTTCTGCGTGGAGAACATAAAAAATCTCTTAAATTCCGGAACGGAATTAAGAGAACCATTCAGGAGGAAACGTTTTAAGTGGAGTTTCAAAGTTTTAAAGTAGACTATCATTTATTCTATATTATTTTACATATCTGTGTAAAATTTCAGGCTGACAGGTTCATTTTTGTGGAATTGTATACTACCCAAATCAATAAATTGACAAACAGAATTTCATTTTTATTTATAAGATAACCTACGCTTGTTTTTAAAAATACCCTCTCATTAAATTGTGCCAAGCGCTAGAATCATAGAAAATCTGTAACACTTACAGATTTTAAATACACACTAAAGTGCTATATATTAAAAGTGTATATTATAATCCATGGTCTTCCCTATTTTCATTCCTTCTTTCTTTAAGTTGGAAAGTATATCATTCTTCATGAGTGTGATTAAACAAAATTAAAATTGATATTTCTAACATCTTTTTTCGGGATGTAATACATTAGAAATAGATGGAGAAAAGATGCTCAGAAAAATGCACAATTCCAACTGAATGAAAATTTCAAAAACTTATTCTCAGGTATATTCATAACCCAAATAGCAGACGATTAAATTACGATAAATAGCACCAAGCTTTAGAATCCTCCCAAAAATCGCACATCAACCCTTTTATTTTTTCGCCAAATTAAAAAGTTTCACATTTATTTTCAGAAAATTTCCAAACTCTATTTTTCTTTTGAGTATAAATCATTTCATTCGTGCTCTGATTTCACATGCACACGATATTTTAACTAAGAAATAACCTTACAAATAATCCAAAAAAAAAAATCGTTATTCTTTTGTTTTTACTTCAAGAGCCTGAATAATTTAATAAACTTGCCAAACATGGAAACCTGGAAATGCTCAAACCTCGCTCTTTCCACTGCGGGGTTACAATTGCGAAATGGCGAGAACAAAAATGATCATTTTGCGACACATTTTTTATCATCTCCTAAAATAATTCGAATTTCGAAAAAATCCCTTCGAGGTGTGTCGAGACCTGTCTTGGTGAATTTCCGTACAAAATTTGGTAGGTATACAATCACCCGTTTCGGAGCTACGTGAGACACAGACAGACAAACTAACAGTTTACGCATTGCTTTAATTATTTAGCACAAAATCCGAGAATTTCAATTTTCTGAAATTTGGCAGAATTTCCCTAATTTAAATCAATTTGCTTAATTTGGTGTAAATTCTGAAAATAGATCATTTAAAATCGCCTTAATTATCTTAATTAACGCTGCAATATTTCTGCACAGAAAATTTAAAGTTTAATGCTGAATTCTAATAAAACCTACACTCGTTTTTAAAAATACTATTTCGTTACGCTCTCAGTAAATTGCGCCAAGCCTAAAACTGTGCAAACCGCTACAAACTACTTTCTCAAAATCGCCTTATCAGCCATTTTATTTTTTGCCAAACTAAAAAAGTTATACATATTAATCTCAGAAATCTCCAAGTCCTTATTCTTTTACGAATAAAAAATATTGCATTCCTGCTCTGGTTTCCCATGCACACAATATTTTAATTAAAAAATAACCTAGCAAATATTCTAAACAGAAAAAAATTATTATTCTTTTATTTTTAATTCAAGAGTCTAAATCATTTAATAAATTCGCCAAACATAGCAACCTCGATGCTGATTTCTCATTTTTTCACTGCAGGGTTTACAATTGCGGAAAGCAAAAATTTGTGTTTTTGACGTTTTTTTTTTATCAATATCTCCTAAACTAATTCGAATTTTGAAAAAATCGCTGTGAGGTGTGTGTGAGGCTTCACTGTCCTGGAGAATTTCTGTACACAATTTGGTAAGTCTACGATCACCCGTCTGCGAGCTACGCGAGACACAGACACAGAGACAGACGGACAAACTAACTAATGGACAGTTTACACATTGCTTTATTTATATAGATTGTAAAACACTTCTTTTGGGTCACCCACTATCTTTTGGCTTATGAGATGAAACTGAGTAATGTATGAATTTTCTTAATGTTGTTAATTTTTATGCATAAACTTACAAAAAATTTTTCAAATATATTCATTCATTCCTTTTTAGTCAACCATCTGTAGAGACATTAAAGAAATCAATCGAAGAGACTCATTTTGAATTTGCTTGCAAACTAAGTAAGCTTATTGTAAGTATCATATATATTTATTACAGAAAAAATAATTCTTTTTATAATAATTTTATTTGCTTCTTAAAATTCAGTATTATAGAATTTATTTTTTGGAGTAATATTAAAAATATTTTAAAAATTAGAATCACAAAAATCTTTATATTTTACATTAAGAAATGTAATATTCAGTGGCGTACCTAGAAATTAATTTTGCAGGGTGCATATCGTCATGTGTGCTCCCATTGGGGAAGGGGTGAGGGGGGGCTCTTCAGCCATCTGCATAATGAACATTTTTGTAGCATAATAAAATCATTCGAATTATTGAACTGTTTGAAAACTCAAGATAAGCCCTCCCCCCTAACCCCTAGAATTTTTTCCTAGATATGTATCTAAATGACTATAAACGGTTACTGTAGTTATAGTGCTATGAGCCAAAGAGCATTTGAATATCTATTGGCCTCACATTTAAAAAAAACTAAATCATTAAAAAATGAAGTTAGCTTTCTACACCATTTTTAATTCAAATATTTCTAGTTCAATGTGCAACCCCTAGACATTGTCGTACCCCCACCAAATTAAGCTTAATACGCATCCCCTTGGCGTTATCTTAGCCAGCCCCCCCCCCAAAAAAAAAACCTCACAGCAGACAGAAATTTTTTTTTCGGGGGTCTACCCTATCAGTCTACTATTTCTCCTTATACACAGGGCCGCACCTAAAAGGGAGAGAGCGGGGCCAGAGCCCCGGGATTCGTGCTAAAGGGGACGCCAAAATCAGTTTTTTTTTTCATGGAATGGGGGCGCAGTTCCATTGGAGGGGGCACACTAATTAAGGTTTGCCTTGGTTGACATGAACTCTATTTGCGGCATTGTCTGTACCTATCTTATTTCTCCTATTTAAAACTTTTCAATGAGTAATATCATTTTCATCTGATTATGAAAAGTTATAAAAAATAATGATCAATGGAAAAAATATATAAGATACCAAGAGAACAGAAATTCGTACTTACCAGCATCGATGAAATCCAATATCGGTGAAAATTTGATAAAAGTTATTTAATGATTAAAAAACAGCCACAATTTAAAGAATGGTTAAAAAAATCTGAGTATAATGAAAAAGTCTATACATATTATTTTTTACAAGGTTATATTTATTCTTCGTTTTTATTTTTGCAAAATATTTAAGACTTCTTCTTCACTTACAGATATGTTTTTATGTATGTATAACAAACAGAGTCCGTTTAAACGCATTTCAGACATACTGTTTCTTAAGTAGTTTTTTAAATATTTGATGGTTGAAAACGATTTTTCAGCAGTACATGTTGTAACAGGTAAGGTGACTAAAATTTTTAAAAGCTTATGAACATTTGGGAAAATATCTACGTTGCACTCCTCTACAGCTTCTATTACAATTAATCTAGTCTGTTGAGCCAGTAACGTCTTTCTCCATAGCTGATATTCTGCAGTCAAAATACTAATGTTGCAATCTGGCAAATCTGGAAAATATGTATCTTTCAGCATTTCTAATTTATTTTCTGCAGATATGAGGTCATTTTCAGGTATCACTAAAACATTTAGTGAACTCAATAGTTCTTTGTGTTTTGTGAATTTTTCTTAGAGATGTAAAATTACAGAATCTAAAAATTCATTGAAAATAGTTATTCTAAAATAAGATTCGGGTGATTCAGCTGGAATGTTGGAACGATGAGTTTGTCTTTTTGCTATTCGTGGAAGAACAATCTTATAGCCCTCATCCTCATCTAATACCTGTTTTAACACAGATTCCGATTTTAGAAAAATGGAATGGAAAACTATCTCTGCCTGGCTATGAATCATTTCAAGATCTTTCACAATATCGTCGCACAGTTGAAGAGCAGCAATAAGGCCCACTTTTTTAGATTGTAAAATCCTAGATAAAGGCATGTAAGTGAAAATATTTTTTCTACCGAAAATAAAGTAACTACAAAATTGGAACTTTTCAATGAATTTAAAAGTATGTTCGTCCCAGTACCAGCAGACGAATCCTTATCATGCCAATTTCCAATTAATTCAAGAGTATGAATCAAAGGATGGAGCAATTCTACCATCACCATAATAAATTCATGTCGTTCTATCCAACGCGTAGGGCATAGCTTTTTCAATGATTCTTTCCTGGAAGAAAAGCACAGTTCTTTTACAATGTCCTGTAAAACACTAGTTCTTTTAGGAGTATTCATAAATGAGTAGCATTTTTCTACAACTCCTACGCAATTTCGAATATCTTTAATTTGGCATGCGTCTGAAATTGCCAAATTCAAAGAATGAGAAGCGCAATGCATGTATAGTGCTGATGGGAATTTTTCTCTTATTTTGGCTTGTACACCGTTGAATGCTCCAGACATGGCAGCAGCACCATCATACCCTTGGCCTCTTATATATCTCAGATCCAAGCCTAATGATTCCAAAGTTTTCAAAATTACATTTGCGAGATCTCTCCACGAGTCAAAATAACTCTGAGAAACTGTAAAAAACTTTCTACTAATAAGCATTTGTTGTCTACAGTTTCTATAAATCTTACACATAAAGAGACTTGCTCCAAAGAAATATCTATAGTTTCATCTACTATAACAGAAAAACATTTGCTGAAATTTACTTTTTCTACTAATTTTTTCAAAATTATTTCATTGCAAGCATGTATTATCTTGTTTTGTATCCTCGGCGATATATACGATGCATTATTAGGAGATGATTTTAAATGCTCTTTCAGAATTTCATCTCCTGCATCAATTCGAAATTTAACAAGTTGACGAAAACTCCCATAGTGATTGTTATGTTCCTCGCTTTCATTTGTATCGTTAATTAGGCCCAAATCAAGATGACCTCTTAAAGCAAGCCCCTTTCTGCCACAGAAAATTACTGTTTTTATTATAGGGCTGAGTTTTTTCCTTTTTTCTTTGGCCTGTCGAATGCTAGCAGAATCAATAAGATCTATTACAGCTTGTTTACGACCTTCTACAATTCTCCTTAAACTGTCAGCAGTTAGCAATGATTGTGAGTGATATTTTTTTTCTTGGTGCTCACGGAGTTTTTCGGCTGATTTACGCTAGAAACGGAAAGGCTGATTAACTAACTGTCCCAATGGTTGACTTTGTTTTGCCTGCGTATTCCTTGGCAAAAACTACACAATATTTGCAGTAAACTCCATCTTCAATTTTGGAATAAGTGAGCCATGGATATTCTAACAGTAAATGATATCGCATAGCTGCCAACTTGTACGATTTTTTCGTACCATGTACGAATTTGATTCCAGTTGTACGATTGTACGAATGACTAAGTAATTGTATGAATTTTTTAAATAATACCCGAATATTCTACAAAATTTCACATATTTTTCTCTTTCCTTCCAGTCCATGTTTTTTTCGTAATCTCCGGCTCCCATGTTCTTTCCCTAGCGACATCGTGCATTGATAGGCACAATCGGCAAGGGAAGAAAAAAATCCCTAGTCTATATTTCAGTGGGGAGAAACCATGGAGAAATGCTGTTTCTCCCTAAATCCAAATTCGGCGGGATTTATGCATTTTCGCTCTAAAGGGACATTTTCCCCGCCACGCTATGCGCATATGTAAATGGACTAATGCATGGGCAGGATATATGTGAACTGTTTAGTCTTGTGTTGTGTAGATCGATCTTACGACGTGATGGAGCTCTCGACTAGCATTATGACTGACCACATGGATTCTTCTTCAAAAAAACCGAGGCAGTATAACCAAATATCTTTGGAATCGTATACTAAAGAGTACAATTATATTAAGAAATCCCGAAAAGGCCAGTGTTTTGCATTTTGCAGTGTGTGCACTTGCGATATTAATATTGCTCACGGCGGACTTAGTGACATCAAAATGCACATAAGATCGAAAAAGCACAGCTCTTTATTGAAATCTTCCGGATCATCAGCGGACATTAGCAAGTTTTTCAAAAGCAGTGATGTAGATGAAAACGCAGTGACAAATGCAGAATGTCTCTTTACTGCATTTATAGTAGAACACAATCTTCCAATCTCTGTTGCCGATCACGTGGGACCTCTCTTTCGCTGTATGTTTGCAAAGAAGTATGGCTGCACGTGGACAAAAACAACGGCCATTATTAGAGCAATGACCGAGAAATCTCGAAGTGGCATTTGCAGACAGATTCAACAAGTGCCTTTTGCAGTTGCAACCGATGGATCAAATGATAGTGACTCCAAATTATATCCTGTTGTAGTAACTTATTTCGATTCAGGAGTAAGTAAGGTTGTTAATACTTTGCTTAGTGTGCCTGTCTTGACATGTGCTGCAACAGGATTGAATATTGGAAATTTATTGTTAAAAACTTTGGAGTCTCATGGATTATCCATGAAAAACTGCATTGCTTTGAGTGCAGACAATGCACCTGTAATGATTGGCCAAAAAAGTGGTGCTTCTTCTGTTCTGAAAAAAGAAAATGATCAGATGTTTGTAGTTGGCTATACATGCCATTTAATTCATTTAGCGGCTGAAAAAGGAGCTAAAATGTTACCAGTGGCAGTGGATGAAATTTTAATTGACATCTACTACTATTTGGAAAAAAGCTCCATAAGGAAAGAGCATTTGAAAGAAATCCAAGAACAATGGGATGTGGAATCTCATAAAATCCTTAAACACGTATGCACCAGATGGCTATCACTTGGACGCAGCCTTAAAAGATTGCTGGAACAATGGGACCCTTTGTCCAGTTTTTTCAAAGATCAGATTAAAGAAACAAAAATAAGTGACTCTTTAATAGATTACAAAATTCCCAAGGCAACAGGCTCAGGCATAAAGAATAAAGTGCATAAGCCTCCTAACCAGCATGCAAAGAAAAGAAAAATGGATGCCGAAAAGCCAGATGACAAACTTACTTCTCTATATCTCACACGTGAAGAGAGACTTTTAATGTTTTTATCATCTGAAATCAACAAAGCATATTGCTTATTTTTAGACGTAATGATGCCTATATTTGAATCAAAAACTGTAGTGTTAGTCAAATGCACCAAAGATTCATGTCCTGAAACCCCTTTTGTTTGATCTGCTTAGGGATGTACTTTTGAAATTTGTAAAACCACAATCGATTAAGAGTTTCAAATCATTGCTTGATGTGCCATATGGGCAAGAAATACACCAAAAAGAGGATGAAGACTTGGTCATTGGTTCTGCAGCTAAAACTATTGTTGAAAAATTAAAATTGGCTGAAAAAAATCTCTTTTTATGATGCAGTGAGGAAATACTTTACTTCTTGCTGTAATTATATTACAGTATAGAACCTCTTATCCGGAATGGTTGGGACTGGGTGTATTCTGGATAACTGGTTGGGGATTAACATGACATTACTGATTTCATTGGTAGCATATATGTTAGTCTCTATTTCTGATTTGAATTAAATTTTAATTGTTAATATACAAGAAAAATTGTAGTGTTGTTCCTATTTGGAACACCACAATTAAAATTTCACAGCTAAATAAAGGATATCAAATCACCAATGCGTTGTTTTGAATGATGACAATAACCCAGGATTTTTCTCTTGCCGCCCTTAGTGTTGATCGTTGTCAAAGTAAAGAGAACCAAAAGGATGAGATTGAAACATTTTATTTAACCAATTAACATATTAGATCAAGTAAAAAAAAATATTTAAACTTAATATGCAGCACAATGAATACCTTAACCATTTAAGCAAGTCTCAGCAGCAAATAACAATGAACCGTGAAACAAGAGGTGAAAATTTACTCACATTTCTATGGCACAACACACAGCTTAATTAAAACAATAACTAAAGACTTTAATCAGATTAACACCTGCTCCAGTGCTGCAACAGAGATCAGGTAGCACTCATTGATGTTGGTAAAAGATAAAAATGTATAACCCCTGGGTTCCCATGGTTGCAAACCAAAAATTTAAATTCAGTAGAAGATCATGTTTTGCTTGAAATTCACAACTTACAAAATTTTAGCTTAGATGCTACTCTTGTATGGGAATTAACACTTTACAGAATGGTACATTTCAACAAAATTCATTCAATCCCTTTTTTATAATTTTACAGGAAGACCGATGGTCAAAAGAAATTTAAACAAAAAAAATAGGCTTAAAAAGAAAATAAAATTACATCTTAACAATAAAAATAAAAAAAATAAAAAAAAGGGGGGGGGGCAGATGACGTGAAGTCCACCATTTAGAGACAGCATGAGTTGCAGCAATACATTGATCATGGTAGAAAAAGAAGGATCAAAATCTTCTAGTCAGACCGGAGTCTCGGGCTAAGCCCACATTGCAGATGCCCGTCTATTGGCGCCACTCACGGACTCGCATTATATCAAGAGATTGAAAAGTACGGAATGATCTCACCAATATCATGGGCGCTGGCGGCTTGGCGATTAGATGGGAGCACGGAGGGCCATGTGCTAATCAGCGACACAGTCGGCGGGGGCTGGAACGTGCATCGGCCTAGCAGGTCATCTCATCCGGACACCTTTATCTGTCGTGCTTGGTACGCATTCAGCGGCCAGTAGTCGATCAGTCATCCATGGCTATCTCTATACGGTGGGGCAGATCACGTCAACTTGGGTGTCTAGGGGGTCTTCCTTCAGTTATCAGGTCATCCTACACGATTTGTCAAATCAACCCAAGGCTGGGCTGAACTTGAGCTCTCAAGAGCAAAAAAAAACACCACCACCTAGTCAGGACGTTCAAGATGAAACTGCCCAAAAATCGCGCGCTTGCCTCTCCTCCTCACTCCGGAACCGCTACCCTCAGCCAATCAGAGCAGAGAGTGCACCTAAAAGTCATTCCGGGATAGTCCGATCTGGACCGCAAGAGGGGAAAAAGAAGCTTCTAGAACAATTTCGGAGGAAAAGCGCGGGAAAGATAGCGTCCTTTCTGAGATCTGATGCAACAGGCACAGAAAATGATGCAATAGCATGAAATTGTAAGCAAAACTTAAAAGATGAAAAAAAATTATTGAAAATTCACAGGAAGATGTCTAACCGGAGAAATAAAGTAATAAAAAAAAAAAGGAAAAGCAGGATTACGGGAAGTTACGAAAATTAATTTAAAATTAAAAAAAATCCCATCAAAACAACATTAATGAAAAGGGAGATATGAAGTATAGCCACTATATTTCAAAGTGCTGATTACCCACAGAACGGCAATTAAAAGGTGAACATTAATTTTAAACACCCTGAAGGCAAAAAACGGCCGGTGAAGAGAAAATTTAATCACAAAAAAAAAAGTAAACAAAAGGGAAAACTTTACACTGCCAAAACAAAATAAATAATTAACAGCCCCCCAAAAGTAAGAAATTACACAGTGGATACTTAAATTTTTAACTAGAAAGATCTTAAATTACTAAAACGTTCTGGGTGGAGGTAAATTACATTAATTATTAACCAAAGAAAAGTGATATTATAGTGACAACACCACATATCCTCCCCGTTCGGAGAAAAAAAAAAATTTTTATACTCAAAAAATTTTTTTTTTTTTTTTTTTTTTTTGTAAACAATACATTAAACTAGAAAAGTGCAGTGAGTGTATAGACAAACCCCAACACAAATAAAATAACCACTTATACTGACCTATGCACAGGACCAAACACAGTGGCGAAGAAAATATCAAGGCAAAATAACACGCACTAAAAAATTCTAACATCCCACCAATAGGTGAGGAAACAACCTAAGCGTGGCTATTAATACCACACCAACAAAAATTTGACACACCCAACATATAAAAGTAAAAACGTAAGAAAAATTTTCCTAAAGACCCAGCCAAAAACAACATGACTTGCACATTCCGCACATTTAACATAAAACACATATTAACCATACACAAAGATCTCGAGAACATTTAAGTACATAACACCAAATAACGATGACGCAGAACACCAATTTTTGAAGTGGCTTACTGAGATGTTTAATGTCCGAAGAATCAGTAGCCCTAACACGACACATTTGGTAATGGGACGTAATTAGTAATTTTTGACACAATCTTAAGTCAAACAGCACAGAAATTCAAACAGCAACATCACCACATTGCAGGTGAGAAATTACCAGAATTTTGACAAAACAACAAGCCAAAATTTCAGAAGTGTGTTGACCATGGCAAGACAATCTCAGCAAAATTATGATTTTGAAAAAACTTTTAAGATACATATTTAATTTAAGCAGTAAAGAGGCGAGAAAAAAAAATAAAAGTAAACAGTATTTAATTAAGGAGAGACAAATTGCATTAATTGGTTTTAGACAGTTACTTAAATTAATTACCCAATTACACAGAGGAATGATCCCTGAATTCCCCTGCACTCAGTAATGGATGAAGGGGGTACAACGGACTAAACACCAGCCCAACAGGACCCAACTGTCATCCAGAACCAAACACAGAAAGAAATCCAAGTGACCATGAAGGCCTGCAGAAACCCACAAGTCACTAACCATTCCCAAGTGTCCCATTTAAAATTGTCTAAACTACATGTTTAAATTTAAAAAAAAAAGGGTAAAATAAGAGATATGATACTGGTTATAAGTTACTGGGACACCCAACTAAGTACAAAAGGCAGATAAATTGGCCAAATTTATCTACAGCAATTAAAATTTACAACAAGAGGAAGAGGAGAGATTGCTCGCACAAAATTTGTCAACCATAAATTTCCTACACAGGAGGGTTTGATGAAGACTTATCAAACCTCAAAAAAAATTATGTGCTGTTCAGGTAGACACAATTAGGAGGTGGTTACTTAGTGTAACCAAGTATTTCACACATTGCACATGACCCCTTGGCCATATACAGATAACAATCAGTAAAATACAATACATATATGCAACAAAAAAAAATCTTTGGTATAATAGGAATGCAATAAAAATAGGAACAAATCATATGTGGTTACTTGTTTCCACATAACTAAAAGAATGTGCAAGTTTACCTTTTGGCAGGTCAAACATTAAACATAAAATAGTGTATTTCACACTCCCCAAAAATACCCATAAAAGAAATTTGTATATAAAAAGAAAACACAGATGCTAACACTAAAAATGAAAAAATATATATAGTAAAATTATATGGCACAACCTCGAAGAAAATTTCTGCGCAAAAATGTAAAACTACTTCTTGACAAATCCAAAAGCATCCCTGGGTCTGAGACAATATCCATGTTTAGGCATGGATCTAGTGCGAATAGGAGAAAAGGTGGATGTTGGTTGGGCATCAGAATCATCAATATCAGAATGAAGAGAATTTAAAAAGGAAACTGGAGATACAGAGGTATCCCGAAAAAAATCAAACGAGGTATCTAGTTGTGAATCTGTCATATCTACTTCTGTTGTAACTACAGGAGGTGGCATGTAGATAGTATCAGCTTCCCAAGACAAATCTAGCGGTAAAAGGGGACAAGGGTATTCTCTTATTAACCTATCCTCTGAACTTTCTTGAGTAGGGCTAGTGGCAGGCTCTGGAATCACTGGAGGCGGAGAAGACAAAATTTGACTATCTGGTGTTGGAAAAACTTCCCTGTCGATAACCTTAAAAATGCGATTTACATGTACAACTTGAGTATCCGAGGGATTCGAAATGAGAGAAATTTTAAACAAGACAGGAGAAAGTTGTTCTAAAACTCTATAAGGACCCTTATTAAATTTACATAGTTTCTTAGTTAAATGTGGCTTGCTAGCGGGAACGTGTGAATAAACAGTATCACTGACTTTAATGTTTTTAAAGTAAAAGTTAGAGGTAGGAGGATGAGCCTGAGCATACGAAGCCTTTTCTAGGTTGGTCTTGACGACAGAGAAGGTACGTTGAAGATTGGTGACTATCTCCTGAGCGTAGGATCTAGTATCAGCATATGATCTGAATTTCGAAGAGAAAACCAGATCATATGGCATCAACAGATCTCTACCATAAGTTAGAAAAGCAGGAGATTCCTTGATGGTGCGGTGGTAGGCAGTACGAAAAGCTAAGAGAGCTAAGGGAACCTGTTCACACCAATCTTCTTGAGATTCGAGTACAAGATGACTTAACGAATCAATGAGACATTTGTTCAACCTCTCCACTAAACCATTTCCTTGCGGATTATAAGCCACAGTGTGTTGTTTTTTAATACGCAAGATGTCATACACCTCCGCCATAGCCTTAGAAATAAATTTGAACCCCTATCTGAATATAACACTTCCATTATTCCGTGACGTGAAATAAAATCAATTAAAACTTTTACAACTGTTGAACTTTGAATATCAGGGACAGGATAAGCTTCGGGATATCTTGTAAAATAGTCAGAGATTACCAGGAGCCATTTATTGCCATTTCTAGAAGTCATAAAAGGACCCACTGCATCAATTGCACATTTCTGAAATGGGCGATCAACAACAGGAATCTCTTGCACAGGAGCCTTTTGATTTTTGTGGTAACCCCTTCTTTCCAAACATGACTTACAAGATAAAACATACTTTTTTACGTTGTTATAGAGACCTACCCAAAAAAAACTTTGACGTACACGGTGTAAGGTACGAGACAGGCCAGCATGGGCAACAGTTTTGTTGTCATGACATAAATGCAATACATCTTGGACGAGGGTGTGAGGCACAACTAAACGAACGTTCTCCGAATTACTATTTAAAGGCTGACAAACTATAGCATTTTGCTGAAAGAAAAATTTATTGGATCTTTGAATATAAGGAGACGCATTATTGAGGCAAGCAGCAATCTTTTGACAAAAGGGGTCAGATTTTTGAAGCCGAATGATATCTTGTAGAGGAAACTTAGGAATTTGAAAAGAAAAAGGTTCGGAATTAAGAGTATTAACTTCACGCGAAAGAAAATCTGCCATTAAGTTAAGACGACCAGGCTTGTGAATAATTTTATAATCATATTGTTGCAGGGACATAATCCAACGAGCAATACGTGAAGTGGGATCTTTTAATTTAAACAACTGCGAAAGAGATTGCTGGTCACAATATACAGTGAAATGAGAACCGTAGAGGTACTGTTTAAAATGTGTTATGCCAAAAACAACAGCAAGAGCCTCCTTTTCCGCAACAGAATAATTAACCTCGGCAGGAGAAAACTTTTTTGAGGCAAAACAAACAGGATGTTGAAATCCCGAATCATCTTCTTGCACTAAGACCACACCCATCGCGTATTTGCTAGCATCAGTGCAGATCGAAAACGGCTTGGAAAAATTAGGCAAGGCCAAACAAGGAGACTGGGTTAAAGCAAGTTTTAAACGATCAAAGGCATCCTGTTCAAGATCTCCCCATGCAAACTTACAAGTATCCTTCGTCAAATTAGTAAGAGGCAATGCAATATTAGAATAATTAGGAATGAACTTTCTGTAAAAACCCGTTAAACCAAGAAAAGAGCGAACTTGCTTTTTAGTACGAGGAACATTTGCTTTTAAAATAGTGTCTAAATTTTTTAGATCAGGCATAACCTTACCTTGTGTTACACGATGGCCTAAATAAGTTATTTCATCTTTTGCTAAAGTACATTTCTTAGGTTTGAGCTTCAGATTGGATTGTTTTAATCGTTCAAAAACTAATTCTAACCTGTGAACATGTTCCTCAAATGATTCTGATGCCACAACTACATCATCTATGTTCACTCCTATTTGAAAGTCGGAGAGACCGGACAACACCACTGACATGAGTCTTTGAAAACTGCTACTCGCATTGCGCAAACCAAAAGGCATCCGGCAAAAGTGGAAAAAACCTTCCTCAGTGGCAATACCCGTTAAGTGTGCATCATCAGGGTGCATGAGCATCTGATGGAAACCTGAGGTGAGATCAAGGGAAGAAAAGAACTTAGCACCTGACAGGAAATCAATCATCTCTTGAAGATTAGGCAAAGGAAAGTTATCGGGGATGGTCTTGGCATTTAACTTTCGGAGGTCAGCAACAAGGCGAAAAGAACCATCCGGTTTCTTGACAAGAAGCACTGGGGCAGCATAACTACTCGTAGAGGGTTCAATTATACCAGCATCCAACAGTGTCTGAATTTGTTTACGCATTTCGGGCTTAAGATGATATGGGACACGATAAGGTTTTGATCTTACAGGAATGTCATCGGTTAAATGAATGCGGTGTTTAATTATTGAGCAAGCGCCTAAGTCAGAAGGAGGAAGAGAAAAAACAGATTTATATTTAATAAGCAAAGATTTAAGGGTCTCACGCTGCTGATCGTCAAGGTGGGTTAAGTCAATATCTTTTGCCCATAGGCTAAAATCATCTTCCTTCTCTTCTTGTCCCTCAACAACATTAACAATTTCATCAGGCCTTTCAATATTTACAGGAGTTACGTAGACAAGCTTCATATTTTTATTTAACTGAATTGATTCGGAAGTAAAATTAATGACCTGAACCAAACATTGGAGATCTTGAGAAATTTTAGAAACAGCGTTAGCAATTAAATACGAATCAAAATTTAAATTAGGATTAGGTTCTAACAAAATGTCTTGGCCAATAAACGAAGAGTCAACATTATTTACATTTACATGAAAAAGTTTTTGAGAAAAAGGCGGCACAGTAACTCTTATTGGTAGGCTTCCGAAAAGAGAAGGAGAGGACACTTGACAAGGTTCAGTACTCGTCACTGGGACAGCTAACTGAGTATTTTCAGGCTGCTCATGCCGCCAGCTGACACACACATCCTTGTTACTTAAGAGACAGTCATGACAATTTAAAGTAAAGCCAGCTTTTACTAAAAAGTCTAATCCAATTATAAGATCAAAATTTGGAGATAAAATACCACGAGCAACTAAAAATTTACAATCAAAAGACTTATCAGAAATAAATAAATTGGTAGCGATTAATTTTTCAGTATTGATATCTACACCGGTTAGAGCTCTAAGTTGAAAATTTGGACAATTTAATTCCTTAGCATCTTTCAAAACATCAGCTACATGGCTGGAAATTACATTTACTGCAGCTCCACTGTCTATGAGAGCACGAAGTGAAATATCTTCAATTTTGACACAAATTATAGGTAAATTAGCTGGCAAAAGGGACATATCAATGAAAGGATCTACACGGGGACTCATGGAGTGTTGCGATCCGGTACAAACTCCCCCCTCAATTAGTTTGGGTGCCTACTGGATTCATCACTTGTACTCTGAGCTTGCCCTTGATTTGAAGTAGACGGGCTCTGATTTGCATTAGCAGAAGCTTGTGCTGCCATATCTCGCTCCTTTTTTCTACAGACCCGACTAATATGACCCACTTTTCTGCAATAATAGCAGACAACTGAACGCTGAGATTGTGGAGCATAAGGTCTATGTGGCAAAGAATTCCATTGGCCCTGTAATGATGCAATTTGCACCTTCATTTCTTCCATTTGTTTAGTCAAAAGCTCCAATGATTTTGTATACTGCTCCGTAGTGGATCGAAAAATCTGCGCTAACTCACTGTCGCTAGTGGTAGGTCGTGCACTAACTACATTGATGTCCGAGGCATAAGATTGAAGTGCCCGCTCAACACGTTTGGCCAATTCGGTGGCCTCCTGAAATGTTTTTGGGTCCGCTATCACTACTTGAGCACGAATGTTTGCAGCTAACCCTGCCTTGAATTGCGAGAGAAGCATGTTGTCACTAAAACGTTTTGGAATTTCTTCCCCAGCTGAAGACTTAAGAGCCTTTTGCGCGATACCCTCTAGCCTGGTAGCAAAGTCCCTTACAGTTTCGTTTAAATTTTGTTTGCAGTTTGTAAGGTTCGCTATTTGTTGAGCTACGTCACTTCACTCTGCAAAATGGCCCTCAAAACGTGCCCTAAATTCCTGCAGGGACTCAAAAGTAACCTCTTTCAAAGTGGAGGCATAGAATTGAAGAGCTGAGCCCTCAAGTTTCAACTTCGCCACTGCGATGGACTGTGCGTCAGTCCACGACGCCAACGGTGCTATCTGCACCAGGTAATCGAAAAAGGTTGTGACATTGTTACCATTTAAATTAGGTAACATACTAATGAAAGAGGGATTTGGAAAGGCAGTGGCATTGCCACTGTTACCACTCGAATTTGGCATGACTTAAAAAAATATTCCTAACACTCACTGCAAAATTTTAGAAGATATTGAAAAGTACATTTATGAATGTCAAAATTTTAGTTCGGTTTACTTCGACAACACACACAAGGGTAAAAGGGCAAGGGCCTTCACGGCACCATTTTGTAGTGTTGTTCCTATTTGGAACACCACAATTAAATTTCACAGCTAAAAAAGGATAACAAATCAGCAATGCGTTGTTTTGAATGATGACAATAACCCAGGATTTTTCACTTGCCGCCCTTAGTGTTGATCGTTGTCAAAGTAAAGAGAACCAAAAGGATGGGATTGAAACATTTTATTTGACCAATTTACATATTAGATCAAGTAAAAAAATATTAAAACTTAATATGCAGCACAATGAACACTTTAACAATTTAAGCAAGACTCAGCAGCAAATAACAATGAACCGTGAAACAAGAGGTGAAAATTTACTCACATTTCTATGGCACAACACACAGCTTAATTAAAACAATAACTAAAGATTTTGATCAATTTAACACCTGCTCCAGTGCTGCAAAAGTGATCAGGTAGCACTCATAGATGTTGGTAAAAGAAAAAAATGTAATAACCCCTGGGTACCCATGGTTGCAAACCAAAAATTTAAATTCAGTAGAAGATCATGTTTTGCTTGAAATTCACAACTTACAAAATTTTAGCTTAGATGCTACTCTTGTATGGGAATTAACACTTTACAGAATGGTACATTTCAACAAAATTCATTCAATCCCTTTTTTTATAATTTTACAGGAAGACCGATGGTCAAAAGAAATTTAAACAAAAAAAATAGGCTTAAAAAGAAAATAAAATTACATCTTAACAATAAAAATAAAAAAAATAAAAAAAAGGGGGGGGCAGATGACGCGAAGTCCACCATTTAGAGACAGCATGAGTTGCAGCAATACATTGATCATGGTAGAAAAAGAAGGATCAAAATCTTCTAGTCAGACCGGAGTCTCGGGCTAAGCCCACATTGCAGATGCCCGTCTATTGGCGCCACTCACGGACTCGCATTATATCAAGAGATTGAAAAGTACGGAATGATCTCACCAATATCATGGGCGCTGGCGGCTTGGCGATTAGATGGGAGCACGGAGGGCCATGTGCTAATCAGCGACACAGTCGGCGGGGGCTGGAACGTGCGTCGGCCTAGCAGGTCATCTCATCCGGACTCCTTTATCTGTCGTGCTTGGTACGCATTCAGCGGCCAGTAGTCGATCAGTCATTCATGGCTATCTCTATACGGTGGGGCAGATCACGTCAACTTGGGTGTCTAGGGGTCTTCCTTCAGTTATCAGGTCATCCTACACGATTTGTCAAATCAACCCAAGGCTGGGCTGAACTTGAGCTCTCAAGAGCAAAAAAAAAACACCACCACCTAGTCAGGACGTTCAAGCTGAAACTGCCCAAAAATCGCGCGCTTGCCTCTCCTCCTCACTCCGGAACCGCTACCCTCAGCCAATCAGAGCAGAGAGTGCACCTAAAAGTCATTCCGGGATAGTCCGATCTGGACCGCAAGAGGGGAAAAAGAAGCTTCTAGAACAATTTCGGAGGAAAAGCGCGGGAAAGATAGCGTCCTTTCTGAGATCTGATGCAACAGGCACAGAAAATGATGCAATAGCATGAAATTGTAAGCAAAACTTAAAAGATGAAAAAAATTATTGAAAATTCACAGGAAGATGCCTAACCGGAGAAATAAAGTAATAAAAAAAAAGGAAAAGCAGGATTACGGGAAGTTACGAAAATTAATTTAAAATTAAAAAAAATCCCATCAAAACAACATTAATGAAAAGGGAGATATGAAGTATAGCCACTATATTTCAAAGTGCTGATTACCCACAGAACGGCAATTAAAAGGTGAACATTAATTTTAAACACCCTGAAGGCAAAAAACGGCCGGTGAAGAGAAAATTTAATCACAAAAAAAAGTAAACAAAAGGGAAAACTTTACACTGCCAAAACAAAATAAATAATTAACAGCCCCCCAAAAGTAAGAAATTACACAGTGGATACTTAAATTTTTAACTAGAAAGATCTTAAATTACTAAAACGTTCTGGGTGGAGGTAAATTACATTAATTATTAACCAAAGAAAAGTGATATTATAGTGACAACACCACAAAATAATATAAAAAAACTCTTCATATGATCAAGATAAATAGTAATCATATTTACAGAATAAGTAGTGAATGTATGATAACTTCTTGAAAACTTAGTCACACACTAAAAAAATAAATAAAGGACCTTACCAGATTGCTTACTTTATCAATTCTAGCTGTAGTACTCAAAGAAATATTTTTAAAAAACTCATTTTTTGCTTTTCTTTCGGAAAAAATAAGAATTTAATCGATTGAAAAATTATTCTTGGTAAATGGTTTTCCGGATAACTGGTTTCCAGATAAGAGGTTCCCTACTGTATTCATAAGTTTCCCCTTAAGAGTGAACTTTTAGAACATGCACAAGTAGCATATGCTACTAAACTTGATAAAAGACAATTCTCTGATTTTTGTTTTTTGTTAACAAATTTCCATGCATTTTATCTTCGTGTAACAGTCAAGTAGACAAATTACAGTCAGAGTTCTGCAGTATCCAAATAGAAGAGATTCCTGAAAATGTTCTTAAAGTAGAGTAGATGAACAGTGGGTTATAATTGGGAATATGAAGGCTGTGGATGGGTCTTATAAATATAAATCTTTAGCATCAATCATGCTGTCAATTTTAACTATCCCACACAGCAATGCTGAATCCGAGCGGATTTTTAGCCAGGTAAAAAAGACAAGAACTGAATTTCGAAGTACACTTTCTAACCATCAACTGGAAAATTTATTGCTAGTTAAAAGTAACCAAACAGGTCCATGTTATGAATAAAAGTATGATAAGATTTTTTTACAAAAAGCTAAGTCTGCTACATGTAATAGTTTAAAAAAAGAGTGGTTTAAATGATTAACTTTTTGTCATAATTTTATAACTTAAGTGAACAGAACAGATAATAACAAATTTTTTGTTGTTGTCTCATTCTTCCTTTTATTATATATTATGAAATTCAGTTCTTAACTTTTTACTTATTTTATTATTTTTTATCAATCACTCAAAACTTTTTTAAATGACTCCTCTATGTTTTATATTAAATGTTCTATATTATTAGGTTGTAACGAAAGTTTCCCGCCATCGTAAACATCGTAAGTACACAGTTCGCGTTGGCGTATTTGTTTATATTTTGTCAAACGATTTTTGGCATTTGAAAGAAAGAGACTTATTTTATAACACTGTGTTATGAAATCTGTAAAAAAATATAGTTATCATTAAGTACATAGTACTAAGTGAAAAATAAAGCATGTTGAAATAAAGCATAATGACGTTCTTACGTAACTTTTGAAGAAGTGTAGATTTTATTAAATGAAATAATTTGGTATTTTAAAACACAAATTCCACCACACTTTTGTATGTTCAACACATGAAGAAAGAGTAAAATCATTAAGACAGCTTAAATTTACTTATTCATACTTGCCAGTTTGTGTGCTATCAGTTTGAAGGTTGCAGTTTTTCACCGATTTTTATGATTTTATGCAAAACTGTCATTTTTTTTTACAGTTTTCCTACCTATTTTTACGATTTTATGCAAAACTTTTTAAATTTGGCATCTGAATAATAATTTCATTGAAGCCAAACCTGTGTGTAAAATGCAGTTGCAATTGTTATAATTTCAGGCTTGTTCCACTAAAAAATGAGGTGGCCACCCAAAAAATTCAGGTCATTGCAAAAGAGCTTGGATAAGCTGAAGGGGAAAAAAGTTTAAAAATTTTTATTTTAGAGATAAAAAGTAAATAAAATTAGTTGAGAGAGACAAAGTTGAAAAAAAAATTTAGTTGAGACATACTGAGACAAAAAGGAATTTTAATTAAGATAAAAAGGGATTTTGATTGAGACGATGCTGAGACAAACTGGGGTTTTGGCTGTAGCATCCCTGGTTGAAGGTTCTGTATAATTGGATTAATTGGAGAAAATTAGAGAACTATCCTTTATTTTTATCATCATCCCCTCAAAATTCCCTTCAGATTGGTAATTTTTGTATGATAACTTAGAAAATGTGTGTATTTTGGACTTAAAAATATTATGTATAAATTATTGCAAATCTATTTAGACTATGTTGTAGTTGAAAGAGCTTTTAACTTTTCCATGCTGATAGTGCAATTTTATAAAGTTAAAAGTAGAAAAAAAATCCTTTGTTAAAATTATATATATATATATATAAAACACCTTAGAAACAAATTGTATCATTAGTACTTTGAGTTGGTATTTTGGCTATTCTCAGGTCTCTATCTGTTGGTTTTTTCTTCTACCAAAGCTCTCTCCTACCTTGGCATTTAAAATTTCAAGTTTCTCTTTTAAAATTGTGCATCTCTGAAAGATCTATATATACATAAAACGATAAATATAAAATGATTGTTTTACAATGGATCCCGTCCCACTGTGTTATCCCAGGTAACGAAAAAGTGGATGAGCTGGCCAAAAAGGTCTGTTTTATTCATCAGGCCCCATGTAATCTAGTTAGCTATAAGTCAGTCTCATCAATAATTAATCAAATGTTTAAGGCAACACATATGTCATTACTAAAAGATCGAACAAAGGCAAAATCATGGAGAAATGCCATCCTCAATCTCCCCGACTGTCCAAGAAGTAATGCAGTGGCTGCCTTTCAACTGGCATCTGGACATGACTGTTTATATACTCATCTTTACCGCTTCAATTTGGTGGATAATCCTGCCTGCCCCCTCTGCCGCAGTGGTGCGACGATGAATGCCGATCATATCCTTGTTTGCTCAGTGTTAACTAAGAGCAGTATCTATTCCCGATACTGGGAGGCCAGAGACTCTTTGAACAGTTTAGTTACCTGATTTTATGTTTTTAGTCCTTTTAATGTTTTAATTATTCTTAGTTTGTTTTGTGTTTCTCTGATCTGTGTACGGCGTAAGGATAAAGTCTGTAATCGCCTGCTGCATTGGGGGGGTGGGGGGTGGGAATCTTTTAAAATTGTAATCTTTATTTTTGAATCTGCCAATTTTTCTGCAGTAATGAAATCTATTGTATTTGGAATAGTAGGGGCGACATGTAATAATGCTGTAGTGTTTGCCAAGTTTTATGTTTTTAGATTTAAAAAAAAAAAAAAAAAATTATCTTTTTAGTTCTTTGTTTTGTGAGACTGATATAACAACCATTAAGATTTGGTATCTTCAAATAAGAAATTATTTTGCAGATCCCTACAGTTTCATGCCGATTAATACTATATTGATCCTTATTCTTTCTAAAATATTTTTGTAATGTTTTACTGGGATTTTTATTTTTTTAAATACAGAATTTGCTATTGTGTCAATGCCTTATAAAATGGAACTTAATTAGTAAAACTGTCTTTTGGTTGTTGCGCTTTTTCGATGAATTTAACTTCTTTAAGCTTTCTTTTATAATTTATTAACAAAACTCAATTGCAATAGATTTCATTAATGTAGGAAAACTGGCAGATAAAAAAAAAAAAAAGTATGGTTTTCAGTGTAAAGCTTTAGAAATCTTAAATCTAGGGCATTGTTTAATTTTAGCAAAATAAAAAATTAGGTGGACTTAAATTTTATTTTTTTTCCTACATTTTCTTGGATAATCATGGAAATTTTCAAGCTGATTGCATATCTGATTGCGGATTTTATAATATTTTTTGGACATAACTTTTTCTATCTATCTTTCTTCCTTTTTCTTTTCTTTTCTTTTTTTTTTTTTTTAATTTAAGAAATGACACAAAAATGTTGTTTTTGAGTGGTATGAATAGAAAGAGTTCCAGAGTATGTGATCAGTGTAACTATATATTAGGTTTTCTTCAAACACTGATTGCTGAAATTGCCAAAAAATTGTTTAATCCACTAAACAAAGTTATAATGATAAAAAAAAATACTAAATTCTTTACTCCCCCCAAAAAACTTTGTTATTCCAAAATAATAATAATAATATCTCTTTATAAATGAGTTTTGATGTCCGTGTATATGTAGATCATTTATCAGATCTGGAACAAATTTCGCTCTTGTGCTGACTAAACGGTGCAAGAACTATTGCTTGAAAGGAACATGTGATAACTAATGTTACCTATCAATATAAGTTTATTTTTTCATTCAATAAATATTAGGATTTTTAAAATTTCTTTCTAATATAAATATAAGTATAGTAATAAAAATAAATTGTTCTCTTAATCAAGTTGAAAGTAAAGAAACAGTATTTGAAAGTCTTTTAAAATGTGTAGTAAGACGAATACTATTTTACTAATGCTATGTTTCTAGCTGTATATTATTACTTTTATTTTAAAAAGATAGGAAGTAGCAACACCTTTTAAATAGTAAATATGTTTTTCATATGATTAGTGATCTTTGACTAAATTTAGTTTTATTTTAAAATTTCTCTTTAGTTTTTAAATTAATCATGAATTTTATTGCTATAAATCAAGGGTGCACAACATTTTTCGGTCTACGGAGCATAAAGTCGAAAATGTACCTTGCCGGGGGCCAGTGCAATGATGGAATCCTAAACACACATTTTTTTGGAAGGGAGGAAGGCTGCACAATTAGAAGAAAAAGGCAATAGATGAAAACATTTGATGAAAACATGCACTATTCTGATTGTACAGAATCGAATATATGAGAAATTCTAATTGTGTTAAACAGCTGTGGAGCAGCACTTTTTGTACTTTGCATTATAGGGAGAGTTGGGGCTCGTTGGACCTAGGGGCACAGTGGACCAGGCTCAATTATTTTTTAAATACTACTTTATTTTATTTCATTTTATTATCAACAAATGCCCCTAGTAGTTGCATAAATCCTATTAAGAAACCACATATTAAAGTGATAAGGAGCCATCTTTATTGCAGTGAATTGTATTTTAGCACTGCTGAGTAATTTTCAGAAGTCTGCTACTTTATTTTCTAAAATTGGTTTAATTAAGATAGCAGTAATCTGAATCTGTAAATTTATTGATTTAATGATTGTTTACAGTTAGTTTAATTTTTATGATAAAGAAATAAATATTATTATATTTTTGAAATTCAAGAATATATGGGGTACCTTGGTCCACTTGAGTTGGGGTGCATTGGATCATGGTTAGGCAATGCAATCCCGCACTATTTTTCGTTCTGTGAGATTTCAGATTGAGATTTGTTGATCCCGCAATCTTGCAGGATTAAGATTTCACTCCACTAAATATTACTATCAAGAGAAAAACAGCAAAAAGTAAGATTTTAAGCACTAACAAGTTTAACTTAAAAAAGATAATTAATCTTATTTGATAATTAATTCAATACCTTACATAAATATGAAAATTATAGTCAGGATGTTATAATAATATACTAGTTATTTCTTCGTTGCTAAAAAAGAAGAATGTAAAAAAGATAACGTAGAAGCACTCGTCTTCCTAGTCTCCATTAATCTTGGCAAGAGAATACAAAAGCCCGTGACAAAAGGCCTTTCCCTCCCTCTTTCTTTTTTTTCTTGCGTGAAACTCTGAAGGAGCCATACATTTTAGCATGGTTAACTGAAGTTCACTTTTCAAAGACATCACTGGTATAGGCGGCCATATGATTGGAAAAGGAAGGGGACAGCTCAAGGGTCCTGTCCCAGAAAGATACAATATTTAATCTTGAAGCAGTTCTGCCTTATCGTTATACCAGTACTATTTAAATTATAACAATATGGGAGCCTGGGTAAGGCTATGTCCCATCCTTGCCAATTGGTGTGCCCCTATGATCACTGGTTCTTATTGTTCATCTTATGCAAAAATTTTTGGCCAATTGATAATTGGGAAGGTGGCATGAAATTGTGATAAAAATAATTTTTCAGTTTCAATTCCGCAGGATTATGGTCTTAATCCCGCAGGACTAGTCCCACAAAAATTTGTGCGGGATCCTGCAGGATCCCGTTCCCGTGGGATCGGGATTGCATACTCTAATCATGGTCCATCCTTTCCCAAGTAATAAAAAATAACTTTTTAGCCTTCTTTTTTGTTTTTAACTACAATCATTACATATTATTATATTTATGTTTCCCAGTTATGTTAACAATTATATACAGTTATTCGTTTTAAGTTACGATACACAAACCTGAAGTACATAACAATTAAAAAGCTTTGGAGAATAAAAGTTAAGCAAAAAGGGGGATGCTCTCGAATTATTACTGATACACCTCTTTAGGCAATTTTAAAAGATGAAGCAAATAAAAAAATTGAGAAAAAAAAAAGACAAGTCTTTTTTTATTTTCAATCTTTGCTTTGTTATTGAAAAGCTATATGTAACAGCTTTGTTATTGAAAAAATGAAAACTTTTAAAAGAATTAGAAAGAATTAATTCTAATAGCAGTAGTGAATTTTATAAAAACTCAAATTATACTGAATCTATTGACAATGAAATTGTAGATTGTTATGATATAAATAACTATGAAGTAGAAGTTGGTCAAGATGTAGTTTGCTACCAAGAAAACAATAACTCATTATGTAGGATTAGTGTTTGCAAAACTAGATGAATCAGATTATGAGATTTTGTAATGAAGAAAAATATAATCTTATATAATAAAAGCCGAAAGTAAACATTGTATGTAGCTGGCTATGTATGTAGGTTTGGGACCACCGATCTTCTTGTGTGCGTCTTTCGATCGCATTGCGCTGAGACGGTTGGTAGCAGACCTACCGAATTTTGCTGCTACACTAGGACACATCCTAACATGCCTCGGAGTGATTTTTTTCAAAATTCGAATTAGAAAATGTTTTATTTTATGTTTTGTCTGATTTTTAGTGATTTTTCTTGCATAATACATAATAACGCCGGTAATTGCACTCACAATAAAACGATGTTGGCATCATTGGATAGAGGAAAAAGTTTCTTTCGAAAACAGTTTGTTTTGACTATGTAACATATTTTGCCGATTTTAAGGAATTTTTAAAAAGAATTCTCTTTTGAAGACATTTGCATAAAATAATTTTAAAATTGTTGCATCTTTAATTCTATCTGCCATAACTTTTTTATATATTGGCAAAAGACGGAGCATACAATTCCATCCACTTTTAAAAGAAGAACGGAGGGAAAATATAAATTATGAGATTTTTTACGAATTTTTATGTAAAGTTTTGAATTCAATAGCTGCTGCTTCAAGATTTCGTTTGCTATTAAGCTCGCTTGCTATTAAGCTTGCATTTCATTTGCTATTAAGCCGTCATGGTAACTAAAACTGAATAGCTGCCAGTTGGGGGAAAAAAAAAAAAAATAACTTTAAAATAACTGAATTTTCGCATGCGAAATCTACATCATTTTGATGTAACGAGTTTAAAACCTCTTTCAAAACTCAATCAGAATAACAGAGTCACAAGCAAAACATACGGCACATACGAAATAATTCCATGTTTTATATTACATTGCCAGAAAAAGAATTGAATGCTGTTTTTTCAACAATGAATTACCCAGCATTATTTTCGATTGAGTTTTTAAATGTGACACGTTTTCGAATCGCAAGAAATATTTTGTGGTGCTAAATACGTCAATCTGACAAGAATTATGCATAAAAATGTATGGAGAGCTGTTTTAATGGCAACGATAAAGTGATACGATTATCGTTTATGTTAATGCGTAAATTGCAAAGAATCACAAAACAATAAAAGACTACATTCATAGCAAATATCTAAACAGCTTCTTTAAATTAAGTATTAAAGAGGGAAAAGCGAAAATATATAGTATTGGTATCCGTAAAAGATAGTATAAGTAATAGTTAGTAGATATACTAGGCCAACAATGATCAAAGCACAATATACCGCATTAAAAAATATTTCGTGGAACTAAAAGTGTTATATTCATTTTTTCAACAGCCATCTTACAGCACAACTAACTAAGCATTAAGTAATTCTATGTCACGTTAATATATCCATATAATAATAATAATAGTTTCAACAAAGAAGACTGTACCTGAACTTTATTTTTTTCTTGGAGAATCTGTTTTGTCACAAGTAGTTATGATCGCATTTTAGGAAAATGTTCTTTCTTGCCTTGCAAAGAGCGAGTACACAGCTATTTAATTATAAAATAAAACGGTTCTCCACATCATATTGTATCTAAGGTATTAATGGTATAACTTAAACCTAAAAAAGAGTATGATGTAGAAATGTGACATTTTGAAAGTTAGGAATTTTTGCTGTAAACGGTCAAGCTTTTCTTTTTCTGATCATGAATTCCACCAACATAGTTTTTGTGTCATAATATTACAATGGTCTCAGGTCAGTATTTATACTAACTTTACGAATAAATAATGAGTAAAAAAACTTTATGCCAAGAGTCTAATTATTTTGCTTATTTTTAGATTCCACATCACTGGAATCCATTTGAATTATACATGTAAGAAAATTTTTCGTACCCTACCATGCAGAGAACGCGTATATATTCTAATAAATGTTGATGAAGCAACAATCCACAAAAATGACATTCTCCTTATTCTTCCGGATCCTAGTGTCTGCTCAGAAAGTTGCAGGCTTTCTATTCACCGTTCGGCATATCCTTTGCTAACTTCAACATATGTTAAACTTTATTTTAAATTAATAATGATAAATGCTAAAGATTTAATTTTTTTTCAATGTTTACTAAATAACTTTGTTCTGAGAGTGATTGCTTTTTACTTTTTTACAATTCAGGATTTCTTTTGCTGATGAAAATTAATTTAACTGGATCTACAGATCCAAAAAGTAATATGTTTCATTATAAAAAGAAAAGTAATAATTCAATGTAAAATGGCGTTTTTCATGAATTTTGTGATGTAGTGCATGTATATCTTATTTGAAAAGAAAGCAGAATCAATAAATTTTTATGCAGATTCTAACCCAATATTTCGGCCAAATGTTGATATCAATGATGATTTTCCGTATTAAAAAGTTATCTTTGAAGAATTTTCATATCCTAAAACAACTGATCACAATTGGTAACTGGAATAGTCTCATTACTAAACACTACACTATTTAATAGAAAGCATAATTAGAATTCTTTTTAGAAACTGAAAAACAGTATGTAAAAGAAAGTTTAATATTTTCACAGCTTTGTTCACATTTTGCTAGTACTTGTGTTGTATTAAAACATGCAGCCACATATTTCATTTTTTTTTTTCTGAAAGTTTAACTAAAAACTTTAATTGTGAAATAAATATGTTTATGCAAAAAGTGAACAAATGCATTCCATGCAAATTAATTTTTTATGAGATTCACAAGCCAACGAAACAGTCGTTGTGGGCCGTAGGTTGTGAATCCCTGCTATAAATCATAGTTTTCTTTTGTGGACCTATGTGATTGTTATTTTCAGGTATTTAAGATTTAACTAGGAAGGTTAATCTGTAACATGTCATAAAAAGTTTTGGAATAACTGTATTTAAGTATTTTTTATATATATATTTTTAAAGGCATTTACTTATTTATTCTTTTGAGAAGGTGTGGGGGTGGTGAGCTATGGTCTAATTGTCGGGTAATCTGAAATAATATTAATTTTAAAGCTTCTTAGTTTTTAAAATTTTCCTGTATTCCATAAATAAACATTCATGTACAGTATTAAATTAATTTTGCTTCTGAAGGTTTTAAAATATTTTATCTTATTATAATTCCTTTTCTGTTATTTATTACATAACTTTTAGGATGTTGATGCTGTTCAGTGCTATGAGCTGTTTGTTTCATATGCTTCCTATGAATACAAAGGAACTAAAGAGACTTTGGAGGTAAAAAAATTCATGCATTATAAAAAGTTTTTTTTTTTCTGTATTTAAATCCATTTATAAGTGCAAAGTATGACTTGTAGTCATGTTAATTAGTTTCGGCTCTGTGCTACGTCTGCTAGTTTAGTTGATTAAGTCACGATCTAGAGTTTTTGTTGCCAGAAGTAGAAAATAATTAGGTGATATTGGTGGACCATTTCTTCATAAAGTCCACAGCGGTTGAAGTCGAATTCAGTCCCTCATGGTTCCCGACTTTTTCCACATCATAACGATCATTTGGTTTGCATGCTTTAATTCGGTATGGCCTGTAATATTTGGGTTGCAATTTAAGACCAGTGCCGAATTGAGGCCACCAAATCATCTTTTTTGTACTTGGTGAGTGTCTTCCTTTTTTTGTCAAAGTGTTTCTTACTCGTTTCCTGGACTCTTAAGATGTTATTTTTAGCATCGTCACACAGATTTTCTCTTTCCTGAATAAACTGTGATGTATATTCTTCTTCCAAAATTTCAAGTATTTTGTTGTCTTCCTCATTCTTCATTTTAATGCTGACAAGCACTTCAAATGGGGACCATTTGGTGGACGAACTTATGGTACTATTTAGAACTCTTTGCAGGTTTGGGACATGTTTGTACCATTTCCCGGGGTTTATCTAATTGAAAGTTTGCTTAACACAGGGATTAACGTTTCATGTATTCGTTCTACTTGCCCGTTAGCACATGGTATACCCGTAGTGATCTTTATGTGCTCAATAGATTCATTGTTACAGTACTCTCGGAAAGCATTTGTTGTAAATGCTTTCCACGATGGATTGCCAAATATACTTTTCTGAATCTCTAACTTACTTAATGCGTCTGCTGTAGAAGTCGATTTGCCAGGATGAATCCAAGTAAATTTGCTGAAAGCATCCATGACAGTGAATAGATGGTTATAATTTTTGTTAGTCGAAGGCAAGGGTCCCAGAAAATCGAGATATGTGTGTAGTGGTGTGTCACCTTTAGGGATTGGATGCAAGGAAACCTTCTCCCTTGCCTCGTTTCTTGTTTATTAGAATGCAGTGAATGCAATTAGCTAAAGCATGCTCAATTTTATTTCACAATTGAGGAAAATAATAGTCAAGTTTTAAAATGTCTTCTATTTTTTGAACAGCAAAATGTCCTTCTTATTATTGAAAGTGTGGTTGATTTTTTGATATATTAAGTATTTTCCGAATCTAAAAATTTGATCACAGAAAAATTTCTAAAAATCGTCTTTTTTTACAATTTTTATGGTACACAAGAAAAAAAAATTCTATAAAATTCCCAAAAATTCAAATTCACCCGAAAATTCCCCTATTGTATTTCCAATGGATGAATTCAAAGAAATAATAAAAAAAATTCAAAATATATCAAGGTATCTTTTCTCAATCTTGCGTAAAAGTGCAATGGTCTTCCTAGTTTAAGTTCTCGTCGTGATCTATTTTGTTTATTATTTTTTTATAATGTTGTCAATAATATGGTAGACTGCAGTGATATTCTTCAAAGTATTTATGTAAATGTACCGAACAGGTCTCTTCGTAATAGCCATTTATTTGTGTATCCAATTATAAAATATGATTACATATACGTTTCGTTATATAAATTTTATAAAATTTATGATAAGTTTTCTTTGGATTTGGATATTTTTAACACGTCTTTTAGAGTCTTTAGAGTTAAGTGTTTTGAACTTTTGCAGTCATGACTGGTATTTATTTTATCTCTGTATTTTATCTTTTTTAATTTTGTCTTATGTAATTTGTCCTTTTATGCATCACTGTAAATGAATTTCAATCTCTAGTGTGCATTTCTTTTATGAAATAAATAAATAAATAAATAAATAATAGGAACATTGGCATGTAACGATATACGAAATCAGGGATGTCTCATGTATGTGTTGCTTTATTAGATTTTGATACATTCATTGCTTATATCTGCTGAACATAAGTCTGTCATAGACATAACCGATATTTTATTTATTTTTGAAGGGTGAAGGACTAGAGCGGGAGGGGGGTAAGGAGGAAGTTGTCATATCTTTTACCCCTTTGCCAGAAGGAGGTGGATAGTTAGTGCTGCGTTCCTCTGATTTGAGCTCAGATAGCTACTTGTTTCTTCTGTTAGTAATGAATGTGTGCTTCACAAGCATTTGTTGTTTATTTTAAGTCCTTTTTATGTAGAGTGAACTCATGGAAGGAAGTGACATCAAGTCACGTGCTTGAATTTCGTTCTATGCTCTGCTATTTTTGAGGCCATTTCAGTAACAACTTGTATAGATGTTTGTAGAAACAATGTAGATGGTGCAGTCAAAGTAATTTCTAACTGTAGACAATGTTGATTTTTAAAAAAGTTCCATGTCGGATGATTGAAATAAGTCAATCATAGAAATTTGTCAATTGCTTCTTGAAAACAGGTGCATTACTGATGAAGAAATCAATTATAGTTTTGAGCTGATTAAACCTGGAGACGTGTGGGCAATAGAATTTTAGAAGAGAAAATTTAACTGTGTTTCAGACGAAGCCTAATATCAACATTACCCTGTGCTCATCAATGGAAATCTGCAAAACATTCGGATGCATATGACGTTCTTACATCATAAGGGCATTTTTTAGTATGGAAAAAAAAAAAAAAACCACCCGTAAACATGTGTTTTGAATGCAAGAAAATTCTCCATGTACATTTCCCACAATATCATAGACATTCCGAAAAAAATGCTAAAAAATTATAAAAAGAAATTAGTGTTTTAGTGGGTTTTAAAGTTTTTGTACTGCTGGTTGAAATTCTAAGCACCCTCTAAAGAATAAAATATTTTATTATTTCTTGAACATGCAGCTGACATTTTTAAAACTGCATTTATTTATATTATCTGTATTATTAGTCAAGAGTATGCAAGCGTAAAATTGCTTTTACCATTCTTTTATATATTTATGCATTGCATTTCTTATAAAATTTTATGCTAATTTTAAAATTGCAATTTTTTTTATTTTGCTTAAATTTTAGTCACTTTGCACCTAATTATCAAGTAAAACTTTATTACTGCATAAAATTTTAGAGTTATACAGCATTTTGTTGTTTACATGAAGCAAATACAGAAAAGGAAAGGTAGCGTTACATGCCAATGCTCCAAAAATGGAACATCCAAGAAATCAGTGAAGGAAATTTTTTAAATGCAATTTTTTTGTTTTATAGTCATTATGGGTGTATTCTAATGTAATTTTGATGAATTAATTATATCTTTTTTTCCTGGATCATAGTGCGGCATTTAAAAGGTTAAAATAACCAAACGGTTTCATTTCACCGGTGCTGATTGCCGGCAAAAATCATGTTTGTGGAGGTTAACGTCGGTTTACTTAATTTGTTATAAATGTGCTCTTTCACAATCCTCACTTTACTTCCTGTATCAAAAAGAGAATTTATGGGGATATTTAGAATGAATATTTGTTTTTGCATTTCTGAGTGAAAATTTGGTTTTACTTCATAAATAGCTTCTGATTTAGTTTTCATTTTAACAGTATATTTTACACAGTCACTAGATTTATCTCCTAAAGAATTACAAGCAAAACATTTAAGGCCTTTATATTTGCAAAATATTGACTTATGCCCCAACATACTGCAGGAAAAGCTATGAATTTGGGACGAAACAGGTAGTTTAGTATTTTCGAGATTCTGTTTAGTTTTAATATCATACTTTTTTGTTTTTGCTTAGATTTATTTTTAGGAATTTTATTTTTTCGTTCATCTGACTGCATTTGTTCAAAAATTTTTAACCTGTTCTTAAATTCAACCAAATTTTGGCATCCGTATAGAGAAGCTTTTTTATAAACGCCTTCATTGATACCATTTATTACGCATTTCATCAATGCGGCATCCTCTACCTTGCCTTTATTAGCTAATCGTTTCATATTCAAAAAGTATTCATCAATGGTCTCATCACATCTCATTTTCCTTTTAGAAAGCATATAATGAATTTTGGCAGAGTTGGATGTATCGCAGAATTCCTCAAGCATAATTTTTTAAAATATCTCATAAGTATGAAATTTCGATTCGCTGGCAAGGAACAATTTGGCCTTTTCCTGCATGCACTGTTTAGCAAGTATTACTTTTTGAAGCTCAGTTAATTGTAACAAACATGCAGCATCTTCAAAATTTTCTAACCAAGCTTCAATGCTTTCTAAATTGTTACCTTCAAACGGCCCTATAAAACTTTCCAAGTCAGAAAAAGAGACGTGAGAGTTTATAAAATTGCCATGTATTGGTAGTTGCCTGGATTGTTCGAATGCACTAAAATTATCTCTTGCTAGAATACTAGTATTTTCCTCAACATTTTCAGCTATTATTAAATTATTAACATTAGCACTTTCGGTTTGGGAAAGCATGTTACTTTTGCTCCCCTGGACTTCAGTGTGACTGAAAAAGTCTGAGAAATTTCATTATCAGTTAAATCATCAGTTATCAGTTAAATCATCAGTTAAATCATAAATCATGTCACAACAAGATTATCTTTAAGTACTTCTAAATTGTTTAAGTAAGAGGCAATTCGAGTGGCAAACTCATCACCCATACCTTTATTAGAAATTTGCAATATATTAGCTAACGTAATCAAGTTATTAACCGTAAATTCCATTTTGGTTTTTGCGATTTTATTTTTCAGCTACTCACCACCCGGTGGGAAGGCAAAGCCAGAGAACGATCTGATCCGATCTCTATTTTTTCTATCTCCAGTATTTTTTAAAATTAGTTGATGGAGTAGCTTAATTTTTGCTGTTTTTTCCGTCTTAATGGCAACTGCCAATTCTAGAATGTTGACTAGCGACATATTAACAGAATTCACTTACTTCAAAATATGTTATCCGAACTCAATTCTATGACGTAAACACCACAGTAGACATTTAGCACTGACTCGAAAAAGAAAAGATACTGTGTCATATCAATCAGACTCTTCGAAAAACAGTTCTCTTAGGCCGAGGCCCCAGATTTATTGAAAGTGAGCAGTAGGCTGCTGTCTAGGGTTGAAATAACTGCTTCAATTAATATTTTAAAATTGTATTTACAAGTATCTACAAGATCCAAAGATTAAACTTGCATTTTACGTTGATATACATGAAGCATATATATGAAAAGGAGTGAAAGCTCTTTTAGCCTGCACGGGTTCTCGCTTCTCGCTCTGTAGAATTTGAGAGTAACTGGTGTTGAGCCTCATTCATGAGGGTTTCGCAGGACTGGCCTTGACATACATATATGTAATGAAATGGGCCTTACGCCATTCCTTGTTGAAATGATTGACACGACTTACTTAGCCCAAGAGTTTTAGGATGGTCACCGGAAACCGCAAACGCCGGCAAATTTAGCTTAATTTGAAATTTTGATTCTTAAGTGCTCAAAAATTATCTCTGAATGTTATATTTGCCTGGCCAAGAAACAAACATTACCGTAAAAGTACTGTTTCACAAAGATGGTTTTTTAGATGACTTTAAATGAAATTAAATTCTCAAATGCTATTTTTTTTATTACATATATATATATATATATATATATATATATATATTATTTATTTATTTATTTTTTCTCTTTCTAGGCTCAACTTATAAATGAAAGACATGTTCATGCTTTGCTGTTAGAGGTACTTTCTAATAACTGATTTCCTCTTATATTTAATTATTGAGAATATATTATTAGAATATATTTTTGGCTGAGTAATGTCACAAGAAATATACCATGTGTTGTGTTTGACTTATTTTTGCCAAAAAAGTTATTAATAAAAGATTATCTAGGGACTCTAAATATTTAATTTTAAAAAGTTCCTCATACCCACAAATTTAATGAGCGAGCATGGCACTTGACTATCTGCAGAACCTTGTTCCTCTAACAATATTACAATTCATTGACTATTGTAAGTTCTGTTCTGGTTTTTCATTTCAGTAAATAGGAAATCTATTGAAGTATTAAATATACAAAATTATTAATTTTAGAATAGGAGCATTGATTTACTTTAATTAGAAAATATTAAATTATATTAATTTGTGTACAGTTTTATACTGAAAGTCAAATCATAATACAATCAGACCTCGATATAAGGTCACCCCTCGGGACCTCACAAAAGTGACCTTATAACCAATTCATATGCGTTTGTCAATAAATAAGTCTTGTATAATTCTTTTTTAAACTTAATATGTACACACTTTTCATTTTATTAAGTTGCAACTTTTAATTTACTTGAACTAGTTAAAAGTATTGGAATCAGGACGGAAGTATTTTTTAAAAATTTAAATTCTGAATAAAGTTGTAGATTACAAATGTGCACATGAAAATTTGCTGGTGTACAATTTAGCTTCTTACTGAAAACAGTGCATAATACAGGGCTGTCGCGATTTTGGTTCCGAAAATAATCTTCAGCTTCCTCACGGCTCGTAAAAAGAAATGTTGAAGAACATTTAACGTTTTGAGCACCTCTGCTTTTGTCACCATTTCTCTTTCTGCATCACTGTCGGTATCATTACTTTCTGCTGCATTGGAATCTAAAATTTCTGAAACAGTTTTGGAAATCAAGTTTCGGAAAGGTGAAAAATAACTGAAATCACTGAAAAAAAGTCACACAAAAGTTACCTTATAGGACAGAGGTGGCGTACCTTTATTTATCAACGTGCCATTTTTTCTAAAGAAATGTTTAATGAGGCCATAGACGTGCTGTCAAATAATTTTGACTTAGTAATCGTTCGATCGTGATACTTCATAGTAAACTTTGTTATTTTTAATTAAAATGCAAGCCGCTTTGATCTGTGGCATGCCCAAACTATTGTCTCGCGTGCCATTGGTTCGCCACCCCTGTAATAGGCGATTACAGTATTTAAACCTGACTATATATCCAATAATCCATAACATAGAATTCCTATTCAATGAGCTGGGACTTTAGAAAAGTGACCTTATATGCAAGGTGACCACATTTGCAGGTGACCTTATATCGAGGTCCGACTGTACTAGCTTACTATTATGTATTCATTTTTTGTTTGTGTGTATGGAAGGAGAGTTTTATTTTTAAAACAGTTGCAAGGGAAATTGTAAAAATTTCTCTGTTAAATTCAGTAATACCCGTAACTTACACAATAGTTAGAACTGAGCATTAACTGTGTAAGTCGAATTGGCGTTTAGATAGTCGGGATATGATTTTGCAAATAAATACGTATGTGCAAGTTATTTTTAACTGGAGCCAAAGACTAAAGAAAACAAATATTTATAAAAAAAAAATCATTAATAAAATCTTGGATAACACATATGTTCGACAAATTATATTATTAAAATTGTAAACCAAAACTATTTGGAAGTAAACAAAAGACGAATTGACAAGATTTGAAAACTCCATTACTCCAGGTTCGTTTAACTCGGGGTAGTGTAAGTCGAGGTATTAATGTGGGGAGTCCCTATCTTCCTAGCTAAACACATAGAGGAAAAAGTTAATTTTTGGAAGCCAATCTGAATTTGAGAGCGTTGGTAGATGGCTGAAGTGTGAAGATAAAGGGCTCTGGCTTACTATGCGACTGTCCATATAACAGTCTGGAGTTTAAGCAGTTTTCTCCAGATGCAATGTGAGTATGTGTTACAAACCCTTCAATAGTCCTTCGCACTAGGTATTCATTCGACAGCGAGCCCTATTGCGCTTTAACTTAACAAAGCAACTAAATTTGTGAGGCTACAATTCACTACAGAAATAGATAAAAGTATGCAAATTTGTTTTCTAGCAGCCATTCGCAGTTTAATGGCCCCAAATGTGCAAAAAGCAGTCTTGTAAAGAGCCAGAATTATGAAGGGTTACAGGAGTTGCATATAAGTTCTGTTAAAAATTGTTTTGAACTTTAGTATGATTAGTTTTTGAATCTATCATGTTTCTGGGGTTTCCAGAAAACAATTGGCCGATAATCAATTCTGGTGTGAATATTGTATCAAGCAGGATGTCAATGATATATAAATGAGTAACTTTAATAATAATTTAAAACAATTGATTAAAAAAATTTGAAAATGTAAGTACAGTCGGATGTATTTAACGAAGCTGTTAAATCCTGAAATAAAGTTCATTATATTGAAAATTCATTTTATAGAGATTTATTTTTTAAATGCTTTAAACTGCATAAAACTACACAAACACTAAATATTATTTAAAAAAGTAGTTATTCACACTTTAAAAAAATAAATTAATTCAATTTGTTTATTTTATTTTTTTCTTATCGAAAAAACATATGCAAGGAGGAGAGAATGAAACAAAACATGCAAAATTACACAGCATTTTTGGTTTTAAGTAAATCATTTAATGATAAAATTAATGAATTTTAATGGCATTATTGTATTTATTGTAATAAGTAAATTAAGAATGCATTACCACAATATAATTGCTGAAAAAGTCTGTTAATTGTGTCTGAGTTTTTTGTTTGTAAAAGTGTTTTTTTCATACCTCTCACATCTTTGCAATACACTGAATACTCCTTCAGGAGTATTTTATTCAAATTGTAATCCATCTTGAATTGTTTCAAATGCCTTTAGCATTTCATCATGTGTAGGTTCTGTGATTTCTGTGTCATGCCCATCTTCATCTTCATGATAATACATTGCTGTATCAGTTTTATTTTTGATGTTGTCCAAAATATCCGATTCAGTTAATGTTTCTGACATCTCAACTTCAGGATCAATTGAACCATAATTATCAGTTTGTACATCGCCGTTAATTTCTGCTTTTTCTCTCAGCTGTGTCCACACATTTTTAAATTCTTTTAAGGGAATGTTGTCTATATTTTCCTTACTTTCTGAATTGTTGTTGCAGACAAAGAATCCACCTGCTGGGGATAGCACATCTGTGACATCATAGTTCCATGCTTTGGAAATTTCTTATATTCTTTTCCATAATTTCTTAGGATGGTGAGTTACTTGTCAGAAACAAGAATAATTTGTCTACATTCTGAATCATACGTTTGCCAAACTTAGCAAATGTATCCTGGCATGTAAGATTTTTTGTTAAAGTCATAATCAACCTCCAAAGATTTTGCACCTTTAAAACATCTAGCAGTCTTGCTTCTACTGATAATTAATGGCTTCAATTATTGATTTCCTGTCATAGTTGCTCTTAGCATCATTGTAATTCTTGCTTTGCTTTTCTCCAAAGCATTTTCCCCTTTTAAATGCTAATGTCTTTTGAGGCAAACATTAAAAATATAGTGCAGTCTCATCCGCATTAAAGATATGTTTTTTGGTTTATAGTCTGAAAATTTTAGACAATGTTTCATTTATCCAAGCTTGACGGTCAATCTTTATTTTCACCAGGTATAATTTTTGTCACAATTCCATGTCTTTTCTTAAATTTTTTAAGAAGTGCCATTGCTTCTTCAAAACTCACCACTTTCCAATGCCTTTGCAAATGTGAGACCTTTCTCAACTGTGAAAGTCCCAGAGATTGGAACATTTTGATCTTGCATTGTGTAAATCCATTTTAACACATGCAAAAAAAAAATGTCCTCATTCACATTCAATCAACCACAAAAATTAAGTCAAAAATTGAATATGTTCAGGACATTTTTGCTACCACTACAAATTTTTAAATCTTTAAATTTTCTCTAATTAATTTTTTTTTCATTTTTTCAAATCAATTTTCTGCCTATTTTGCATATTTGGGGGTTGGGTGAAACTTTTCCAGGGGGACAAAATTTTTTTTCAGGGGGCCCACTGCCCTTAAAGCACCCCCCCCCCCTGGATGCCTGATCACTTATAAAAATAAAATGTAAAATAACATAATAAACTTGAAATTTGCAGAAATAAAGAAAGAAAAAAGTTTAATCACAATAAAAGGTTCGTTAAATAGAGGATGAACTTCGCTATTTGGATGTTTTTGTAAGAAGAAATTTGCAACATTTTCTTGGTTCCGAGGAAAAATTCCTAAAATAGAGGAATTCACACAATACATGTTTGTTAAATAGAGGTCAACAGTATTTTACATTTGTTTTAAATTGTCATAAACATGTGACCAGAAAATGTTCAGTAATAATTTAATAATTGACTTTTATCAATATGTGCTATCACATTTTCAAGAACTTCTATTTGATAATTGTGATTCCACAGTATTGTGAGTCTTTGCTATATCTGCAATAAGTTCAATTGGTCATAATTACACAGAAAATTGAATTAGGTTTTTTCTTTCTTTTTTTTTAAAAATATGTTACATTGTAAGAAAAAAAAAACTGTTACCCTAACTCAATTTTTTTGTGTAGTTATGACCCATCGAATTTATTGCAGACATGACATAAACGCACACAATACTGTAGAATCAACTAATTGACTTTAATATATGTGCCATTGTAACTTCAGGAACTTTAATTTGCAAAGAAACCTATAAAAACATGTTTGGAATTGTAACATTACATCCAACAATTTATCTTTAATATGTTTTTTAAGACTATTACTTACAGGGATGAGAATCTTCCGCGGATCTGCGGAATTCCGCGGTTTGGTTATTTCCGTGTATTTTGCATCCCCCCCCCCCCCCGGGTGTCTTTAAAAAACATTACTTTCCGCTTTATTGTATGTTTGTGTTCCGCGTTTAAAAATATTTCCAGTGCAATTTTCTTTTTTAAAGATGTATTCGCCAAAATACATCTTGCTTACCGATATCAAAACCAATATATTGCTAGCTAAGTATGGGAATATCCAATGAGGAGATCGAAAGTCGAAAGAGCCTATGCCAAGTTTGTAGAATTCCTTTTGATAAGCGCTGAATTTTGCTACATGTTCTCTCTGTTGTTTCCAAGGTGGTTTGTTCCATTCTGCGGTCTTCTGCCCTCAGTAATGGAAAGCAATCATTTGGATATCATAAACCGCATTAACGCTGCGGAAATAAACAAAGAAAACCACAATTAAGAAATTTCTACAATCTACATTTTTTAAAATTGCTTTCGTAGTGAATTAATTTTGAGGCATCAGATAAATCACACAACATGCCAAGCTTAAAACAAACAATTATTCCCGGATGCGCACATTATGCATTGTCAGCATAACAGCTGGCCCGTCCGGTGGAAGAGGAAAGAACTGTTTACATTATAAGAAATGGAATTTCTCTCTTTCTCCCTCCTCTGCTGTTGACTACCCAAACAGTCATTTATTTATTTAATAATATTCCTCTTTGTAAATTAAAAACATTGATTTGTTTATATTAAATCGTAGGCTGTTATTTGGCTTCCTAAATCATAGGCGTAGTATCACGAAAGGTTTTTTTTTTTTGGGGGGGGGGGGGGGAAGTGTGCGTGGGGAGCGCACGTAGCATATTCTAAAGTAAAAATACGTATGTTTTTAAAGAAAAAAGAAGGTTTTGGAATGAATGGTTTTCTAAACAAAGTTTGGGGGGGGACACATGCCCCCTGTGCCCCCCCCCCTCTGCTGACGATATGTTTATGTCTCAACTTAGCAGTAAAGTACTTTTAAATAGTCTACGAGAAGTAGGGAAGGAAGAGTTCTCAATTTAACACTATTTTATAACTGGATTTAAGCCGTCATTAGTTGAAATCAAAACTGTTGAAGTAATACATTGTGCACAAAATGGAAGGTACTCAGTTTGCAAACCTGCACGAAGAAAACATTTTGAATTTTTGGTATTTAATAAGTCACAAATTGTTAATCATTTGACCAGTGCTGAAATAATTTCCTCTGTTTCAAAACCAGAGGAAAACAATTCTGAAACGTTGTAATGTTGTGTAATCCTATTATTTAAAATATTAATAATACATTGTATAGATAGTGAAATTTAATGGTGAAAAATTTCAATGTATGGTTTATGTCACAAATAAGCAATTGTAAGTTTAAAACTGTGATATAATACATAAATCTACTGGATTTTCTACCCTAGTTGTTGGCGGGTATACAACTAGTCAGCTTTCCCCTCCTCCCTCTCCCATTTATTAGGAGAGAGAAAAATAAATGCGATGGCATTCAGCAGATTTTTAATGGGAACATTTATGGCCTAAATTTTTGAAGTATCTATGTATTTTTGTTAGTGTGTAAACTGTAACTTTTTTAAGTTACAGGATAGATTTTATTGTTTGATGTAAGAGAAAAGTTGAAATTACTTTTAACATTTTGAATATATTTTTCTTGAGCTATGCCATATTCTGTGTTCTTGGGCTATTTTATAATGAATTGTGGTAAATCTATGGAAGCTTGAAATATTTAATGATATTCTGGAATTTTATGAGAGACAGTTCATGGAAAATCAGGTAATCCCCCCCCCCTCTCAAGAAATTACATTGCATTCACTTTCAAAAGAATAGAGTAAAATTGTTTTTTAAAGCTAGGATTTTGTCTTGACTGTAGATTTTGTAAAATTGCTTAAGATCATCCTTTAAATAATGATAACCTCTGTTTCATAATTGAATGTTCTGCATCTAAAATTACACTTAAATGTTTATGAATTTTAATTTATAAAGATAATAAAAATTATAATTTAAATAAAAATATTTTAATAAATAATTATAACATATATATTGTTGATATAAAATAATTGTAATATATATATATATATACAGTACAACCTCGAAAATCCGGACCTCGAAAATCCGGAAACCTCAAAAAACCGGACACTTTTTGCAGAATTTGCAAGGGGTTATTTTCGTTTTCCCGCTCCGCCGATAGATGGCGCTACTAAATTTTTGATGTTTCGTTTGCGATCAACCGATGTGTATATGCCAATGACGTCACTTAAAAGTCAAGTTCTTATAGGTTAGATTCATGTTCTTGGAAAGCATACGTCATTGCTAAAATCTGTCGCTAGCGCTAATCCGTCCATACTCATACTTTACAGCACAGTAATCGCCAAAGCGGTTGAGACTTGGTCGATTAGCACGTGTTTTATTTTTTTTAAAGCTGAGTACGGTGATTAACCTACAATGGCCAGTAGTGGTAAAAGAAAGCATAATTCTCTAGCAATAACAGATAAAGTAGCATTGCTGAAGAAATACCAGGAAGGTACGTCTGTTCGTAAATTGTGCGAGGATTATGCAATTGGGAAGTCGACTGTTTATGATCTGATCAAACAAAAAGAAAAGATCCTTCAGTTTTTTGCGGAATCCGATTCACCGATCAACATGAAAAAAAGGAAAACTCTACATAAACCAAATAATGAAGAGCTGGACAAAGTTCTAATCGAATGGATTAGACAGAAGCGGAGTGAGAGCATACCGCTTACGGGTCCCATGATAACGGAGCAAGCTAAAATCTTCCATGAAAAACTAAATGTAAGTTCACCCTGCAATTACTCATCTGGATGACTGGAAAAGTTCAAGAACCGGCATGGTATTAGAGAATTACGAATATACCTTGAAAAGGCCAGCACAGATGACGAAGCCAGCGAATTTTTTGTGGAGGAATTTACAAAAATGGTGGCTGGTGAACAATTATCCTACGAACTCATTTATAATGCAGACGAAACGTCTTTGTTTTGGCGCTATGTACCCCGAAAGACTCTAGCAACATCGGATGAAAAAAATCCTTCCGGAGTAAAAGATATTAAAGAAAGACTCACTGTCTTAGCGTGCGCCAATGCTGCAGGCAGTCACAAATTAAAATTATTAGTTATTGGCAAGAGTGCACGTCCTCGAGCGTTAAAAGGATTAAATGTAAATCCCGTCATTTATAGATCGAACAAACGTGCGTGGGTCACCAAGGAATTATTTACTGAATGGTACGAAAACTATTTTGTTCCGCAAACACGTGCTCACCGACAATCTGTTGGGTCCGTGGCTGAAATGCCAAGTATGTCATAAAAATGACCCACAGTTTCAGTTGTACCACTAGAGGTGAAGGCTTAAAAAATTGACGACACTTTATATTTTCTCTACTTAAATTTATTTAAACATTGCACAAAAGAACACTTACAAAACAAAAAAAAATTTAAAAACAATTTCAGATTTTAAGATAAACCAGGCCATCTGGAAAAATTTCCAGTTCCAATGCAAGCCTTTTATAATATATCTAGCAGAAATACATCATGCCCTTCCCATGACTAGGGCAACCTTCTAGCTGTATCAGCAGCCTGGCCTGTGTGTTTTCTCATAAAGCAGACACTTTATATACTATATAAAACAGGTTAATTTTACAGTTACAGAATAAAAAAAGTATGCAACATTTGCATAAAATAAAGGTTCAATAAATTTGCATATTGAAAACAACCTCAGAAAATTGCCTTTCACTTCAGGCTTTTCACTCTTCACCCATGGTTTAAACATTAGTTAAAAGTCCTACCCTAACCAGAACTAATTCTCTTACCCCCATGATTCTTTAGAGAGCCTAAGCATCTATTTGTCTAAAGGAAGACCCTTATTTTCAGGAAGCATTACATCATTAAACTACTGGGCCATAGTTCAGAGGCTATTTCCATCCAGCAGCAGTAGTCAACAACTAAACACAACAACTTTATTAAATCTTGAGCTTAGGTTTTTAAACTTTACTTTGAAGTTGTCTTGGGTCTTCAATGAATAAAAAGTATATTATTTCAATTTTATTTATTTAATTATTATTATTTTTTTTTCCAATAAGAAGTAGGGGTTTTATTTTGTTTACATTTTTAACTTATTAGAGATACTACTATTTAGGGTTATGAAGAAGTTTAAAACCATTTGAATTTTATTTTTAAACTGATATTAATTACTTTTAGTTGAACTTCCATACAATTAAGATAGGTTTAACCCATGGGTGAATAACATAAACAAAACTTAAGCCTAATTGGCACATGAAAAAAAACTTGATGAAATAGATGGCTGATGCAAGGCCAGGGGAAAACAATTGGGCAAAATAAATTTTTAGCATGTTAAATTTGAATTCAGTTAAATATATTTAGTTTAATAAAAATTATTTAGCTCCAACACAATCAATAGGCTTGCCTGACGACGCAAAGATCACATTAATTTTGGATAATTGTTCTGCTCACCCCAGCGCCACAGTTCTAGAGAAAAATGACATTCAGGTTCTATTTTTGCCGCCCAACTGCACATCATTAATACAACCTATAGATATGGGATTATTACGTTCATTAAAATGCCGCTACAAAAGTGACTTTTTACGGAAAATGCTTAGTTATATTAATGATGACAAAAGCATTTCCGAATTTCTGAAGAACTTCAATATAAAAGATGCTATATGGTGTGCTGCAAATGCATGGAGGGAAATCAACGAAGAAATTCTACAAAATGCGTGGCGCAATCTACTACCAACTATAATATTTAACGACTCCACAGACGATAGCAGTGCAAGCTTCAAAGGTTTCCCGACATCTGAGAAAGAAACAGAGATGGCTCAGTTGTTAGATTACGCAAAATATGGAAAATTAAATTTGGAAAAATCAGATATTGAGGAAGTAATGGATATAGACGATGTGCCATGTGTCTATTCACTAAACGACGATGAAATTGTAGAAAGCGTGCTCAAGAGTAACACCCAAACCGTTGAAGACGACAGCGACAATGAAAGTTGTGATGAAAAAATTTCGACCGGATTTAATGAATGCATTGGATACAGCGATCAAAGGATTAGAACAACGAGACTTTATTTGTGAACACGAAATTTTGTCCGTTTACCGGATACGAGAAAAAGTAATTTCTCAAAAACCCAAACTTAAGCAACAGACATTGCTTGAAATGTTTGAAAGATAAAAATGTTTTTTTTTTTTTTTTTTTGTGTGTGTGCGATTTTTCATTGCTTATTTGTTGCTATGTATGTATTAATACTGCATTAAATTGCTTTCCCCATAGATTGTTTTAAAGTATAAATATAATTTAGGAAGTTTACGGGCAGGGAAAAAAAAAAACCAAACAAAATTCGCATGCTTGCCAGTAAAACGGAAGAGATGTGTGAGGGGGAGAAACGGGGGCTCCTTTTACGTAAACAAGTGTATCCTTTCAGCCAGCTGTTTAGCTGATAACGGAATATGAGTAAGCACGGATCCACTAGGTAATTGTTTTATGCTTTGAATGTTGTTTCATGTCTTTTTTAATTACTTTTGATGACTGTAGCTCTGAATTTTTTTTTTTTTTTAACACTCAGTATTTCTTTACATGCCATAGTTAATCTTTTACCGTAATAATAGCGTAAAGGGGGCATTTATTCAGTACTATTTCAAAAGCCAACAAAATTCATGTAAAAAGCGTGAGGGGGTCGATGACTTTTGCAATAATTTTAAAAGATATCTAAAATCCGGAAATTTCCAAAATCCGGAATTGCCGAGATTTTCGCGATTCTGGATTTTCGAGGTTGTACTGTATATCAAAAATGGGCACCGCGCGCTTGAACTTTGCTCGAAGTCGAAATTACGTTCACGCACTTTTGCTCTTTTTTCATATTTGTGTATTCTCATCCCTGTACTTAAAAGAATGAGGCTCACAAAGTGGTTGTGCATAATACTAATATTGTCATTGCATGTGATTAACATTTCTGTAAAGTTTTATGTTTGAAATCTTTTCTTTTAAATTTATAAAGTAAGTCAGTATACAATATCACAATTTTGCTATGCATATCTGCTGTCAGTGACTTCTAGAAGCTTCTCTAGGAATGTGTGTTTGCGTGCTATAGCTATTAGGGATGAGAAGCTGTGGCCGTGTAGTGGACCAACTTATTCTTCCAACAGGATATGACAGTCCAAAAAATGACATCTTGTGAAGGACAAGATGCGAAAAAGGAAGGGGGACATTCGTCATACCTGTGGAAGTTTTTTCAAAAAAGGAAAAAGGGGGGGTTAAGGAGTGGTCATCCCAAAACAGTCTTTCGGCATTGTCGTAGTTGTCTGCATTTTTTTCTGTTTTTCAGCACCAATGGTGACTGAAGTTAAAAAAAAAAAAAATGAGTAGCAAAATTTACAGCTACTTGGGATGACTTCCGAAACTAAATTCAGAGGTGGGTGATACGACATAAGGCTTCAAGAAGGAGAGAAATTACGAAAGATAAAAGAATTAGAATTTGTCAAAATCGGGAGTTTAATTCTCAGATCAAAAAAAAAAAAAAAAAAAAAGTTTTTTTGCCCATTTTATATTTTCCGTGTCGTGTTCTTTAATCGAAGACAATAAAACTAATGATTGTTTACTTTAAAAAATCAAAGGTCACAACAACACAAACTTTTCATATAATATTACTTTTAATTAACTGCAAGATAATCAAACCTTCCCCCCCCCCCCCGATCTATGCATTGAAAATAGACACACTGTATTTAAAAGTAAATGCAACTTACTTCACCACAGAAGAAAAAAAAAAAAAAAAGAAACCCATAATAATATTCAGAGCCCATTTATAAACATTTTTTTTTTTTTTTTACTGTCGAAATCGGGTGAAGAAAGAGACACCTGCCAACTTTTACAGATTATTCGTAAAATATACGGATTTTAGTGTTAATTTACTGTTGTATGGATATGATGAGTCATTTTATGGATTGTTTGGCGATTTTCGAAGTTCTCAATTTTTTTCAGTGTAATCTTTTTCCATCTGTCCAGAGAATATATACTTCCCCTTCAACTCTTGTTTATTTAAATGTCCAATGCTGTAAGAATAAAAATTGATTCCTATTTTGATTTTAAATGTAATTTTTTACCTCCCCTCCCCCTCCTCTCTCGAAGAAACCAATAAAGAAAAAAAAAAAAAGCAGCATTGAATGGGGCAGGTTCAGATTTTCAGTTCAATCCTTTTCCATCTATCTTGAGAGTAAATATTTTTCCTTTAGTATTCTTTCATTTAAAGCTCCAATTCCGTAAGAATAAAAAGTTATTCCTATTTTAAATTTAAATTTTTAACCCCCCCCCCCCTGAAATCAGTGAGGAAGGAGGGGGGGGAAGACTTCACTAAGTGGAGCAGGTTCAGTTGTGAATGAAAATGATATTACAAATTAAATTAAAGAGCATTTTTCAATAAGTAAATCTAGTTTAGCAAGTAGTAACAAGAGCACTAGTTATTAACAAAAAAATGAACTTAGTTTTACTGATGTGAGGTGGAAATTTACTGAAATGAGCTCAAGATTTTACTGATGTTAATTTTCCCAGATTGGCAGGTATGACACTGAGTCTAGAAGAACGCACGTTCATATAAAATCACTCATATGGAGAAACTGGCAGTTCTGTTTTTGTTTTGAGACCGGAGAATCGTAAGCGGGAATAATTAAAAAAAAAAAAATTATTTTTGCGGTTGCCGGAATTTCATCCCCATTGACTGTCCAATTCAGCTGGGCAGGAAGAAAAAAAACAGAACTCGCTGGCTACACACAGCTGAGTCAAGCATAAAATTATCCCTTTGCGTCGTTTACAACATAAATACAAACAAAAGCCCAATAAGTTTGTGGCTTCAGTTTTGGAATTGCTTGAAAGATGTTCACGCATGTATTTAATGCTGATGAAATCTTGGAGTCGTATTGAAGGCGCGCAGACTTTTTATCGCTGCCGAATCTTGAAATATTATGGGGACGTAATGGTTGGCGCAGTGTAGGGTCATAACATCCTTGTCAGGTTCAGGAGATCCGAGGCGGCTCGTGGCTCTGGCTTAGAGCTTTTCCCGGCCGCCCGCTGCTAGTACTCATAGTCAGGTCAAGCAAAAGGATATCTTGCGAGTTTACGAAGACATATTTTTATTTGATTTCACATAGTTTTACAAGGCAAGTGAAGTCACGAAGAATCTATGCTCCGAGCTGTGTTTCAACTTATATAACCTCGGATCACGTGTTCTATACAGTATCACATGTGCTAAAAGAGATGCATTTATTGGTTGTTAAACTGCCCGGGACTGCTAGCCTAAGGAAATTCCTGCGAGGTGTAGCGCCAGAAGACCATGGAAAACAGGGGAGATATATTACTTGCATTTGAATTAAATTTAGATCCTTATACAAATCCTTTGTTAAAAACGAAAGTTACTACGCCCTGAAGAATTTTGAAGCAAGCAAATAGAAATTTTGAATTTTGAGAGGATGTTTAATTTATATGTTATATATATATATATACCAGTTGAAGTACCCGTCATTGACGGGTTAGTACTGAATGCAAATGTCCATAAAGGAAGAACTTTCGTCAGCATTGTATGAGTACTCAGAATGGGTGTAGTATACTGCTAAACGTGAAGAAAGCTAAGTTATAATTTTTATGTATTGTTAAAATATTGCAGGTTAGAGAGTAACTAAGTGTTTGCTTTTCAAAGCATTTTTTTTAAGCCTTTCTTGTCACTGCACTTAATGCAAAAACCTTTTATCAAGTAATTATACTTCATGATTAACGTAATAGCTTAAGTTCTGTACCCTTTAAGCTCTGCAAATTATCGTACTTTACTGTTGTGGTGTCGTTCCAATTTGGAACACCACAATTAAATTTCACTAAAAAAAAAAATCAGATATGTATTGTTTTGAATGAATGAAATAACCCAGGATCTAGCTTACCACCCTTGTGTATGTGTTGACAAAGCAAAGAGAGCTAAAAGATGGGATTGAAACATTTTATTTAACCAATTAACATATTAAACATAGATAAAAATTTTTAAACACATCATGCAGTACCATAATCTTCACCAAACTTTAAGAATGACTCAACAGCATTTTCCCATTTTTTAGTAATGACAAAATAAAGAAATTTTACTCATAGTTAGGCAGCATTCAAATTAGGTCACAAAGCAGGTTTTAAATTAATTGCATATGTTTTGGTCAAATTACCACAAAATCCGGCAATGTTCAATTAAACAGGACAAGCAATTCATACACATGCATTTAAAAAAAAAAAAAAATCAATATCAAATTTTAACCCCTGGGTACCCATGGTTGCAAACCAAAATTTTAACAAATAGGCCATTAAGGTAAATTAAACTTTCACATCAAATCCAAAGCTATTGAATAGATAGTCGTTGCCAAAAGATAATAAATCGTCATACATATTATATTCAAATTACAGTAGTACGCTTGACACATAATCTCAATCCCATTTAAGTAATTTTTTATGACATGATCGACGGACTTAACAATGCATTAAAAAAAAGGGGGGTTGACATATTAAAAGGGTATAAGAAAGGTAAATGGGAAAAAAAAAAAAAAAAAAAAAAAAAAAGAATAAAAAGGTGCTACATGACCCGCCTCCCAAGGGCTTAATGATCTGCAGCTAAACAAAAGATTTCTTGGCATTGGATGAGCTCACTATGTCGATCCACGAGCCCAGTGACCGAAAATGTCCCTTCGTTATTGGCTGACAGCAGTAAGTTGCCGTATCCTCACGCCGAAGTTCCCATATTGCCTCGAGATCCCGCGCTGGGATCAGTGATGAAGGGGAGCACCACTAATTCATGCAGATCAAAGCTGGGTAGATGAATCGATGAGGGCGCATTAAAGATAAATTATGTTAAGTACGTCGATCACAGGGCACACTTAGTGCCCACACAACTATGCTATCTTAGCATGATCCGTTTCACTACATCGCCATTTTGGTATGGCTGATCAAAAAAGAACAAGCACGAGTTTAACCACCGAACATCTTGAAGCGCCCAGCCTAAACTGAATGAAAAGTTGCGCGCTTGCCACCATCACCGCTCCGGAGCAACCCTGCTCAGCCAATCAGAGCCGAGAGTGCACCTCAAGTCATTCCGGGATAGTCCGACCTGGGAGGGGGAAGAATGTTCTAGAACAAGTTCGGAGGAAAAGCGCGGGAAAGATTAGCGTCATCTCTTAGATCTGATGCAACAGGCACAGAATATGATGCAATAGCATGAAATCGTAAGCAAAACTTAAAAGATGAAAAATTATTGAAAATTCACTGGGAGATGCCTAACCGGAGAAATAAAGTAATAAAATAAAGAAAAAGCAGGATTACGGGAAGTTACGAAAATTAATTTAAAATAAAAAATCCCATCCAAACAACTTAATGAAAAGGGAGGTATGAAGTATAGCCACTATATTTTAAAGTGCTGACTACCCAAAGAATGGCAATTAAAAGGTAAACATTAATTTTAAACACCCTGAAGGCGAAAAACGGCCGGTGAAGAGAAAATTTAATCACAAAAAAAAGTAAACAAAAGAGAAAACTTTACACTGCCAAAACAAAATAAATAATTAACAGCCCCCCAAAAGTAAGAAATTACACAGTAGTTATTTAAATTTTTAACTAGAAAGATCTTAAATTACTAAAACGTCCTGGGTAGAGGTAAATTAAATTAAGCATTAACCAAAGAAAAGTGACAATATAGTGACAACACCACACTGTATTTTAATGGCGGCAGTACTTCTGGCAAATCTAAAACCTTTTGAATTATCTTTATTAAATCTTAAGCAACTCGTAACGGCGATACCGCTACTCAAATTGCGTTAATCTAACACTTTCTTTCGGCTGTTAAAACGTGCAGTGATGCTAATTTGCCGCCCTCTTACGTCACTATATGACGTTTTTCCCTCTCGGTGAATGACGGGTAACTCTTTGTTTACTCGGTCGTCCGCCAGGGGCCTTTAAATGCTGTTACATTTAGTGAAGCTTTCTCTTGCCGGTCAATTGCTTGCTTGCACAGCAACTGGTCAGCCATTTTTGTTTCAGCCTGCAATTATGTTTTTGCTGTAACTCCAGCACAAAATGTGCTTCTGTGGACTGTAAGACATTTATGTTTATACCTTTTTTTAATAAACTGCTTTTATCTGCTAAAAGGTGTCTTTATCTGTTTGTCATCATGCATTTTCTAGACTGTTTCTTTAAACAACCTGCTTCCTCTGCCAATTAAGAAAAATCTGCTAGTTTTAGATGTTCGACGTCGACTTTAAAACGTCATTTTTTATATAAGAAATTCATTAAACGTTTAGCCCAGTCGACTTTGAACAACACTAAGTAATATCATTTCATTCGCTTTAGTCGTAATTATGTGATGCCCGAACGAATATTTGCGCATATTGAAATAATGTTCGCAAAATCTCAAAATCTAATCAACATTTTTGAAAAATTAGAAGCCTAGAATTTAAGTTGAGTGACAACCTATCATGCCACCAAATTTCGTTTCATTCCCTGCAATCTTTATTTCGTGATGCTGGAACAAAAATTTCAGCATTCTAAAACGTTTTTCACAAAATCTCAAAATATAATTAAAATATTTTTAAAATTCAACACCTATAAATTAAGATTAGCAACTATTTATCATATCAGCAAATTTCGTATTAGTCATTATTATGTGATGCATGAAGAAATAAAACTGCATTTTGAGAGAATTTTCACAAAATCTCAAAATCTAATAAAAATCTTTTAAAAATGGGGCACCTATAGTTTATGTTGAGCAAACATCTATTATGTGATCAAATTTCATATCATTCGCTTTAGTCGTTATTACGTAATGCGTGAACAAAAATTCACTCAGTTTGAAACGATTTTCGCAAAATCCCAAAATCTGATCTTTTTTTTTTTTTTTTTTTTTTTTTTTAAGATGCTTATAGTTTAAGGTGAGTGACCACCTATCATTTAACCAAATAGAATTTTTTCACCTTTGCAGTTATTACGTGATGTGTGAATGCAAATTTACGTAGTTTGAAGCAATTTTTGCAAAATCTCAAAATCTGATCAACATTTTTTAAAAATTCGATGACAGTGTTTTAAGTTGAGTGACCACCTATCCTGATACCAAGGGCCCGATTCAAACGAAACGCGATCGGTCGTCTCCAAAACGATCGTTTTCTCTCTGGAAGTTCGATCGCTTTTACAAGCGATCGCAAAAGTGTATTCAAAGTGAAACAAAATAGGCGATCGAACTTACAGGTTTGCTAGATCGAAACTTTATCGCCACAGAGTGAAAACGCAACTTCCGGTGACATAGAAAGTCGCTGTTAACCAATAAAAAAATCGCGTCTTTCTCTGGAAAAACTTTTAACTTAATGGTGACGACTAACTGTTTATTTATGTTTGAGCTGCAACGGACAACAGGCTGTGTCTTAATTTTTTTCCCCATCAGTATTGTAGGATAATGTTTTAAAATTTTAACTGGTTTAGGCTAATATTTTTTGTATGTTTATAATCTTGGAAATAAATTTTTAATTTATGAAGACTTAGAAAATTATTAATAATAGTATTGTTCGTCATAATTATCATGTCGAATTGTTTGACATTATCGAATAATAATTGTTCTCTAATTTGCCTACTACATTTTATTTTTCTGTAGCAGAGAAGCTGTTTATAATTATAATGGAGGGGTAGAATTACTATATATTTTATGTTCTGATATATAATTAACAATCAAAGACATCCTTAATATAATGGTATGAATATTTGTTTAGGAGGGTTGCTAGGATGCTTATTTTAGTGAGAAATTATTCGTTAATCATGTATTTTTTGCGTGCTGTTTCAAACAAATTTATCGAGCAATATATCGAGTTCAAATTTATCGAGCAATAAACGATTTAAAATAAGAACTATAGATGGCGCCTGCATCGTAGTGTCTGCTAGAGTGGAATTCAAAGGCCGACAGAAAATAAACCCTACAGAAATTCTGTTCTGCGAGAAAATTCAGCTTTCCGCAGGCCTAAATCTTTTGCAGAATTCCCTGTCTGATAATTCCAACGGCTTGCTTCGTAATTTTAAATAACGAGTCTTCGTTGTTGTTGTAATCTTCTTATTAACCATCCGCCGATCGATCCGCCATGTTCTTGAAAACGATCGCTTTTGAAAAAGCGATAGCAAAACACCGATCGCAGTGTCACGTGATCCAAAAGCGATAGACAGGTTTCACTTGAATAGGAAACATAGAAATCAGTCGAAAATTTCCGCCATCGCAACGGAAAACGATAGAACTCTGTTTCGTTTGAATCGGGCCCCAAATTTCATGTCATTCACTTCAGTCGTTTTTACGTGATACTCGAACATAATTTTAAGGAGTTTGCAACGATTTTCTCAAAATCTGAAAATCTAGTTAAATTTTTTATTTGGGAATACCTTATTCCCCCGTAGACGATATATATTTCGGTTACACATAAACACATAACCATCATCAGTCGTTTCTGGATCTCACACTAATGGCGGCTTCCTCTTCAATCTCTTCTCTCTTCTTCCGGAACTTTCGATGAATGACGTCATCCCATGATCGGTCGATTGTATGAAGCGCATCGTTGATGCTGCCATAAAGTTGGCTATTTTTTAAATATTTTTAAAATCAATGGTAATGGGCTCTTCCAAAGCAAAACAGGCCAGAGCGGTACTTTGTTTCCGGAGGTTAATGTTTTGAAAGTGTTTGTTTTTTTGCTCTTTAATTTTCCTCTTTGTAACGCCGATGTAGCAATTTTCTTTATTAGTATCGTTTGACAAAAAATTAATTTTATAGATCCCTGCGGTTTCGATGGGGTTGATTGGGTCTTTTTCCGATTTAATGCGCTGAAAGATTGTTTTATTAGGTTTAATTGGAATACGGAAGTTCTTTTTAATGGCGATATTAGAAAGTTTATTGGCTATCCCTCGGCTAAAGGGGATAGCGATAGTAAAACGTAGTTTATCTTTTTGACGGTTGTCTATAATATTTAATTTACGTTGCCTTGCTTTGAAAACTTTATCGAAAATTTCCCGAGGGTAGTTGGCGTCTTGACATTGTTTCCTAATGAAAGCAATTTCTTTTTGAAGGAGGTCAGCGTTAGAACAGACCTTGAATGCGTGGTCGATATAGGAACGAATAGCTGCAATTTTATAGTTGAAAGGGGTTTTAGATTTAAAATTTACTATATTAGTATTACAAGTAGGTTTTCGAAAAAGGGTGGTCTCAATGAGATTATTGTTTCTTGTTATGTTTACATCTAAGTAATTGAGGCTATTATTGATTTCTTTTTCGTAGGTAAATTTAATGTTCGGGTCTATGGCATTAAGTTGATTGATCAAATTATTTTCTTCATTATTGTGGGTGGTAAGGATAGCGAATATATCGTCGACATAGCGAAGCCAAAGTTTGATGGTACTATTGTGTGTCTGTTTAATCTGTTCCTCAAGGATTCTCATTTTCCAGTCGGCAATTATTCCGGATATGGGGGAGCCCCGACCCGATTCTTTTTAGGAGTGTCCAAACTTAAAATTAATTTCTGAGGTAGGGGAATTTCATATTTGTAATAATTTCTATTTTGCTTAATGATGCAGTTTTGTTTACATTATAAGGCAATATACTCAGGGCCCGATTAAGGTACTTCAAGGCCTTAGGCACAGCTTTATTTTGGCCCCCTCCCACATAGTCCAACAATGTCCATCCCTTCCCCCCCCCCCCCCTGTGAATTTTTAGTATGTACAAAATTTATGCAAATTGAAGAATTATTATGAATTCAAATCCAAATTTTTAAGGGACTGTATACATTTAAATTTTTTTCTGGAATTAAAATACTTTTTGTAATTACATGTAAGCAATAAAGTGCCATATTTCTAACAATATGATGGAATATTTCAAGTTATACATCCTGATTTGGCAGCATAAATAACATAGCAAATGTAAGCATAATCAAAAGTAAGAATTGTGAGATCATTTTTATCACGTCTTAAAACACCACAGTTATCGTAGAAATAACTATTTAATTATGAAAAATATTTTGGCATTGCTCGTCAACAACAAGTCATAGCTGGCTGAGTTATATGTAGTGATAACATAAAGGCCATGTTAATGAAGTATTTGATGCCATGATTGTTATTCTTTTTAATATTATTATTTAAGTATGGCACAAACTTGACAATATTTATTCCTTGGTGCTTTGGTTCGGTTGACAGTATAAACAACAAGCACCTCTTCTCTTTTCAACATGTAATACTGATTTCAAATATAGCATATGAAATAAACTCAATTTTCAGAAAAGATTTGCGGATTTGAAAATTTTGGTTATCAAATAAGTTCTATCCTACACCACACAACCTACTTCTTCAACTCTACAATTCAAAATTAAATTTTATATTGCATTTAACAACATGATGCATGTAACTTAAAATTTTCTTTCATTAAAATAAGATATAACAGTCAACTCTCTGAAATCCATGTAAATCGTTATTAACCAAAGGTTTTGCGGATTATAAACTGTTTTGTTTACATTTTTCTTTGGCTACTTATAAAATAAGATAACTTTATTGATAAATAATGACTATTAACTTACTGTTACTGTTTCATTGTTTACATCCAAAAAATTTGACAGATAACAGACTGGCGGATTATTGATACATGGATTTCAGAGAGTTGACTGTTTGTAGTTAAACTAATAAATTAATTTCTCAAGTGAATAGTTACCTTGAAAAAATAAACTTCCCATAAATATCAATGAAAAAAAGTCTGAATATTTCCAAAATTTAAACAAGATTTATTTACAAGATTAGGGGCAAGGCCCCTAATAAGGCTTATTCGTAAAAAAGACAGAATTTAAACATACAAATCCCAAAGATAGGATCGGATGGAATGTTAGTGAGGTACACATTGCTTGGTTCTTGCATGTTCATTGGTACATAAAATTTTAAACTTCACACTACAGTAGATCCCCCCACATAACACGATAGATATTTTGTTATAGGAATCTGTGTTGTACTGGTCCTGAGCTATACTCCACCTGGAGTGCGGACTCTGCGTATAATCGCTGAAATTATTTGCTCTCCCGAGAAATACAATGATGTTTCATGTTGCCATTCAAAAGTTATATTAATTAGGAGCTAAAGCGTAATAAAAGCAGAACATCTGTTTCAGCTGTGTTTTAATTATGTAAAACCAATTGGACACCTTGTGTATTTACCACCCTTGGTGATTTTTCATAATTTTGCAACTTGCGTATATGTATAGTTAATAATTAGCTCTAAGAAAATAATTCTTTATAAGTTTTCTTTGATAAAAACTAGTGAACAGCTATGTTAGCTTGCCACCAATGGCGACTTTTTATTATTTGGTGATTTATACATGCTCACAACCTATAATTACTGCTCATGTAAGGTTCCCGGAAAACCGTTATCCATATTTTCATCTAAATAATCCTTTGAGATTGGCATATTTAGCACCACAAATTATATCATCTCGCTCCGCTGGCAAACATCTAAAGTGTACTATAACTGCTATAATGGCATAGTTAATGCCACCAAATATGTCTACTGGTAGCAAACACTCCAGCTGGACCGAACCGGCTTTAAAATAATCTGCATTTTAATTATTTTTCATTTTCAAGATACTGGATTCTAACATTCTGGAACTCGAAGTTCATATTCACATTGCTTGGAAAGATACCATTTTGCCAGATCATTCCTAATGCCAAGATGTCACTTTTAAAATCAGTTCAATTAGTTATTATGTTTTGGAAAAATGAATAATCGCTAATTCTAAACTCCTGTTGTCTAAGCGAACTTACTATTTGAAAATTGTCAACTTTGTGTAACACACTTTATTTATTTCATATAATTTTTAATTTGGCGTAAAATGGATGTCATTCTTCTTGATGTTTGTCAATTTCACGCGATTCTACATACTTGGAATTGCTTTTTTGCAAAGGAATGAATGATTTTATGCCAAATCTGGCAACCATTATGTTTATTTTTTCAGTTATTTATTAATATCTTCTAAAATAATTCGATTTTTGAAATTTACCTTACAATTTTAAAACCGTTTTAAAATGTTTTTAAATTTCCTAAAAATTTAGCGGGAGATAGCAAATCGTCCGAGACAACCCTGGGTAAAATTGGAGTTAAAAATTTAAATCAGAAGTGGGTAAAAATTAATTAAAAACCGGACTTGAACAAGAGATTATTGCAAGAACTGAGTGAGGCTATTGAAGGGAAAAAAGGAAAACTCGATAGTTAGCAGAAAATCGGCAGAATTTACATAATTAAAATTACACCTCCGGAGACAGGGCAAACAAAGGCCAAAGGCAGAATTAATTTAAAGAAAAAGGTAATTATTTAGAAAGTCCCCCCCCCCCCAAAAAAAAAGGGGGTAATTAGTAGTAATTAAAAAAAAAAAAAAACAAGCTATTGAGCTATAGAAGAAGAGTCACTCAGACCTTTATATCTCCTGACAAAAGGTACTTAAATTGAACTTCCAAGTTAATTACTAACATTAGACAATAAACAATTAATGGTTAATACAATTAAAAAAATAAAAATTACTGCATTTGATTTGTAAAAACATAATCCCCCCAAAAACTATACAGCACCAGATACAAGGTGGACTTTGACTTTACAGTAAATCCACTTTCTATGCCAGAAAAATTGGATGTTAAAATTTCCCACCTGTGTGTAGAAGCAGAAAAAAAAATTATATACATTTTGAAGAAGAAACCAATGACTTATGGCAGCATTCAACTGCAACCGATATAACCAAGTTCAAAGAGTGTGCTGAGCATGGTACAAACTCAGCTAATGAACTTTCAGCTTTTATTCTGGCTTGTAAGCCAGAATACCTACCAGCCATATTGCTAGCATTGTCGAATGATTGTCCACAACAATTTTTAATGTCAATTTTCAGTGTTTTAAACACATTCAATATAATTTCACATAAACTACTAGAAGTATGGCTATATATTGGCTCAAGTTTTATTAACCGTTCAATTGGTTGTCCATGCTCATCAGTGTAACGTATAACTGCTGAAAGTTGATCAATATGGGATACATCAGGAGTAGAGTCTAGAATGATGCCATAATATTTGGACTTAGCTATTTTCATTACAATTTCTCTCTGTACACGTTCACCCATGACACAAATAAGCTCATTTACTATTGTTGAGGATAAATAATTTGTTTTTCCTTTGCCAATATTACCATATTGAGTTAAATGGTTAGCCATAAATGGGTCGAACAAGCTCAAAAGTTCTACGCAGCCTAAAACGTTTCCGTTGTGTGGTGAACTGATTGTTTCATTCGATTCAAACATTGGTAAACCACAAACACACAAATATTTAATCACAGCTACTGTCCTTCTTCGTACATTTTGCCAGTATTTACATTCTTTTTCACACTCTTCAACTACAATGCAATCAATGCGAGATTTAGTACTTAACCTATTTGAATTTAGACATACAGATTGTCTATGAATTGAAGAACTTTCATGTTCACTTAATCTCTTTGAAACTTTTTTTCAGTCTGTGAAACCTTGATTACAAAGTGCTTGATGACAAGAACTATATAGCTTAAAAATAAAGCACATTTGCTTTCTGAATATATTAGCCAATCTCTACTCACTAATTCATTATTCTGTTTTTTTACAAAAAAAAAAAAAAAAATGACTTTTAGGCAGTTTCCTTTCTTTATTACAAATATGACACTTTGAAGTATGCAACATATCAATATTTTGATTTGGTTTATTTTTGGAAAGATATTCACGTATTTCATCAAAATGTTCTTTTTCCCATAATGCTGGATCATTAGATGGAATGATAAGTTTCACTTCATTTTCATTACATGTTTTTGTGTCATCATTTTGAGTAACCTTCATATTAACTGGGGGAAATTTCTTATCTTCTTCCATCTCCATGTGTATATGTTCTTCAGAATAGATAATTTCTGTTTTATCACTCACATATTCAGCTGATTGGGGATTAGGAATCATATTTTCACCCATGTGTACATCACCTTCATATTTGATTACATCTTTCAATTCATCATTTGAATTATTTTCAGTCGAAAGCTTCATAATTACATTTTCAACCATGTCCATGGATACATAATCTTCAAGTTCAACAACATCTTTTGCTTTATCACATACAATTTCAGTTGATTGAGGATTTATACTAGCATTTTCATCCATATTTAAATTTTCAGAATTAATAACATTGGTCATTCCGTGACTCGTTGCCGTTATAGTAAAGTTTTTCATAGAACACTTCATATTTTTTCTTTCATTTTTGATCAAAGCTTTTATTCTTTGTTTTGCAGCTCCAGATTTATACCTGTTTTTGCTTTTAAGCATTTTTTTCTTCATTTTCGGTTGTTCCATCATTAATTATTTTACTGTATTAACTACAGTGAAATCCCTCTATAACAATATTTTGGGCGTCAAAATAATATATCGTTGTAAAGAGAATTATCGTTATAGAGAGAATCGATATTGGAACTAAAAGATTTTTGATTTTTGTTCTTCATATATCCCATACCCTGTGGTGTCACCAGAAAGCGTTCTGTTTTCATTCAGCACACCCTCGCAAGTAATATATATTAAATTAAAGGAGAAAAACATGTTTATAGTTTTCAGTAATTTTCACAACACTCACAAATTTTAGTTAAATACCTTTGCCGCCTTGCCAGGGATTCTAGCGGCGATATAGCTTATAAATATTTATAGCATATTTGAATAACAAATATATAATGTCTAAATAAATAATACCTGAATGCCGCAAAATCGTTTTTTAAATGTATTAGATATTAACTGAAAATGCATACCCATTAATTTATCCTTATTTATTTTGAATTCTGTGTAAAGAAATCAGAAATTGGCAACAGTCGACTGTGAAAATCCATATTTTCTGCAAACCTCAGCTTGCTTCATGCCTTTATCAAAATCTTTTATGATGTTGAATTTCACTTCGATAGATATTTGTTTTCTTTTACCCATTTGCTTTCGATTTTCACTAAGCAAACTTCAAAGTAAACAAAACTCATAAATAATTTAAAATGTCCTTGTGTAGTAATCGAGCTCGATAGGATTTATCGGAGGTTAAAATTCTTACTCAAGTTCAGACAAAAGAACGTATCGTTTTCTATATCAGTTCCAGTGAAAGGAATCCTTGACCATTTTTTAAAGAGGGGGGATAGGAATCAAAGATGTGTTATCCAGGAAATTCCAACTGTCCTTCCACCTTACGACAAATGCACTTTCTCATTACCATAGTGTAACATCAGCAAAACGAAACTTAGAAGACGTTCTTTGGCAGAGGCGTGGTCCAACCACATTTTACCTCGACTTTGTGTAGCTTTCAATGTGTGTGCATGAGTTGGGCTTCTGATGCATGGTAGAAAAAAAAAATATTGTAGTAGAGAGAATTATTGTGATGTAAGGGATAATTATTACCATCGTTGTAGAGAAAATTATCGTTTTAAAGGATATCGTAATACAGAGAACTGTTTCACATTAATTTAATGGGAATTCAGCCAGGACTATGAAAAAATATTGTAATAGAGAGAATTATTGTTATAGAGGATATCGTTGTAGCGAGATTCTACTGTATTAACATGTGGACATCAGACATACGCGATAAGCATGTGGTAAACAGTAACGATGCTTGCTTACCTTCAGTTCAGTTCTCTGCTTGCCATGGAGTTAGTATTCAATACTCTCCACAACTTTTAATGCCATGGAGTTAGTATCCAATAGTCTGAGAACCTCGAATGCCATAGAGCTAGCAGAGCTATAATAGAGCTCTATTATAGCTTAGTTGGGCTAGTGTATTCCATTCCACACTCTTAGTTTGATGCTCTGTCTTGGATTGAGTAAATGAATGAATGAATGATTGAACAATATTTTTATTTGAAATATTCTAAAATGAATTTTGTTTATAATGTCTTCCAATTTCTATGGGGTTTTGTCCCCCCACCCCCATCCCCCTCTACAAAAATCTGGGATCCTCAACTTATTTTGTTAGCGATTTTTTTTTCTAAATTTGTAAAAAAATTTCTTACTTTTTGGTTTTTGGGGCTCCATAAAAAATCTGGGGCCCTAGGCATGGCCCTACTGTTCCTAGGCCATAATCAGGCCCCGAATATACTAAAACTATTTTACTGAAACTAGTGTGTGTGCATCTTGCCCTTGTTATTAGCACACATGATTTTTTCAATGTTCCACTGGATTCTTCCTCTCTATAATTAGTATTCTTTTAAATGGGCTCTTTTCTCTTCTTAGTAAATGTTTATTTTCCTCTGGATTGTATATTACGCATATAGAAGGAACAACTTTGTGCAAAATATATTATTAAAAGTTTAAGAAATAAATTATCAGGGTTATAGCAAAGGGATTCCCATTAGCCAGCCCCCCCCCCCAAAAAAAAAAAAAAAAAAAAAAAAAACCATTCTTGTTGTTAACAAATTGATAAATTTTATGTTTAAGCAGCCCTCCAAATTTTTTCCTACAAAAAGAATGATGCACTTTTTGAAAATTATTTAATAAGTCAAAGCTTGAAAAAAGAGGCAAGGCTTATTTCTTCTTTTTGTAAAGGGCAGGGTGCATCATCACTAAAGAAAAAAGGACATGATGCATCAGCATTCGAGAAAAAGTGTTATATACATTGGCTCTGCAAAAAAGGTGAGCAGGGTACAGTGCCCTTTGGAAAGTGCCAAACATAACACTGAATCGATACTACAAGTTAATGAATCAAAATGGCTTTGGAAGTTGCAATTTGGGTGCCCCAGAAATGCCTACTATAATAAAAATATTTTTTTCTTACTTCTATCTCTCTGTCTGTCAATATTTACTTATAAAATGTATTGAAATGTTGCTTTGAAATATGATAAACCTTTTTTTCTCCCCAGTATTGAGTGAATACAAAGTTATTTAAAAAGTCTACTTTATAGCTAAAACAGTGCTAAATTTCTGCCTGAATATACCTTTGCTTGTGTTTCTAAACCTTTTAACAATGCAAGAATATCTCCCGAAGCAATATTTTAGTGTGAGATTTCAAAACTCACACTATGAGTTTCTCACATTCTTGTGGGAACCCTGTTAAATCAGGGTGCGTAGCGCCTTGAAAAGTGCTTAAAAGGTGCTTGATTTTAAAAATTGTTTTCAAGCACTCTTGAAAGTGCTTATTTTTTACGTAAATTCCCTTAAGGTGCTTGAATTTGCAAGGAAGTGCTTATTTTTTCCTCAGCTTCCGGCAGAAACCTTTATAAACACACGCGATAACAACTCTTTCCCTCCCATCCCATCGCTTATTCATCTTGAAACCGGAAGAGCGTGCCTTAAAGCAGGTGCAGGTGGTTCCCTGTTCATCATGACAATAGAAATGCTGACTCACACTTGCAGCCATAAGAGCCAGTCCAGGCCGAGTTGTTCTTAAAATACTGAATATCAACCAAAACTAGTCTGTTGCGCCTGATGCAAGTTTAATCATTCTACTCCTCCCCCAAAGAAAAAAAAAAGTTTATCTATAAGTTATGTTTTTTCGCCATATGGCTTTGCGTCTTGTGAAGGAACACTGTACCGAATAAACACTGCCTTATGATATTATTACGGTAAAAAATCAACTATGAGTAACTGGCAAGCTCGGGAAACGCCGAGTGCTTTTAAAATAAATCCCTATGTTATAAATATCAAAAGTAATAAATGAATAGAAACATACAAAGCTTAAAACAAACAATTTGCTGAAGCACGCTCACTACATAATCAACAGCTGGCCGTCCACGGAAAAAAAAAAGAAAAAAGTTTACATTTGACTGGAGCCTTCTCATCGGCCCGCTTCCGAACTTTTAGCGAATGCAAGAAGTTTTTTACAAGTTATTTATTTATTTCTAGAAATTTGCCTTTGTGAATATAAAAATTGATATGTTTTATATGAAATCGGACACTGATTAATTCGAAAATGGAAATCGTAAGCTTCGTAAAATAGCGGTAAATACTTTAAAACATTATATGTTAATGGGGATAAAAGGAGATATTTTCACCATTTATTCCCCCCCCTCCCGAAATATATCCCAGGTCGATGCTTTTTACTTTCTGAACATGTACCATGTAAGGAAAGTATTGTAATCATGAAAAAATTCGAATTCGAGATTTTGGTGTATTTACACGTTTTGAGGTCTTCTGAATTCATTTATGCTATTTTTACGAGATGTATGTATGTATGTATGTGTGTGTGTGTGTGTGTGTGTGTGTGTGTGTGTGTGTGTGTGAGTGTGAGTGAGAGAGAGAGAGAGAACACGATAGCTCCTGAACAGGGCATGCGATTGAGCTCAAATTGGGTATATATGTTATAAACCACCGTCGCAAGACCGATATTGATTTTGGTGTGTATAGGACTTGCAGTTTTTCTACAGGGCTACGACAAAGATTTCTTTTACATTATGGCCTATGGGGAGAAATTCTTGAAAGTGCGCTAGCATTTAAACGGTACATTCGATCGAGCTTCAATTTGGTATATATGCTTGAATTATTCATCGATTAAAATTTATTTAAATGCTTGGTAATGATCTTAATCGTAAGTGTTCGGAAAGTCGAGTGGAGTCACTCCAGATTTTTTTTTTTCAGTGGTAAGGGGGGGGGGGAAGAGATCGTGAATTCGGCGTTTCTTCCATAAATTATAGTAGTAATTTTGAAATTTACCTGTTCATACTTGCCAATTTAAGTGCTTTTAGTTTGAAATTTGCACTTTTTCACCGATTTTTACAATTTTACGTGAAACTGTTGTTTTTTACGCTTTCCCCCCCACGTATTTTTACGATTTTACGTGAAACTCCCATTTTTTTACATTTCTACCGATTTTTACGATTTAACGCAAGACTTTTTAAATTTGGCATCTTAATAATAATTTCATAGAAACCAAGCATGTGTAAAATGCAGTTGCAATTGTTATGATTTCAGGCTTGTTCCACTAAAAAATGAGGTGGCTACCTAAAAAATTCAGGCCATTGCAAAAGAGCTTGGAGAAGCTGAAGGGGGAAACAGATTAAAAAATTTTCTTCTAGAGATAAGTAGAGAGAGATAAAATAAATTAAATTAGTTGAGAGAGACAGACTTGAAAGAAAAAAACGAATTTCCCTTGAGACATACTGAAACAAAAAGAAATTTTGATTGAGACAAAAAAGGATTTTGATTGAGACGATGCTGAGATAAACTGGGGTTTCAGCTGTAGCATCCCTGAAATAAGTTTAAATTGTTTTCATCTGTTGCAGGCGTGTAGCAAGAGTTGCTGATGTGGCTGCAGCCATCCCCGAAATAAGTGAACATAGGATTTGGAGAAAATTACGTATTCGTAATAATTTCAAAAGCTTTTTGAGATTCCTATGATAGTGTTTTTGAAAGTTCCTCTTGATTTCAGGAATTTGAGGTTCAGATGAAGACCCAAGCCAATTTATTTAATTTTTCTATTTGTGTTTTTCCAACTTCAAAGATTTTAAACTCGGTTTACAATTTTTAAAAATTTTCTTCCATTTCTTACTCATTTTTATATGCAAACTTTTTTAGGCCAAAATGGAAGGGGGGGCAACCCCCCCCCTCAAAAAGAAAGAATATATATATATATATATCTAATATATAAAATTCTCCTGTCCCAGTGTTAGTCACCTAACTCCTCCGAAACCACTCGACCAATTTTAATGAAATTTTCTATGTATATTCGTTAGGTCATAGAATAGGTTTTTAACTATGTCTCATACCCCTAAGTCATAAGGGCGGTCCACCCCAAAATGTTTAGCCCCCGAGTGCTATTCATTTCAATCAGGATTTCTGTGTAGACATTAGCGTGTCGAGTCACTTTTCAAATGTGTTTGCCAGATAATGTGGAGGGGGGAACGTTAATAAAATGTTGAAAGTCGCACAAGTTTTGCAGTTTTTGATAATTGATTGCTAAATATGGTGCCAAAACATGACAATTTATTATAAATATATTTCGCGTATAGTTAGAAAACGCCTGGCGTATATTGTGAAAGTGTTTTATTAGGCGATTTTAATATAGATTTCTATTCCGAAGAAGTTCTCTGTGGAACAAGAAAGGAAAACACGGTATACTTGTGGATTAGGATGCCCATTCCAAACAGCATTTAAAATGTCTTTGCGGTATAGTTGGAATATGCCTACAGGAAGAATATGCCTGGCGAAGATTGTAAAACATTTTCAGCAGGCGATTTTAAGATAGATTTCGATTCCAAAGATGCGTTTTATGGTACAAGAAAGAGTTGATTCCTATTTTAACGCCGCCACTCTCGGCAACCTAAAAAATCCCCATACTTTGGCGAGCTTTGCAGTCATGGGTCTCTGGGAGTTATGCACAAGTTTCAACGGTACTCACGTATTATCCCGGCGGTCTGCCAAGACAAGCAATTTTTCACCAAGATAAATGCCGGGCACATGAAATTGTTGATGGTTTGGAATACGATTGGCAACGTATTTAAAATCTACGAAAAAGTAGTTTGGCGGAAGTGACCGCCGGGATAATACGTAAGTACCGTTTCAACGCACCCAAAAGAACTAGGCGATAACTAAAGTAAACAAACTAGCGATAAACGCACCAGTTAAGGAATTTGAAGACATTTAATTATTAAAACTACATTAATTGGTAATCCAAAATAAATAAAAATGTAACGGCATGCTGTACTTACATGTTGTTCCAAATCGCCATTTTAATTCTAAATTACGATTTCTACAGAAATGCAAAAAATCGTCATGGTAACTGCATATGTTTAATCATCGCCTGCTTGGCGAGAGTCGTGGCGTTAAAGTAGGAAACAATATATAAAACGGTGAAGTATAGTTGTGATATACTTGGCGAAGATTGTAAAATAGTTTTAGTAGGCGATTTTAAGATAGATTTCGATTCCAAAGATGGGTTTTATAAAATAAGGAAGAAAAATACAGCACAGTCATGAATAATGCAGGCATGAAAGAGTTCTGCTTTTAAGCGGAAATCCGCTTTTTTCAATGTCTTTGAGGCTGTTTCTGAGATCGATGCAAAACCGTCGAGAAATCGCGACCGAAAAATGTGGGGGGGGGGGGGGAGCGGAGCGAACGAACGCCATTTTTTCTCCTTCACAGTACACCATGCTGTAAACAGAAATGCGTTCCTAAGCCTACACATCGTATCTATCACCCTAAATTATTGGTACAGCGGAATGGAGAAAAGCATAACTTCTGCCAATCGGCTGAATGACGATCGCGCAAGTTGAAAGTAGGTCACGGATTACTGTTGAAATCGCACCGGGGAGATTGCCGAAGTTGAATTACGGGATGACTGATAACGCCCCCCCCCCCCCCCCCCCCCCCTGGCTACGCCCCTGATGTGAACAACTTCTGCTGCTACTTTTATTTGTCGTGTGTTTGGAATTGTACCGCACACACTCTGAAACGCGTGTGGGAAATTGCGTCATTAGTTTGTGAAGATGATCTTTTGTTAGTTAACCAAGATAACATTAAATTTAGCGAAAAAAATAAATTTAAATTCGAATGGTTGAATAAATCTATTAAAGTCAAACTACCGGCAAAAGTTATGGATCATGAAGAAGAAATAGAAATAAAAGTAGGGGATATATATATGCGATATAGATTTAGTAATAATTAGAGGTTATTTTATGAGAATTTAATGACATTACGTTTTACGACTCAACGTAAAAGTGTAGCAGGTAATGTTTCGTAGATGTATTAAATTAGTAACGTGTCTTCTGACCTTAAATTACAAGCCAAGAGCAAGCTGCGTTTAGTTTATTATTTTGCATCAAAATTTAAGTATAATTAGTACAGTAGGGAACCCGAAATCCGGAATGCTCGGGACCGGACCCATTCCGGATTTTGGGATACCGGCTGCGAACTTTACCGATTTCCGGGTCTTCCGAGGTAAGCTGTAGCATAGGCCCTTCTGCGTTTTAGCGTCTATTATGACGTTAATTAATATTAACTGAAACTCTATTAAATAAAAACTTTAAAAATATGCACACGATTATATATCTCTGATTAAAAAAAAAAAAAGAATGAATGAATAATACAGTATGTTAAAGATGAAGTAATCCATTAAAAAATTCGAAAGCTATGTTATCGAGCCGAGCAACGATTATTTCAGACGAATCAGGGTTGCCAGATCAAAATTCTTGAAAATAGCCAAATGGCTTCTTAAAATTAGCCAAAAATAGCCAGTTTGATTGCAGCGCCATCTTTTGGATTTTCGAGAAAACCTTTAAAAAGTCCAGAATATAGCATAGATCTGATTCACAAGCGTATTTTTGTGATTAAATTAATAACAATAATAATAGTTTGAAGATTAGTAGATCGCAAAAATAAAGAGTTATTACTTAGAAATTTTGCGGAATAATAAATCGAATTGAATGCATTGGTTAGGAAACACTTTCTAACGTTTGAGAGGGCGCAAGCGATTACTATTTGAGGAAAAAAATCTTACACACAGGCATAAATGCTTTGTTGCGGAAAAAAATGTCGGTAGATTCATCAATATATAAAGAAAACTTAGCCTTTCTTAACTCTTGAATCATCTCTTCGAATAACGATAGGCTTATGAAATTCTTAATGAGGCATGCACACTTTGTTTGGAGTTTCAGGTCCTCTAGTGCACTACCTTTTGAATACGTTTTCACTATTTTACCTAGGTGATCAACGGATTTAATACTGCAGTGGCACTCAATAGCTACACTAAATTTTATATCAAATTCTTTCAATGATTTATTTACAGCTGATTTTTTTTTATAAACAGTGAGCAGTGCAATTAATTTAGAGGCTTTTAAATCTTTCTCTTTATTCTTATGTTTGGCTAATTTTTCGTGAGTCACTAAATTATGCTTTTTAAGCTGGGATATTGAGCAAAGACACAACTTGCAAAAACATGCACTGTCTTTCAGCATTAACCATGGATGCTCAATCTCCCATTCTGTATTATATTTTTTACTAATTATAGGCTAGCGCTTAATAACTGTAACTTAATAATTACTCAAGCTTACCGTAACCACGACAACATATTCAATGCTTAGTACAACCGCACAACAAGGGCCGACCGAGTTGTATGGTGGGTAAAGCACCGTACTCCGGTTTCGGGTTCAACTCCCGGCGGTCGGGGTTCGATCCCCGACTGGGCGTGGCTGTCATTGTGTCCGTCCCTTCATAGGGGGCAACGTTGGTCCACGTACTAGGTGTCCCCATAATAAAGTGACCAACAATTCCGGCCTGTTGTGGCCAAAGTCTTCAAGACAGAGGCCGGCTATTAGAAGAAAAAAAACTGCACTACAAATAAATGTGCCCTAGTCAGCTCGGCTACTCCGTAAAACCCTCTTTCGTTAAGAATCAAAATCGAACAAAAAACCCGTCGAAATTCGAACTAAAACCAAAACATAGCCACCCCATTTGTTCGGAAAGAGGACAAAATGCCGGGTGATAGACACTGCTACAAATTGTGACGTCCCCCGCAGACTAGACAAGAAGCAAGTAGCTATACATATATATATTGTTTGTTTGTTTTCATATTCGCCAACAATTACAGAATTGAGACATAATTGGCTAAAAGACGAGTGGCTAAAATTTTGTTTTTCTTTTTAGCCAGCAGCCTCAGAATTTAGCCATAATTAGCCAAAAAACGGGTGGCTAAACAAAAATTTTTCTTTTTAGCCAGCAGCTTCTGAAATTAGCCAAAATGGCTAAAATTAGCCACATCTGGCAACCCTGAGACGGATGACGATTGCTGCAACTAAATTGGCTGAAAATATGCAACTTATATAATCTTAAAATTTTACTTAACGTTTTTTCATACATAGTTTCCGATTGAAATAACTCATCCTACACCGCAATTCAGCGGGCTATGGAAGGACGGATAGAGCAGTTGCGCAATTTTCGGATCAACTGCCGCCTTTCCTCGGCCCGTTGATTTGCCTAGCAATTTATTACGCAACCCGCAACCCAACATTTCTTCACACATCTGCAGTTCTTTGAGAAAGGGGGGGAGGGAAACAGTCATTAAGCAGACCAAATCCCGTTCATCTTTGTTTACATTTAACAGACTAGATGAATCATCAACACTTGAAGCTGCGCGCCTGTGTGTGTGTGTGTGCGTAAAGGACACATATTTTTCTCCCCATTAAAGCAAGTCATTCTATAATAGCATAGAATCTATTTACATTACGAGAAATCGAAAATTACCGCACAAGATCTAACAGCAACTCGCCGATCGCAAAGCGAAGAAAGGCAGGAGTAGACAGGATTGATCAATCTCCTGGTACGCGCCCGCGCCCTCCTTTCCCTTCGCTTCGCCGCGATCGATGAAATTCTTTCCAATTTAACCGGTTTCCTTATATTTACGTTTATTCAATTGAAAACGGTCTTTCAAAGAAGAAAATGAGGAATAAAAAGGAAAATAATATCCGTTTTTAAATGCTTATAGGGAGGGGGGGGGAAACGCGAAGGGGGAGAAAAATGCAGGAAAAAAAAGTTCCGGATTTCGGGTCCCCTACTGTATTAGGTAATTAAAGTGTGCTTGGAGTTTAGCAAGAATATAATCTTTGATTACATAATTATTATTGGGGGTGGTCGGGATTGATTTTTATCCCTCTCGACACTGGTTTAGGAATGTCCTGATTTTAGGTTCAGAAAAAATGGTCACTTTAATAATAATAAATAAATGAATAAAATCAAAACTGCAATAATGAAAAAAAAAAGTTTTTGAAAACATTTTGATTTCAACACTTTTTAATGTATTTTTATCATGTATAGAAAATGGGGGAAAAATTTTGTACTATCGTTTTTTAAGAATGGAGTGATATATTACTGGAAGAAATTACTGTACAAAAACAGTTGTTTTTCAATCTGTAAAAATTTGGTTACCTTTTTTTCCACCATAAATTGACCCTTCTTATAAGAATATAGTGTACTGGCTGGTGAGAAAATGTATACATGCATATATATATATATATATATATATATATTATATAAAATAGCTTAACTTACGTAAAATGGATTCCCAAGTGAAATATTAATTGAAAGCACATTATAACAGATATAATACATAATCATGAAAATAAAAATGAAATCCAGAGGCTATAAATAAATTTGAAACAGAGCCATCAAAGCCAAAAATTGGGGAAAACATGCCATAAGCAATCACATGTGCTTAAATATATACATACATATGTATTATATACACATACGTGTATATATATATATATATATATATATATATATATAATTTTTTTTTCACGTTAAATTTTGTATTCGGGTAGAGTTCAGCTTTTTTGATCAGCTTGCACTTTCATGCCTGATAATGATAACACTTTCCAACTTAATGGAATAAGGACGAAAAATAGGGACGACGCATACATTATGATACGATTTTAATATATAACACTATAGTGCGTATTTAAAATCTGAAAGTGTCTCAGATTTTCATCCTTTTTTTTGGGGGGGGGGGGGGGAGGCAAAATTTTTTATGGAATGACTATCAATAAGTCTCAAGGCCAAACTATGTCTGTTTGTGGATTAGATTTGAGCACGCCATGTTTTTCACACGGACAGTTATACGTGGCATTCTCTCGAGTGGGCAAACCATACAGTGGGCATCCAGTTTGTTTGTGTTATCTAAAGATGGGATAAAAAAAAAATATTGTATACTCTATTGCGTTAAGGGATTGATATTATTTTTTAGTAAAATTATTGTAACTAGCGATATATATAAATTTAAAGAATAAATTACAATGAATTAAAAATATATGTTTGGTATTGTGTTATTTTTATATTCCGGCATCGTTCACAGCACTCCATGCCTCTTCCACTCATATACCACATCCTCACAAACTTACAATAAGTTAGTCATTTCTTTCTACTAAAATAATCCTAGGAATAATTTATATGGCAAAACAACGTTTGCCGGGTCAGCTAGTATATATTATTGATTTTTATAAGCTATACTGCATTCTAAGTTTTGAGTTCTCAGCCACCCCCTGCAAAATATTCCTGGCTTCGCTACTGATCTGTTTCTTAAAAAAAATTGATGATGACGTGCTTGACTTTTCTTAAAAGTGTGCTTATAAAGTGCTTAAAAGTGCTTGATTTTTCAATTGAAATTTGACTACTCACCCTGTAAATTGTTTCTATTTAAAAAAATTATTTTAAATTGAGCATATCTGAAATAAACTTTTTATCTGAATAAAACTATACTATCCTAGTACTTCTATTTTGGTGATCATTTTGTATAACTCTTTATTTTTCCTTACAGGTGTGGCATTACTATTATGGAGAAAGACTTTACTATTTATTAATATTAAAGCATATTATTGGTCATTCACAAAATGAATCCGATCCTTATAAAGTAATGACAACTTTTATTTTCATTGTGTTTGTCTACTTTTGAATAACTGCTAAAAATTTTTTCAGTTTTATTACAATTTAATTAATCTCCCTCTTTTGCTGTTGCTTGTTAAGAATATAGAAGTTATATTATCCTATTACATGTTCTCCAAAGCAGCCACCCATTCTTCGAAACTGGGAAATTCCTTTCAAATATTAAAACAAAGGCATATTTATCACTAACATTGCGGAAGCTGTCAAATTTCATAACTTAAACTGACTACAAATTTTTATCTTTTTTGACTTATTATAACTAAGCATTAAGTATGCACAATGTTTCCTGCATTTAAAACAATTAATTTAGTGGGTATATGCATGTATATACCCATAACTGCCAACTTTTGCTTTTCTTTTCTTCAGAAGATTATCAACCACACCTTTCAATTAGTTTTATTTTATTTAGAAATTTGATTCATTTAGATATCAAGTTAGAATTAGTGGTAGTAATCTTCTGAAAAAAGTTCAAAAGTTGTCAGCTAGGTATACCATTTATGTCTAAGGATCATTTTGACTGCTTACAAGAAAGACTGCTACTTTTAACTACATATTGTTTATATTTGTAAATTGTAAATATTGCTCACAGAGTAATGCTGTACTTGCATGTTGCTCTAAATGGCCATTTTGATTTTCAATTCATGCAATATTATTCTGTTATGGTTGCCATATAAATACAAAAAATTGTCTTGGTAGCTGCACATGAACATTTCTGTACCTCAGAACCAGGCTAACATAAGTCAGACTAGACTAACTTTTCAGGAGGGCAACAAAACTGTAAGAAAACTCTAGGTACAGTTGCAGAGCTAATAATATTGAATCAGCCATCAAAAAATTATTGACTTTATTAAATTTGCATGTACTTAACTGATTCATAGATGTTTCGTTTATAATCAATGCCTTAATCTAAAAACTGTAATTTATGGACTTACGTTCATCTGCTTCTGGGGTACAGATTTAATGCCACCTTGGCAAAAGTGTGTATGTGTGTGTGTTGGGTGGGGTGGGGGGGGTCAGGAGGAGGCTGAAGTAGGATTCAACTGCTTCATTTTGTACCCCTTATATTTTTCTTCCCGTTTTTTTCCCCCTCATTTTTGTTTATTATCTTTTTCAAGGGCTTTAGTGGCCTGCATCTCCATTTTCCTCATATAATAAAGTTACTAATATTTTCCTTCTAGTATATACGCACAATTCTGTAACATTACTGTCATGAGAGTTAAAAACTCTCATGAAAATTAAAAATTCTGGTTATTGTGTTACATAACCTTCCCCCCGTATGACCCATTTGTTGTCATTATCTGTTTATAATCCTGACCATTAGAAAATTTTACACTGCAAGAACTAATGTGTAAAGACAGGCTTTATTCTGGTTACTCGTTGGTCAGTAAATGTACACACATGTATCAAAAAGTGTCTGAAAGAATCTGCTTCTTTAATGCCCCATTTACATTAAGCCCTTCTTACTTCTCCGCTGCTGCTTTTTCTCCAGGAAATACTTCTGCGTCAGCTGCAAAAGCAGTCAGTGTTTACATTCAGCTGTACTCGCCTTCCCCTGTATGTAGTTTTTGTTGGGTCCGTGGATGAAATGCCAAGTATGTCATAAAAATGACCCACAGTTTGTTGTACCACTAGAGGTGAAGGCTTAAAAAATTGACGACACTTTATATTTTCTCTACTTAAATTTATTTAAACATTGCACAAAAGAACACTTACAAAACAAAAAAAAATTAAAAAACAATTTCAGATTTTAAGATAAACCAGGCCATCTGGAAAAATTTCCAGTTCCAATGCAAGCCTTTTATAATATATCTAGCAGAAATACATCATGCCCTTCCCATGACTAGGGCAACCTTCTAGCTGTATCAGCAGCCTGGCCTGTGTGTTTTCTCATAAAGCAGACACTTTATATACTATATAAAACAGGTTAATTTTACAGTTACAGAATAAAAAAGTATGCAACATTTGCATAAAATAAAGGTTCAATAAATTTGCATATTGAAAACAACCTCAGAAAATTGCCTTTCACTTCAGGCTTTTCACTCTTCACCCATGGTTTAAACATTAGTTAATAGTCCTACCCTAACCAGAACTAATTCTCTTACCCCCATGATTCTTTAGAGAACCTAAGCATCTATTTGTCAAAAGGAAGACCCTTATTTTTCAGGAAGCATTACATCATTAAACTACTGAGCCATAGTTCAGAGGCTATTTCCATCCAGCAGCAGTAGTCAACAACTAAACACAACAACTTTATTGAATATTGAGCTTAGGTTTTTAAATTTTACTTTGAAGTTGTCTTGGGTCTTCAATGAATAAAAAGTATATTATTTCAATTTTATTTATTTAATTAATTTTTTTTTTCCAATAAGAATTAGGGGTTTTATTTTGTTTGTTTACATTTTTAACTTACTAGAGCTACTGCTATTTAGGGTTATGAAGAAGTTTAAAACCATTTGAATTTTATTTTTAAACTGATATTAATTACTTTTAGTTGAACTTTCATACAATTAAGATAGGTTTAACCCATGGGTGAATAACATAAACAAAACTTAAGCCTAATTGGCACATGAAAAAAAACTTGATGAAATAGATGGCTGATGCAAGGCCAGGGGAAAACAATTGGGCAAAATAAATTTTTAGCATCTTAAATTTGAATTCAGTTAAATATATTTAGTTTAATAAAAATTATTTAGCTCCAACAGTTTTCTGCTGTACTTCCCTCCTCCTCCCTTAAAAATCCCTCCAAGGGGGATGGTGCTGGATAGCGAGGTCAGTAAGAAAGGTCATGGCATGAGCAGGATGAGAGAGGTTACTGCCATTTCTCCTGCTCCCTGCCATGATAGTGGCCTGAGTGTAAACGAGGTGTTAGATATATCGATTTTTTTTTTTAACTACTTTGTCATAGTTACCAGATTAATACTATTAGTTTATATTGCTCTTCTGTTTTTCATTGCAGACTGTTTTTGAAAATTTCCTTGATAAAAATAATAATGAAGATAATTCAGTTGTTACTAAGGTTAGTACTAAATTTTATTTTTTTTATCCATACACTGTATGCTCATTTATGTATTTATGTTATTATAAGTTCTATTTTAAACATTTAGATATTTGTAATCTATGTAATCTTGTATTGATTGCATTATTGGATTGATTGGATTTATTTGGGTATTGATTGGTATTGATTGGATTTATTTGTAATCTTGTATTGATATCTTTTTTCCAATTTAAAAGTTTAAACTTTTACATTATTTTTTATAACGCAAAGTTTCTGCCTTTTATTATATAATGCACCTCCCCTTCTTCCAGACACATGCACTCACAAAAAAACTAGTAATATTTTACTTCATAACATTTTTTTGTGTTAAAAAATAATTAAATTTTGTACTTTTTCCTTATTTAAAAATTCAGAATATTTAAGTACTTTTACAGTTTGACTTTGATGGCACGCAGTTTTCAACTGTAATCACGTGCTTAAACATATCTCTGTGTGTTACATGTCTCTCTTGCAAGATTAATCTGTGTGTTGGATGATAAGTGCATTTCATGCTAGGTAAAATTTTATGGCTAAATTCACAAACTGTTAAACTTGTAATTCAACTCAGCAGTGCAAGTTAATTTAAAGGTTGGTGGGATAAATGGCATTCACCACAACAAGTAGAAGTGTTAACCATGGAATTTTCCTTATCTTTGAAAGTCAAATTAGCCATTCTGATTACTGACTTATGTAGCTATAGCATTTGGTCAATGCTACTGTAATGACAGTGAAATACTCTTATTATCATGTAAAATTGCTCATTAGTTTATAATTTATTAGCTGCGTGGCATCTTCGCATGGTAGGGAACGAAAATTTTTCTTACATATGTAATTAGATTCCAGTGATGTGGAATCTAAAGATAAGCTATTTTATTTGACTCTGGACATAAAGGTACTCATTAATTACTTGCAAAGTTAGTATAAGTACTAACCCAAAGCTCATTCTAGGTAGGAAAAGGGCAGGGTGCAAAGGTTTTAAAAAAGGGCATCATTATTTTAAAAGGGCATTACTTATCCTAATTCAAAGCACCTCTAATTTGGGAAAAAAAAAAAAAAAAAACCCTTAATCAATAAAGCACTGACACATACTAGCTGAAGTACCTGTCGTTGACGGGTTAGTACTGAATGCAAATTTCCAAAAAGCAAGAACATTCGTCAGCATTGTAGGAGTACACAGAATGGGTGTAGTATACTGCCAAAAGTAAAGATAACAAAGTTATAATTTTTATGTATTGTTAAAATATTACAGGTTAGAAAGTAACTAAGTAATATCATTTAATTCGCTTTAGTCGAAGTTATGTGATGCGCGAACAAATATTTCCACATATTGAAAATTTTTGCAAAATCTCAAAATCTAATCAATTTTGAAAAATTGGAAGTCTAGAATTTAAGTTGAGTGGCAACCTATCATGTCACCAAATTTCGTTTCACTCCCTGCAGTCTAGAGTATATTTAGGACCTAAGTTTAAAGTTTTTTCTTGGAATTTAATGGAGGATAAGTTAATGAATTGTCGTTCGTTGGTGTCTAAATATCAATGACACCATAGCCACCTATGAAACTGCTATCGAACTCCTACCTAATTCAGAAAAAAAGAATTTAGACTACATACGCAGAAAGAACTAATTAATAAACAAAAGATCGCTTGTAAAGATAGGGAGGATAGAAAATGTTTAAAAGCCTTGAAAGACAATCATGCCATTACTTGTTTAAGCTCAGACAATACAGGAAAAATTGTGATATTGGACAGAACGGATTATGTAAAGAAAATGTTTGAAACTATCAATAAACTTGAAGTTGAAATTCTCAGTAAAGACCCCACTGTAAAAATTATAAACATTATGAAGGATATTATAAGTAAGGGAAGCTGGCCAGAAGATAACCCCCCCCCCCACACACTTAAATAATCCGACTGCTATTGCCCCTAGAATTTTTGGTAAATATAAAGATCACAATCCGCTCTGATAAAGAAAAGATCAATCCTTTGGAAAGCACAGGAATTTATAAAATTAAATTTATTTATAAAGATTCTAACTTATCAGGCCATTACATTGGTGTAACAAAATGAAAAATAAAAGACAGAATCAAGGAACACATTAATGACATTAAATGTAATAGACAAACACTGCCCTATCCCATTTAGCCTAAAAGAAAATTCGGAAATAGATTTTAATAACTTTGAAAAAATAGCCAATTATAGCTATAGCTATCTATAGCGAGGCAATAGAGATTTTAATGCAAGAGAGTGCCATCAATGACATGAGTCACGCACAAATCGATGAAGACTGGAGCAGCGTGCTGCAGAGGAGGAAGTGGTTTTTGCCAGTCCTGAAGATGGCTGGGGGCAAAGCAGCCGAAAGCGCTCGACTATAAACGCTTGGTGTGTTGTGTTTTTAGTGGATTTTAAATTAAAGGCTTTTAATGATTTTTAACTAATTATTGAGAATACTTCCGTATGTGAATCTTAACTTAATACTATTTGATAATTTCATAAGATTCATGAGAACTTATTTTGTGTTGTACAGTTAAAATGAAAAATAACAATAACAGGTTGTATTGTGAAAAATATAAAATTGCTGCTTCCTCGCTGTTTTTTTTTAAACATATATGGGCTTTTCATGAGCTAGAATTCTAGAGGAGGCTCATACCAGCTAAAACCAGAGAGAAAAGCTTGCTTTGGGCATTTCCTAAAATGCACTTATCGACAGACAGATGTATCTGGTGCTTTTGTATTACTCTTATATTGTTTTTACTTATTTTTTTTCTTTTTTATAATTACAGCTTTATTACTTACTTATTAGCAACATACTAAAGCAAATTTATATTTTGTTCAAAATTGGTGTTAAAATTTTTATTTGAAATCACTTTTATATGACTGTTTAACATTCAAAAGAACTGTACTTATAATTACTTTCAAAGCCTCCCGGGTAGTGTAGTGGCTTAAGAACCATTTTCTTATGCTTTGGGTCCAGGCTCAATTCCCGGCTTGGGGTTTAAATTGTCCATCCCTCCATAGGGGGTAACTCTGGCCGCCCATTGGGTCCCCCTATAATAAAATGTCTAGTGGTTCAGGTTTTAGTAGTGACAAAGGAGAGCCTAGAGGAGTCCCAGAGCCCGCCTATTGGGGGGGAAAAATAATAATTACTACTTTAAAACCATGAATTGCATGTTAAGTTAGAATTTTAGCTTTTCGCTCATATGACATTCGAAAGGAGGGTTTTAATCTGTAGCAGATGTCTTGTAGTGTTTTCTCACCAAAAACGGAGATTGTGCTATAGATGTCAACTTAAATTTGTATGGCGAAGTTTGAAACACACATATCTTCTTTTTCTTCCTGAAAGGATGACTATTTTTCTTAGCTAGGGGTAAGGGTTTTCTGAAAAATATTGTGATTATTTTTTATAGGAGGGCCCTTGGAAAATTTAGAGATGAGCCTTGAAACCCTTGAAGTGTGCTTGAATTTTTACTAACAATTTTCTTGGACTCCCTGTTTCGGTTGTTGTCAGCTCTCTTTTCTTTTCAAAGTTACAGTTAATCGTTCACCAAACATTCTAATCTGTTTTTTTAATCCTGCTATAAAAATAAATGCACTATATGTTCTGTTATATAATGATATGCATGAAGTTTTTTAAAATTTTATTTTATTCATTCCTTAAATGAAGCTAAATGACGTATGTTTATTTCTTAAACACAAAATCATGCAAAAATGCTACTATTTTGGCATCTAAAATTTAAAAATGGCTGCTAAACTGGCGACTTTTTTACATCCATGAGGCTACTATACAAAAGATACTATTATTGCCTCCTGGCATTGGTGGACACCCTGTGTCTGAATTATTAATAGCTCTTCTACAGGAACACTCAAAAGAATTCCAATACATTACAATCTGTGGCATTTGAGAGACAATAATACATTTCTAGCACAAGACAACGAGTATAAAATTTTAGGATTCTTCAGTCAAATGTTGGAATTTTTTTAAAAATCTCTTGTAGGGTCTCATTGCATTTGTAGTGATGATACAACATTATCTTATCTTCGAAATCTTGCCAGATTTAAGGAAAATACATTGCCAAATTTAGCGCAAAAATATTCATGTGTTGGAAAGTGTTTTAATCAATGCGTTTGGCATGATTTATCTTTTTTTTGTTAATGTGATATGATTAAAGATTTCATTCAAATTTAACAAGACCTTAATAAATAATATAATTTTCTAGAAAAAATATGTATAATAAGTAATTGTTCAAAATGCTTGGTAAACTATTTCATACTTAAGTTTTTAAAAAAACTACTATTATTTACAAAACACATTTATTAATGAAACTTGTACATGCTTGTTTTTATAATTTTTAGATAATGAATCAGTTGGAATATTTAATTGCTGCTGAACTTCCTACAAAAGATACAAATGGACAATATATGGTAAATACCTACTGTGTGCTTTCTTAATAATAAACTTGCTACATTATAATAAAATTAATGTAGTTTGCAATTGAATAGGTTTAATGCTGTACCATTTTAATACAGTGTGATAGAGATACATAATTTTTTAGCATATTTATATTTTGTTATTTTCATATGTAAAAAATTAAAAATATAATTTTATCTTATATAAATGCAAAAATCACTATTGACTGAACTGAATATTACTTTATGTACGTATGTTATTTTAATTCTAAAACTAATACTTTACAAATGATGAAAACTACGGAATGGTCATTCCATGCCAGATCAACCAGGTCATGCCACAGATTTAGATTAAATTTAGTACATATGTACAATTTTTGATGCCGATTATAAATATATCAATTATATTGAGATTAATTAAAGGATTCAAAAGTTATGAACTTTCAAATTTCCGATGAGATGCCCCATCGGTCATCATCTTGAATGACACTTATACACACATAAATAGTCATAACTTTCTTAAAATTTGCCCTACAAACTTCAAATTTTTATTGTTATGATCAGAACAAAACACACTTTCACTTAAACTAGGTCAGTATTTTACAGCTTTATTATATTAATAAAATTCTGTATAAAGTATTACAGTGCGCATTGTACTAGTTTTTAAAGATCATTTATCCATAGAATTATATTTTTTAAAAATACATACAATTTTACTGATAGTATAAAAGTGTTTTTCATGTTTCTAGTAATTTTATTCCAAAGAGCTTTGAAGGAGAAATAAAGAAACTCACTAAATAGAAACAGGTACCCTTTGTATTTCCTCTTTAAGAAAAAATACTTTTTGCAGAGAAAATACTTTTTTTTTTTTTTTTTTTAAATTCAAATAAACTACATTTTCTAATCTAAAAATGGTAAATAAGTGGTTATTATTATTTTTTTTTTCCTAGCATGTTAATTCTATATAAGATCAAACAGCACTTTTAATTATAAATCAATCCAGCTTTCATACACATTAAAAAAATCTTATTTCACTTAATAAAATTGAATTGATTGCTTGAATTCTTAATGTACATAATTTTTTAATGAAACATTTAAAGATGTATATTGAAAGTGAAAGCTGCAAATTATAGCATGGTTTTTGTATAATTATGCAGTCCCAAAATATCGTCAAGTCTAGGTTGAGAACCCCCCCCTCCCCCTCTTCCATTCATCATGTTTGATCAATGACAAAAAAAAAAAAAAAAAAAGAATAATGAAAAATATATATCTTGGGATTTAAAAATGATTATCTTTTTATTCCGTACTGATTATTATTAGGATGACTGAGAGTGCATTTGGCTGACAAGTTCTGCTAACCTTGGCTTAATATTAGTCAAACCCAACTCCATCTTGGGCATCTAATTTATTCCTGCCTTTTGTCTTAATCTGCAAAAGAGTTGAAAATTCAACTTCACGCATGTAAGTGGATGCAAATGGCACTAACATTTGACACAAAAGCTTAGAAATTATCGGATATGAGTGACGCATAGCACACCAAAATTGAATTAACGATTTTTCTTCGTATAAACCACGTGCTGAGGAGTCATTTTACAAATTCAAAAATTTGTCATCAGGAAGATCGGCGACATCTAAAGATGTATCAAGTGGATTTCACACTAGTGCCTCCTCTTGTTCGCCGTGAGCTCTTGGATATATCTTTGAATTTCAGATTTAAGAGCTTCAAGGTAGTTAATAATTTCTTAGCTTAAATTAACTGCAATTTCTATTTCCGATACTTCTGCCTTATTTGCATACATTTTCAAAATTGGTGAACACTCCTAGATTCACTTTACGATGTCAGTTTTTGTAGATTTGATACAAGTGCCCTGATGAGAAAAAGGATTTTTACTTAAAAGGAGAAAAGGGAGAAAGGGTGTCTCATGGCAGAGAAGTGGGTTAATAATTTGTCATTAATTTCCTACAAAATCAGTCTGCGGCGACCCCCGAGAAAAGGCATGGCAACCCACTTGGGGGTCGCGACCCCCGGTTGGGAACCACTGGTCTTTGGCATGGAAGGATTTAGTAGGATAGTGGAAGTAAGTATTATCACCGTTATTCATACTGCATAGGGAGAAATCTGTTTGGAGTTGTTCAATTTGCTGTCCTCTATTGTTTGTTTTTGCTACCCCACAAGGGGCTATGAGCATTCATGTCCACCTAGGAGGATGAAGGGTGAAGGAAGTTCTTGCATAAGATTATTGAGTGAGTTTGTGCAGATGGTTTCATTAGGTGGTAGATAGTTGCTGCATATTGTAGTGAGCTGATTAAGGAGGTGAATACATGCAGCTACTGCTTGAAGATTGCTATTAAGGTTAACTGTTTTTGAGAGGGATATTTATTGTTAATTAGTAGGGCAACTCCACTGGAGGCCCTTTCAATACACTTAGTCTTTCCGAATGATAGCATACTTGTGTATGGTAGTTTTTATTTTAGTATTGAGGTAAGTTTCCTGTAGGGTAAGACAGGCGGCATTATGGTCATAAATAAGTGATTTGAGATCGTTGTTTTTACTTAGGAAGCTGTGGCAGTTCCAAGAAAGCAACAGGGCCAGAATCAGGTTGTATTAGGGATAATGGACTATTTACTCTTAATCCCTGAAAGGTGTAAGTTCAAGTAAGGTACTAGGAACATCATCATCATCCATCGCATTATCTGATACATCAGAGTAAGAAGGTTCCAAATTTAGGATTGAGTCATCAATGGATTATTGAGGAAGGATGTGTTTAATTCTAGATTTGTTGTATTTTGATCTATAAGTAGCAGTTTTTTTAATTTGTGGTCTATTGTGGGTAGAGTTATTGTTGCTTTTTTTCAGACACTACAGAAGAATAATGTTGTGTCTTATGTATGTTGAAGGTTTAGAGGTTGAATGTTTAGCAATGGTATTGGAAGGAGATGAAGACTGGTACAATTTTTAGTGGGTCGGTTTGGGTAGCTATTGAGTTATCAGATTTGGTTGCTGCAGCATAAGACAGACCGGGTTTGGGTGTACGAGAGTTCATTATTTTACAGGCTTCTGGGTAAGACAGTCATTGTGTGTCATGCAAGGACTGAATTTCTTTTTCATAAGACCATCTAGGACAGAAACGTGAATAGGATGGATGATCTTATTGACAATTAACGCATTTTGGTGGATAAGAGCAGGTGTAACTGTCGTGGCCAGAAGTCCCACAACGGGCACAAGTTGGGTGCGTGTGACAAGAGGTTTTGGTATAGCCAAACCTTTGGTACTGAAAACAATGCTTAGGATTTGGTATGTAAGGTCTAACAGCACATGCAAGATAGCCGGCTTTGATATAAGAGGGAAGTTTAGGAGACTGTAATGTCAGTATATGTGTTTTGTGTCCAGTATTTGGTTATTGTGGCTGATGGTGATTCTTTGAACTGCACAGACATTTTGAGATTGAAGATTTTCTAGAATTTCAGCTTCAGAACAATGTATTAGATCGAGCACAGATATTACGCCTTTTGATGTATTGAGGGTACTATGAGGCCCCAAAGCAGAATGTTTTGCAATGTTCTGCAACGCTCTCTCAACTAGCCAAAAATGTTCTGCAGGAAATATACCTTAATATACAGAGGGCTATTATGTTAGGATATTAGTAAGCGTAACCTATATCTAAAATATTAAATGAAATTAGAGAAACTTTGTGTAATTATCAAAGTAACAAGGAAATGAAACATTAACGAAACAGATATATATATATGTAGAGAAAATATTTCGAACTAAAGCTTAAAATTCCCGGTCGCCAGTCGCCAGGTGGCGATTAAACTTAAAAAACTGGAGATTTACGACTTTCTGACTACCGGCCAGACGAATTCTATCTCAGGTTTCGCACTAGACTGAGGGATTCCGCGATTCTTGCAATGCCACACAGAATCCCCCTCAAAACAAACAAACAAACAAAAAAACTAGCGGGCTTTTCCTGTGTGCTGGGTTGTTCAATTTTGATGAAGCAGCTAAATATTTAATGGGATAAAGAAGCAAATATCATTAAATTCTATTGTTAAAATCATTTGTGTATTATATTGCTAATTTTGATACTTATAATCTGCTGAGCTCATTCTAGGCGAGGTCAGTGGTGCGCCGCGCCCCGATGCCCTTTAAAAAAAAAAAAAATTCGTTAGCGCCCCGATGATGAAAAACTAGACACCCTCTTTTGCCAGCGAAGTTCTTTTTAATCTCTAAGAAAGTTTCTTTAGCCCTTTTATTTGTTTAACTGTTATTTGTTTGCTTACACCTAATGTGTTAATGATACTTGTCAAATGAAAAGGAGGAATTTGCACAACTGCTATGGTAATAGAACTCTCCCGCCCTCTTTCTCCCTCCCGGAAGCACTCGGGAGGCCCAGTCCAGGTAGTAGCGGACCTTGATGAGAAGGGGGATGGAAATCAACTGTGTAAAAACTAATTCATCTATAATTTTTTTATTAATGGACCAATTTGTTTGAAAATTGGGGGATCACTTTTAAATGCAAAAATTGATTCAGAGTCTAAATTTTAGAAAGACATCTTAATTTGTTCAAAAGTTAGAAATTTATTGTCAAAACATAATTTCTTTCCCCTTTCTTACTTTGTGGCTTGGAGTTACAGAATGCTTTGTGGTTTTCTTTGTGAGCTAGACGGGGAGGCAAATGTTCTTATCTCCTTTCCAGCCATTTCAATATTACCACTTAAATAGATGACCAGCTGTTTGTTAATATCAACGGAATATTTATTATGGCTGCATGATAATCCTGAAAAGATTTTTAGCTATTGTCCATTAAAAAAAAAATTAAGAACTGGAATTTGTAGTGGAATAAATATTGAATAACTGGAATAGATATTTATACCATTATAGGGTTATTTTGAACAGAACAGTTATTAATATTTTTATGCATTAACTATAATATTTTAATTGTTTGAACTTTGCAAAATAGAGAATGAAAATAAAAGTAAAATAATTTTTTCAATAAAAAGACTTTTGTTCCTTAAGACTTCTGGGTATTTCATATTTAAAATCTTTTCTCTTCCTTTATAATCTTACCCCCCCCCCTCCCTACAACCAAATGCTCAGAAGTCTGGTGCACTTAAGTACACAAGCAGTGTAACAGACCCTGTGTCTCCTTGTCATGAAGTATGCAAAAGTGCTAGTGCAAATATAATGAGACGTTTCTTTGGTGAAGATGGGCCTGGAAAGTTGATATGTGTTTGCACTGCTGACATTTTACATACAGCTTTCTTTCCATCTTTTTCTGGGAAGTTAAATGAGTATGGAGAAAAAGAACTTGCAGAATTCTGTACAGTTTTTAATAAAATATATTGAATTTTTCGATTTTTCAGAAGAGATAATCGGGCCAATAATTTAAATTTATCATACGCTATCGATGTTAATTTTTATATAAGTAAGGCTAAATATTCTTAATTGCAACAAAAACCATAAAATATTCAAATGTTGCATTCGCAAAATGTCGCAATTCTCAAGATTTTCAGACCGATGTTTCGAAATCGCGTAAATTTTCGGACCCGTTTATAGTACTTTTGCATTTCTAAATGCATCCATAATTACTTAAAGCATAGTATTATCTATAATAATTATGAATAAACTGTAATAGGAAGACCAGTTTAACAAAACAATCGTTCACAGCATAAACTTGCAAGAGCGCGAAACATCCGGAGCATCGTTACTGCTTTTGCTACGGCGGTAAAATCTGAAATTATGAATATTTATTAAATAATTTGAAACCATGTAGTTACTAAACATAACTTCTGACATTGCAGTATCAAGATCGACAGGCGGAATTGCTTAATCTCCCTTTCCCTTTCTAAGTATGCGCGCATATTTGTTTGAAAATCCTGATCGCGTTTTCTTGTTGTGTCAGCAGAAAACAAACATCGGAGAGGCACCTTTAAGGTCAGCTCATAGCTCACGAAAGATGATATAAAAAAGCTATTTAATAAACATCATATTCAGAAAGGGTAAATTATTTGCAAAAATGCATTTTAACGGGTTGCATGTATGAAGGTCTAATTTTACTACTTGTAATTTTGAAGTGGCCATTTTAATCGATTGTATTTTTGTAAAGGAGCCGTTTAAATCCAATTTTTTTAAAGGGGTCGCACATAACAATTCTCAGTTTTATATGTTCCTATAATTTTTAAAAATTATAGGAGTATTACACTCAAAGCAAGAAACTTGGTCTCGAGCAGACATATTTACCGGGGGAAAAAACGTAGCTAGAAAATGAATGTGAATGATATTGCAAGTGATAAGCGCTGTCCGTTCTCCACATGTGGGGTCCAAAAAGGTGGCGCTCTCCCAGAAGTCTTTTGGGTGATAATTCACTTTTGACTAATTGCCGCCGTGTCATCTCTCCCCCCCCCCCCCCCCACAAAGGAATATATTCTTTCTATGCCTGGATGCAGGAGAGTAAATGGTATCCCTCCAGATTGCTGTCTGGTTTTTGAGTTTGACTTTTTGTTTAAAGTGATTGATTTCTCCCCTCTCTCTCCCTTTTCAGTCCTCATCCGTAATTGTTCTGCAGCGGAGCTCTTTGTTCTGCGACGCACGTCGCCGATTTCGGCATGTTCTGCGTTGGGGCTATGAGGTGATACTGTGACAGATTTTGGACCCAGATTTTTTAATTTCATGATGCTGTGAGCTTGTTTGATATTAGCCACTTCCACTAAGAAGTCTCCAGATCATATTTTTTTTTTAATTTTAACAACTTCTCCAACATTAGCTATTATATACTTGTGAATTAGAAATGGGGATGTTTGGTGAAAGTTCCTTCCTCACATTTTACAAGAAAAAATCCTGCCTTAACACCTCCTTGAGTAGGAGATTTCGAATCAATGACATGTGAAAATGAAAGTGTCGAATCCATATTGGGGAATGGGGATTCGGATCCGACCACACCACTCACCAAGGAGCCCAACAAGGGAATGCACCTCCATGCACTAGTGCTAGCCAGGTCTATACGCACACAGCACATCCCTTAGGTAGTATCCACCCTTAACAATGTGCCCAGTAGATGTCCGATTGCTTGAACTCTAGCAGTTGGCCGAACCAGTACCACCAGCCGATTGATACACAGGGGAACGCTGTGTACCTCCCATTTATCCAAAGCCAGGAGGTTGGAGCAAAACCCCTCAATTACCAGGATCCCCATTTTCAGCACCACGGGTCTCCACGCACAGCAAACACGTGGATAGTTTTCCCCCCAACAGAAGCTAATGGCACAGAGCGACTGCAGCTTCTAAAAGGGAGCCCTCACCTCCAGAGAGGAAACCAAACCAAGGGAGAAAGGGGTAGGAGAAAGTAAAGAAGTGTTGTTGTGTTGTGGGATTAAGGCCGATTAGCTATGCATGGGCTCTAGGCCTATGGGTGGGGTGCCCTCCGTGGGGCTCCCCACCCATAGGGGAGTCTTTTCTAAGGGGTCTGATTGTTTATTTAAATGATTTGAAGCCAATGAGAAAATTTAAAGCTAAAAGTAAGATAACCGTATATCCGGCTGAAAGTTAAGGCCAGATATTCGGCATCCAGCCAAATTGATATCTGTTGCATCACTAGTGTGTATATATATATATATATATATATATATATACTCAACTAAGTACTTCTTAGCTACTGCAGCTAGTACTACGTAAAACATAGGCTAGCTATACTAGTGTAATATTTATTTTATTATTTATTCATTTAATTATTACCATTTTTATTATTTTTATTTATTCATTTAATTATTACTTTTTTTATTCTTTTCCTTTCCATATTTCCAAAGTATTATTAATATATCATTTTTTATTCACACTTCATGGCATTACTTGTCTATTGATTGCATTAAGCCTTCTCTGATGGCAACATGCACTAATACTGCCTCCATTACTGAGCTTTGATCTTCTTGTCGGTCCACTTCCTCGTTGTTTATTTCTAATAGCTACGGTCGCGCCCCCAAGTTACAAAAGGACCCTAATTTTGGTCAGGTAACTTGCAGAAACCTAGCTATTATTGTTTTTTTCGATTAAATTGAAATGTGTGTGCGGTGGCGCCTGATGGTAGAGCACACCATTTCAATATTAATTCCATTTTCGGACTATTTCTGATTACATGTGATTAGGCTTAAAAGCACACCAGTTCTAATTTGGCGCTTTATATTCAATTTTTCCACTCTTTCATTGCCTTAAAAGGCTATATTTAAACACTTATCCGGAATAAGCTCGTTAATTGGCACCATGTGCTATCTACTTTTTTATTATTTTATATTTTTTTCACTTTATCATTGGATTATCTTGGGATTTCACTTTACGTGAGTAAGCTATTATATATATATAGTGAAACCTGTCTGAGTGGCCACCCCACTAAACGGCCAATTTTTCATGGCACGGATTTTTTGGCTCATAGAACTAATGTTAATATAACCTCTATCAGCGGCCACCCGACCCCCTCTAAATGCCCCCAGGAGCAGAATTATATTCAGTGTTCTGCAACATAACTTCGAACAGTTGCAAATGTTCTGCAGGCAAGTCTGACAGAACACTGTAAAATGCAAATTAGGTATAAAAATTGCAAAAAGTGGAGAGAAGGCATAGCATAAAGGGCACATCGCTTTAATTACTCTGTAGAACATATCATTTTATATACTTTCTTTTAAAAGATGAAATGTTCTGCGATGTACGCCACACTTTTACCCACTTTCTGCTTCCAGGTGAATGGTCACCAAGTGGGATCACCCGTCTCATTTTTTGGGGAATTCTACTCACCCTATGCTTTCATTTTGAGCAGGAAAACTCAAGGCCAGGTTTATGATCGAATATAAGATCCAAGAATAACCGGAATTGAATCTCTGTTATCTCTTTTGTATTCTTCCCATAGAAACTGTGGGAGGAACTGGTCAATCAGGCATTGAAGGTGTCCTACAAATGAATTTTTGTGTCTTTCAGGTGCTAATTCCATCCCTCACGAGGAATCTCCTGATGTTTGTAATGGGGAGCAAGCTAAACTTTCAATAAAAGCGACTTTCCCTCTGAGCATCTTGAAAATGGGCAAATAATGTAAAGTTGTTTTCACGGTAAAATTTTCATGCAGCTTTAAAATTAATTAAAAAAATAAAATTTTCACAGGAAGATTTGTAATTATTATAAAGTTAACTCCTAAAATACCTCTTAGCTTGAATATCGAAATATATAATATGGAACCTTGATGTTATAAGTAATTTAAATTATAGATGCATTGCAGTGAAAACTGGAATGAAGTGGACGGGATTTTACGTCTCAGCTGCTTGGAGGGTTAAGAAAAAACGATGAATTTATCAAAAATTCCAAAGCAGTTACAAACGAATCGGTTAAAGGTCTGCTTTTTAAAGGGAAAAACGAACTTGAAAAAATGGCTGTTTATGAGAAAACTAAAAATAGACACAAATTTTACCCTTTTTCCCAAAAAATGTCAGAAAAGCATTAAGTACTATTTTCTCTTTAGATAAGTTTTAAATTTCATTTTAAATAAGGAATATGTGTCAGACTTGTTTATATCATGCATTATAGCAATTATCTTATAATATTAAAAAAAAAAACCCTTCAGAGCGGCCACCCCCCCTGAGCAGCCAAATATTCTCGTTATTGTGGGGTGGCTGCTCGAAGAAGTTTCGCTGTATAGCATTAGCCGATATCTAATTGTTTTAAAAAAGATATTTATTTCCATTACTAGGGGCCAAGGCCCCCAGACTCACTACGCTCGCTTTTCGTATGAGGCATTCGGTCCCTAATCAGGCTTATTCGTAAAAAAGACATAATTTCAACAGACAAAACCTGAAGATTGGATCAGATAGAATGTTACTGAGCTACATATTGCTTGGTTCTTGCATCTTCATTGGTACATAAAAATTTAAAATTCACACTACCGTAGACCCCCTCATAACACGGAAGATATTTTGTTATGGGAATCCGTGTTGTACGGGTAATGAGCTATACTCCACCTGGAGTGCGCACTCCGCTTATAATTGCTGGAAAAATTATTTGCACTCCTCAGAAACACAATGATATTTAATGTTGCCATTCAAAAGTTATATTAATTAGGAGCTAAAGCGTAATAAAATCAGAACATATGTTTCAGCTGTATTTTTAATAATGTAAAACCTATTGGACACCTTGCGAATTTGCCACCCATGGCGATTTTTCATTATTTGGCGACTTGCGTACATGTAAAGTTAATAAAAGCTACGGAGCAGATAGAATAGCCTGCCACCAATGGCGACTTTTCATTATTTGGAGATTTACACATGCTCACAACCTATATTTATTGTTCATTTAAGGTTACCGGGAAACCGTTATCTATATTTTCATTTACATAATCGTTTGCAGATTGGCGTACTTAACACCACGAATTATACCATCTCGTCGCGCTAGTAAATATCCAAAGTGTACTATAACTGCTATAATGGCATAGTTAACGCCGCCAAATATTTCTACTGGTAGCAAATAATCCAGCTGGACGAGAACCAGCTTTAAAATAATCTGCATTTTAATTATTTTTCATTTTCAAGATATTAGTTATTCTGTTTTGGAAAAATGAATAATTGCTAATTCTAAACTCCTGTTGTCTAAGCGAACTTACTATTTGAAAATTGTCAACTTTGTGTAACACATTCGAATTACAAAGAAGTTGTTTTGCCATTTGTATGCATCATGAGACATTAACCTAAAACTGTAGGGGGGGGGGGGGTCAGAGGGCATTAGCAGCAACATCATAATAATAATTTATAAAACTTAAAAAATAACAATGATGTTATAAAACTTAAAAAATTACGATAATGTTTTATTAATCGATTAAAACTTACCATTGGTCTAGACATCATGTTTATAGATATTGATGATTTTTTGAAATTTTGAAAAAGTCAGAAAATTTGCATGGTATAGTAATCTTTAAGAGTCTGTAACACAAGACCGTTTTGACCTAGAGAGTTGAGATTTATGTCATTTTGTTCAGTGTTTTGAAATATTTCATAAAGTATGTAATATGACCATAGCATTTAAGCAATTTTTATTTTTGCTAATTAAAAAAATCATAATACAATTGAAATTTTTTGGGAAAAAAAAAAACAAAAAAAAAACATGTCATTAAAAAATTCTAAGCAATTTGTATGCCAAATTTGAAAGTGGAGTTTCTACGATATCATGCTGAAAAAAAATTATTTGTGTGCATAATTTATTTTCTAGGGGGGAGGGGTTTTATTGAATGTTAAAATAATAGGCTATTACAAGTGTTCAATTACATTTAAAATAGTTATATTTTATTCCTTCCTGGCAGTGAAGCTCTATGTAATATCGATGACTAACAATAAAAATCAATTAGAAATAATCATTGAGGTGACATTAGTTTATGTTATTAACTAGCTGATTTTTATTTGTTTTGTTTATTGTTAAAAAAGTAAATTTTTAAAATATAAATAAAAAATACGTAACAAAAAAATTCTAAAAATGGTATTGACATTGTCAAGATTTTTAATTAAAATTTTTGTGCAATAAAACTACAATTTAACTATTACTTATTTAATATTTAAATTGCAAACCCTCGAAGTATCAACAGCAAAAATTTCTTGCTATTTAATTTTATTTTTACTTATTTTTATAACCAACAGCAATTTTTTGATAATTTTCAGAATATCAATCTCAAAGTTTTGTATTAAAAAAAAAAAAAAAAAATAATAATAATACTGTTTTCGTGTAAATTATTATAATTTCTTTTCTCGAAACAATAATAACATTAATCATTTTTAAATACTCAGTTTAAAATAAGTCACAATGAGTGGCACAGCAAGGATAGGCTGAGGAAGTTGTCCACCCCTCGGTAAATAACATTTAGCAGTATGTAAAATTACCCCCCCAAAAAAGCAATCTATCTTATCTTTGAGGATTTACTTGTCCTGCCTCGAAGAACGGTAGCAAACCTTCTTAATATAACTTAAAACACACAACACAACTTAAAAAAGGAGAAAAACGCAGCACATACAATATAAAAAAACAGGGTACACTGGTGATTAGCACTTTGAATTGGAATGACTGTAAAACTGAAAAACATAAGAACTAGAAGAAAAGCAATGGACGTCTGCATTATGTTCTTCGAATTACAAAGCTAGAAGCTTATCGCAAATTAACGATTTTTGATGAACCAGTCAGGATCCACCGACAAAAGCTAACACGTGAAAAACACAAATACAGCACAAGACACAATAGAGAGAACAATGGCAGGTATTTTCGGCAGATTAAGCTGTATAAATTGTATCATGATAAAAATCAATAAATATGTATAGCTCCAAGCAAATTTAATTTTAAATTCATGTTAATGAGTCAAATGCACCCTATTACACTTTTTTTTCACTTTTTAAATAACAGGAATGAGATTGCTTGTTCTGTTGAGATTCTCACTGCAGCTTGCTAGTTAATGCCTGCCAAAGAGCTTCTATATTTACTCTTATTGATCTTCAAGCAAGAAAACATTAGCTCAGAAATACATGTAGAGAAAAATTATTGAAATTTTTCCCCAGTAAATCTCTTGAAAGAAAATGATTTGTGAACTTCAACTAATGGTACAGCATTAAACATTTCTCTCATAGTATGATCTGATTGCATGTCAATAAGTTCAAACCAAAGCTCCTCGGGTTCTGTCAATGTCAGTAGTGATAGACAGCAAATTGAATTTAAACTTTTAAGTCCTGAAATCTTTTTTTCTGATTTCGTTTCGTAACCTCTGCCGATAATCCCTCATCTCAGCAAAAACTTTCTTTTCTAAGCAGAAATTTAAAATTTTTGAGTCTTGGTAATATTTTTATTTTTTTTTTTAACCAGAAATCTCGGTTCAAGAAAGGTTTTTCTGACTATCTTGGCGGGCCGTAATCCCCCCCCCCCCCCATGCTATTTGCCTACCCCTGGCCTAGAGCCTAGACAGCAGGGAATAGCCCTTTCAAAGAATATGAAGGCTGATTCCCTCTTATCAAGTTTGCTTTTGTGGTGTATTGCTTCAATTTTAGCTCATTTAATTTTTCTTTTGAAGAATTTTCAAAGTCAGGGTCTCTAGTGGCAGTCGAGGCCTTTAGAAATACATGTAGACGGGGCACTTGGCAGCCACCAGTTTCCGCCAGGCGTTAGATCTGCCACTGGGGGCACTGTACAAAATTAGCTGTTGAAGTTATTTACTCTGTCAGATAAAAAAATGAGAAATAAATGGACTTTACAGTTAATATAATAAAGTTATACAATATTGACCTAGTTTAAATGAAAATGTATTTTCTTCTGATCATAACAACACAAATTTGAAGTTTGTATTAAAAATTTTAAGAAAGTTATGATTATTTATGTGTGTGTAAGTGTCAGTCAAGATGGAGGCTGACAAGGCTCTCACCTGAAATTTGAAGGTTCATAACTTTTGAATCCTTTAATTAATCAATATAATTGATATATTTATAGTCAGCATTATTTTGTACTTTATTATTTATATGAAATTCAGTTCACAAATTGAATATATGTAAAAATAGCATAGACTATCACTACTCGATTAAATTAAAATTGTTGAATTAGAGGTATGTTGAAGGTGACTGACTACTTTTAAAATGATGAAAGTTTGTTTTTGAGATTTTCATTTCATTAGATAGCTTATTTTATTCTGAAAAGATTGATACCAATCATTTTTCCATCGGACAATTATTTGCTGAAATATAATGCAAAATGTAAATATCACTCTACCGGTTTTGGATTTAAATGTCCCCAGTCAGCTGTCACATCAGTTTGTTTACATTTGATAAGCCAGTTTTATTTAATTGTACTGAACTTAATTTAGAGGTTCAAAGAGGAGAATTCTCGGAGAACTTCTATTTTCAGAATGCTGAACAGTACACAACTGGAGTAAACAAAACAGCACGAAGCATTGTGTATGCAAGCAAGAAGTTTTGAAATCTGCGATTGCCATAAAATGAAATTTTGTTTCAAACTTTTATATATATATGTATGTATCTGTAATAGATCGGCGCTGAGCAGAGCAGGCGACTCGATCAGAACTCTGGATTGAGCCCTGAGCTCGAAGTCATTTAGAGGTGACCAGCCGCTTTTTTCGAAATTAAAGCCCTGCCAATGGTAAGAAAGGCAGGATCTTGGGCTTGTGCTTTTGACTTAAATTATATCACCATTCGGGGTGAGAATATATATATATATATATATATATATATTTTTTTTTTTTTTTTTTCAGCAGTTTTTCTTAGATTTATGTGACAGCAGAGTTCACAAACAAATGCTCGATGAATCGTGTTTCAGATTATATGTGCAGGTACATGTTTCATACAGTAATCGCCTGTTCCAAAAAAGGTGCATTTATTGGCTGTTAAAAAGCCTAGTAAATCCTTGTGAGGTATAGAGACAGAATACTGTGTGGAAGAAGGGAGAAAATCAAATGCACTTTTAATAAATTTAGATCCTGATACAAATCCTTTCTTTGAAAATGGAAGTTGCTATGCCCCTATAGAATTTTGAAGGAATCTAATAAAATCTTTAAAGGATATTTAATTTTATGTTATATATATGTATGTGTATAGGCTGGCCGAGCATCTGTAATTCTCTTAAACAAACTTAAAAACACTTGTAGAGCATAAAAATACAAAACTAAACATGAATTAAAATAACAAAGACAGAGTGTTAATTTTAACAGAGAAGAACGTGGCATAGCAGTAGCAAATCTCGGCTCGCTTCGTCTCTGCTCGATTATTCTCAAATTCAATGCTATTGCTTTTCTCGATCTCTGTCTGCAGTGGCTATTGAAGGCCAGCGCATGGTGACGTCACGCTTAATGGGAGCCTCTTCTTTTCTTTTGTGTTGCCACTCTTCCATTCCCACTTAGATGTATATAATTTTAAGTAATCAATTTATCTTACCCATATTAAAACCTTTATATAACAAAATATGATTTAGATTAATCTTTTTAAAAGAAATAGTAATGGAAATATCTTGCAAGCTGTGAGTGTTTTAAAAAACCTGAGTTTAAAAAAAAAAATTGTGTGATAAAATAATTTGTACAAAAATTTTTTAGTTTATAATAAACCAAAATAATGTTTTTAATCAATTAAGTAGTGTTATACTACTTTATTCAGAAAATTTTTTGTTTGCATTTACATTCATCTTTTTTTAAAAGAATTCTGCAAGTGAATCAAAAAATGTTATGTTTTCCCATGTGTAAGTTTAGGCTAGATCTGCGGATACAGATGGATATGAAAACATAAAAAAGTAACAACTAAAAGTTAACAGCCATAATGTATAGAAAGCCTGATAGCAGTACAAAATAATCAAAGCATATTGAAGCAATATGCTGCAAATAAAAAGCACACATATTTATCTAACAAAAGCAGTTTTAATTTAAAGTAAAAAAAAAAAAAAAAAAACACACACATCAAGGAGCTGTTTTGTTACAAAGTGCATAATTCTCTTCAGCAACCAGAGGTTTTTGTATTATAGCAACCGGTTGTCATTAACAGTTTAGCACTGTTCACACATAAATTAACATAATTATGTTGCATCTCCTACGAAGGTCCCTTCAACCCTCGTAGAAGGGTTGAAGGGACCTTCCTTCAACCCTCGTAGCTTTAAGTTAAAATTTAGCTAAAATAATAAAAATTTCAAATTTCTCAAACAAATAATTAAAAGTTTGTAAATCCAGTTATCAGTGTTATGTAATCTTTAAATAGTGCTAGGAGTCTGACAGTTTTTTTGAGGATGCCATGACTGGTACTTCCAGAGTCTTGATGGTGAGCAGAAGGAGCTTTCATTGGTGTCAGCTTTTTGGTCACAGCTCTTAGCAAAGGGGTGACTTTCTGTTGCTCTGTTGTGGGCTTACTTATGTGTAAACTTAACTGTTGACTTATAATTTCTTTAATTTGTCATCCATTTTATTAATTTGAATTTCTTTTTTAAAATTGATATAAATTATAATGTAAACTTTCTGAAAATTTGTGAAAATAGATTTCTGTGTATGTTACCAGTAAATATTTCTGAAATAATAGATAAATAAGTAATATTTTTCATTTATTTACTGGGAAACTGATGCATTTTTATGTATCTGCTGCAATCATTCAACCATTAACTGTCAAGCTACAACAAAACTGTTATTTGCTAAGTAGCTGGTCTAACAGAACTGTTATTACCGAAGTAACTGTTATGATCACTTTCTGACTGTAACTGTATAAAAAGTGAGAGACACCTGAGCTCTCCCACTTGTCATTGCTTACATTGCATGCACTCTTCCTTCATGTAGTATTGGGAAAGGATTTTCTAATAAATTTCTTGTTAATTTTTGGTTAAAAGGGGAATCATCATACCTTTATGCAGTATGGAAATATGTACCAGCTCCATAAATGGTTAATTTAATGTCAAAATATATTTATTCAAAGGTTAAGCTTGTAATTAGTATTTTAATGTAAATTGTAATTAGTAATGTAAAATTAGTATTTTAAAAAATTTATTGAATTTCTTGCATGAAAACACAGTATTTTCTGAAACATTTTGCATTTCTATGAGAGTTTAATTTTTATTTTTACTTTCAGTCTGAAACATTAGCTTATCACTGGATTACTTTCAGTTTGAAGGAACAGGTTTGTGTTTAATTCTAAATATTCTTGTATTAATATCTGTACTTAGACAATTGACTTTTAAAAGTACTCATAAAAATTTGATTTATTTTTGTCAAATAATTGTTTTTAGGCAGGGTTGGTGTATATTCTAGTACAGTGGTTTCCAACCTGTTTTTAATCGTGACCCCCGATTTTTCAAAAATGTGTCCCCCCCCCCCTCCATGTTTGACCAATACCAAAAAAAAAAAAAAAAAATTAATGAAAAATATATATCTTGGATTTAAAAATGATTATCTTTTTATTCTGTACTGATTATTAATAGGATGACTGAGGTTGTATTTGGCTGACAAGTTATGTTATTCTTGGCTGAATATTGGACAAAGCCAAACGCATCTTGGTCATCTAATTTATTACTGGCTTTTGTCTTAATCTACAAAAGAGTTTTAAATTCACTTTCACGCATGTAAGTGGATGCAAAATGGCACTAACATTTCAAGCGAAAGCTTACAAATTATCGGGTATGAGTGACGCATAGCACACCAAAATTGAACGAAAGATTTTTCTTGGTATAAATCACGTGCTGAGGAGTTATTTTGCAAATTCAAAAATTCATCCTGCGCTTAATCAGGGAGATCGGTGACATCTAAAGATGTGTGAAGTGGATTTCGCACTACTGCCGCATCTTGATCATTGTGAGCTCTTGAATATATCTTTGAATTTCAGATTTAACCCTTTGAGGCACGACCCTTTCCCAATGCTGAAAAAAGGGCAGCCGTTGCCATCGCTCGACTTAACTACCAGCAAGATAGCGGACGATCGAAACGTTCATCGCCAGCCACAGATCGAGAGACCCTTTTTTGACACAGTTGGCTGTGCCCACACACAGCCAGCTGTGTCAAAAAAGGGTCTCTTGATCTGTGGCACGCGATGAACGTTTCGATCGTCCGCCATCTTGCTGGTAGTTAAGTCGAGCTATGGCAACGGCTGCCCTTTTTTCAGCATTGGGCAATCTGTCTAGCTGTTCTTCGCATTCTTCCATTTTTCAGCAGATGTCAGTGTTGTATTGTTTTTTGGGGGATTATGTTTTTACAAATCAAATGCAGTAATTCTTATTTTAATTGTTTTAACCATTAATTATTTATTTTCTAAATGCTTGTAATTAACTTGGAAGTTTAATTTAAGTACCTTTTGTCAGGAGGTATAATGGTCTGGGAGACTCTGCTTAACATCTCAATAGCTTGTCTTTTTTTTAAAATTACTACTAGTTACCCCTTTTTGTTGGACTTTCTAAATAATCACCTTTTTCTTTAAATTAATTCTGCCTTTGTTTGCCCTGTCTCCGGAGGTGTAAATTTAATTATCATGTAAATGCTGCCGATTTTCTGCTGACTATTACGTTTCCTTCTCTCTTCAATAGCCTAACTCACTTCTTGCCATAATCACTTGTTCATGTCCGGTTTTTAATTATTTTTACCCACTTCTAACAGGGGTGATTGTGTTCCGGGCGTAGCCCGGAATTCCGGGTTTTTTGCTTGATCTCTCCGGGTCAAGGACGGATTAAAGGGGTGGGGGGCAGAGGGGGCAACCGCCCCACTCCCCGAGAAAAAAGAAATTAATGTAAAAGATCCTAGTTTACTTCTATAAAGTGGATTTATATGTCAATCTTCTAACTAACCGCCATTCCCCCTCCTCCACAAACACATGAATCCGTCTTTTCGGAGTAAGATATTATGAATGCATCAGACCAACGTATTTTGGTTTGTTAAAGAAATCATCGTAATTAAATTGCTTCTATATTTTTATTTACTTACTAATACCAACAGTTTTCATGTAAAAATATTTATTCTAGCAGCAGAAGCATAGTTTGGCTGGGATCACAGGTCAGCAGCTGTTTGGGGTATCATGATATCTGATTCTTTCAACTGATAAGGGTGGAGTCTGAGCGTTTGGCAAGGCATTCTTTGGGCTTGTATGGGGAGGGGAGAGAAGAGAATCATAGGGTGGGAATTTATAATAAGATGAGTGGATGTGTTGGAATGTGAGAAACCTTTTCCCGTTTTGTTTTAATCAATTTTACTGGATACACCAGATAGTAGTTTCAGCCGTTAAATTGATCAGCTGTTAGCTGTTACGCCTTTATCATTGTTTATTGTGCAGCCTTTTGAATTCCTTTTTATTATGACATGAAATATCTCAAACCAACCAGGTGACGATATGGAGGAATTAGAAAAAGAAAGTGAAAATAAATTAGCACTTAGTGCAAACTTTCTTCACAATTCAATAAATCCTGCACCGCAAAGCGTAACCAACACCACGCTCCTCAAAACAATCTGCTGAGGATGTTACTCAAGAAGGCAGTAGAAAAAGAAAGTCAACCTCTGCAACTAACAGCAAAACTAAACAATAAAAAATTACTTTTTATTTATTACAAAAATTTATACAAATTATTTTTGTTAAAATTACTTTTTATTTTTTACAAAAATGATACAAATTAGTTTTTCTGTAACATTTAATAAAGCTATTATAAAATTAAATATAAGACATTTACATTTTTGCTAAAAAAAATAATTTAAATACCAGAATATATTTTCTAAAGCAAATTTATTCAATTGAAGAGTATAAATATAAATTTCTTAATATATGCAATTCCCCCCCCCCCCCCTCCCCCTTTTAAATATATATGTATAAACAGGAGTTTTTCAAGTAACCATACAATTTTGTTTCATATCAGCCAAGTTACTTGTTTTATTAGGGAGACTGCGATTTTAATAATGTTTGCTGGTTTTATTCTAACACTTTAAACCCTAATTTTTCTACTCTTTTCTCTACTTTTTCTAGTGAAATTTTGAATACTTAAGAAAAGCTTGTGTTCTAAATAAATGTTGATGTTTCACCTATTTTATGTTTGAAAATTCTAGCATTTCTACTGTTTTAAAATTTTTATAATTATAACATTAATTGCTTTTTGTGGATTTCAAACTCTGTAGATAGACTCTTATAAAAAGAAACTATTAATTTAAAAACATCATAATTTAGTGTGTACAAGAGTATACTACTATATGCAAAAGGTGAAGAGTGTGTTATCACAAGAATGTATTGGATTTTTTTTCTTTATCTGTGTGTGTGCGTGGAGTTCTCTAAACTGTGCACCCTGATTGAACATTGATAATTTGTAAATTCAAAATGATTAATCTCATTATAGTTTGGTTTATTCAATGTGTATCAGTTGGTACACATTGAATAAACACATTGAATATTAATGAGTATAGTACTGTTTGTATTGGTAATGTTCAGGATTTTTTGTAATCGCATCGGTAATTTTCAGGATTTTTTACTTTGGGTCACAATCACCCCTGTTCTAATTTAAATTTTTACTCCAAATTATACCCAGGGTTGTCTCTGACAATTAGCTATCTCCCGCTAAAATTTTAGGAAATTTAATAACGTTTTTAATGCCTTTTTGATCAATTAAGCATTTTTTTCCCAATTCAAGATGGCCGCTCTTGCTTCACCCTAGCCAAGATCGTTTCTTTTCCGCATGTAGAAGCCTCTTACTGGTTGCTAGCCGCCATTTTTTTTTTCATCTTCCTTTCTTTCCCCCCTCGTTCGTGTTTCGCGGGGTGGAACTCGCTGGAATGTTCTCGAAACTCGCGGCTGAGATGGCGCACTCTGATTGGTCCACGTCTACGGCGTCTCTGCGAAGCCCCTCGCGCAAGAAGCAGAAAGCGTCAGTTTGGAGGCCAGCATGGGTGCTGTGAGGACGTGGGGAAAAAAAAAAAAAAAAAAAAAACAGCTCCGGTCCCTTTTTCTCTGCGGCAGGCCAACTGCACCGTTTGAATAGTTTCAACATGTGAACGCATAGTTTCACGGCCAGAGGGCCTACTTCTTTTTATTTAATGATCACCATCCGTTAAATTTTTTTTTTTGTTTGTTTGTAAGTTTTATTTTGACATCATAACACGTGATCATGCAGTCTCGGCCATGAAGCTCCATCAATAACCACCGCGTCTCTGCTGCGGGCTTGAAGCCCTTCTACCTCACCGGTTCTCGCTCGTCATGACCATGCGATTTAGACGGGGCCTTGTCTTCACCCTTTCGTGCTCCAAAAGCGAATAAAACCGGCTAGCGTCGTAGCTTTGAGCTTCGGACCATCACCACTTAAATGATGACAGCGACGTGCCTGGCAAGTAACCAACATCGCCTTGTCCGATAATGCCTGTGAGAACGTCTAGATTGACGACCGTCAGGTCCGGTATGCCGCCATTTCGCCGCCTGTGTTCAGAAAATTGGTGAGATAGAACCTTCTTTTTTTTTGTCCTTGATTTGCGTGAAACACATGATTCTCCTGGTTGAGCATAACTCCGACTCCTGTAATTAATCTTTCCCATGAACTCTTAAATTTCTGTAGAACCTTAAATACATGTAGAAGATAAAAGGGTGGGTAGAAAATTCTTATCTTGTAATGCAAGGAATGTAAAAGCTAACTTATCCTGTGTATGGGTAACTTTGTGTAAACTCATGTTCTAATTACCAATTTTGTGTGCTACTGTTGATCTTATTTTAATTTTTGTTTTCTTTTGTTTCGTTAATTATGTTTGACAACGTATTTTTTTTCAGCTTAACAGGGTTTTAAGGAGTGGGGCTATGAAAGGGATTTTTTTTTTTCTTTTGGATTTGAAGCCCTGAATGTGTTTGGCCTAGGGACTGGTGTGGGGGACTCATCAGGCCTGTCTAATTCAGTTTTCTTTGTAATACAGTAGAGAGCCAGAAATCCACACAGCTTGGGACCAAGGCTTGTGCGGATTTTAGAATTTTGCAGATTTCAGGCCATAAAAGATAAATCATTATACTGATTTAAGAAAAGGAGAATACAATTACGATGAAATAAAAACACAGTCAAATGTATTTCACTTATATTTTCACTTTAAATACAAAAGGAGAAAACAGAAATTACATGAAGACTAGCAAAGCAAATGGTTTCAAAATTTCCTTTCTCTAATTTTGAAAACATGTTCTATTGTGTTTTGTTTAAAAATATTTTTTTCTACTTTCAGTTTCTTTCTTTTATTTATTTAATTTTGCAAATTGTATAACTGTTTAAATATGCAGTTTAAACAATAACTGTTTAAACTACATATTTTCATCAGAATATTTAAACAGAATTATCATTAATTCTTGTTTTGTTACAGAACTTAGCTGTTATAAAAATTTAAGGTATTCTTCTCTTAACTTTAAACTTTTATCAAATGGGTTTTTTTATTGTTATTATTACCCAAGTTTTTATCATCATCATCAGAATCATATTTATCTGGATTCAAGAAACTTTTCAACAATTTCATCATTGGCGGAATACTGCAAATTTTATTATTTACTTCAGAGAAGGTGTGCGGATTTCGGGCGTTTGCGGATTTTAGGTCGGCGGATTTCTGGCCTTCAACTGTATTAGTTTCTGATTCCTTTTTTTCATGTTACAAGCGCAGAAATTAAATCTTAAATTATTTTTGTTTACATAAACTTGGGTACCCAAATTTTATGATATTAAGATCCTAAGGTATAAGCCACGAATGCTGTAGTACCTTTAATGTGCAATAGAAAATTACCTTGATACTAAGCTACCATTTTGATTGTTATTGTTATGATGTGTTAAAATAAATTGAGTTGGTGATCTTCTATTTGTCTCTGTGTTTATTTTACCTTACCACAATCACACTTATCCGGCAAGGCTGAGAACCGTGGGTTATTTAACTAACTTTTTCAGTCACAACGCATGACTTAATCTAAATTTTGTTTTGGAAATTTTTTTGAACTTTGCTAAACTATTTTTCACGGCAGTGGTAGCGAAATACCACATCAGTGGTGTGTAAAAATAATCGTGACCATTTTTTTTTTTTTTTTTTACGGGAAATGACGTGCTAAAAAGTAAAGGATTCTCATGGAGCTATATCACCCACAACTATTTTTATAGAAATCAAATCTATTTTTTGTGACTGGCTGCAGTCAGAACGTCAGAGTTTGGTGTTCCCAGAGCGGGATAACTGCGCTTTAAAGGGTTAAGAACTTCAACGTGGTTAATAATTTACCTTAAATTAACTGCAATTTCTATTTCCGATACTTCTGCCTTAGTGCGCACGTTTTCAAAATTGGTTTTTTTTAGATTTGATACAAGCGCCCTGATGAGAAAAAGATTTTTACTTTACAAAGAGAAAATTGAGGAAGCATGTCTCATGGCAGAGAAACGTGGAAATATTTTGCCATTCATTTCCTACAAAGTCAGTCTGCAGCGACCACCGAGAAAAGGCATGGCGACCCCACGGTTGGGAACCACTGTTCTAGTATAATAGCTCAAAACTTATTTAGAAGAAATTGGCAAACCTCTTGTTTAATCTCTGTGTACTACTGCATTATTTTTTTAACCTTTCTATACACTTTGAAAATCCGTAAGGTTCACGAACCACATGCTGAGAATCAGCATTCTAATATATATATATATATATATATATATATATATATATATTTTAAAAATAAGACTAGCTGAAAGAAACCTACTTTTAAAGATGTATTACTATACAGGGTATCCCGAAAAGGTGGGGCTTTAATTCTTTATCTATTAGAGATAAGTGGGCAGTGTAAATTGAAAAAATGTTCAAAATAAGGTTGGAAATTATCTTAATTAGGAAAAAGGGTCAGACTCCATTAAGAAAAGTTCCTCTTGTTAATTTAAAAAAAAAGTTACTTTTTTTAAATTTGTATACGACACCCATACAAAACAATTCCCAGTTAGTAAAATGTGCTCCATGTACTAATGAGGTGACATACAAAATTTGAGAACTGTACCCTGAAAAGTGTCTGAGCTATGAACAGTGGCAGATCTAGGATTGGGTAAAGGAGGGGGCTAACTTACTGGGTATTCAATAATTTGGGTACAGTTATCCATAGGCCCTGCGAGAAGGGGGGGGGGGCAGACGGGGCGCCGCCCCTGGGCCTGTGCGAGTTAGAGTGGATCCGTGTTCAGCTAAAGTGCGTCCGTGAATTTTTCAGAATGTGTTACGAATTTCATTTATAGATCTGTAATTAAAATCTTTTTTTTAAAAAATAGACTAAATTTTGAATACATAATCTAGAATGATTTAGATGGCAGAAATGTTAATTCTGCCTTTCAAATATTAGTATTTTTTTCCAACCTTTGAACCTGAATTAAAAGTACCACTACATATCAGAAAAATTTCCCTTCCACTCTCTTTCCTTTTAGCATTTTATATAAAAATAATTAAAAACAGCAGTTTTACAAAAAAATTCCTTTGTTTCCTCCTGTTTTTTCGAAACTTTTGTGCTTTACAACAGGGGCCGGGAAGATTTTCATCCCGCCTTATAAAATTTCTCTAGGAGGCCCTGTATCCAAGCTTGACGATATTTGGCACGATTTTTTACATGTCACTGTATATTTTATTTTTCTGCCTACATATAGTATTACATAATCGAATTTCGAGAAAGGTGTGCGAATTTCGATAAAATAAAATGCTCGAACCTGCTAGGACTTACACTTCATATGAAAAACAATGTCTGAAAAAATTAATTTAAATCATACCTCTTTTTTCCATTATGATATCATTCTATTCCTTCTAATTATGCACCTCTTTACAAACTGCCTGATAGTGATACTGCTAGCCTCCCGCACGTTTGTTTCCCCCTCTCCGGCGTTCGCCGAAGTTCGTCGGCAACTTCTCTCGCCGCGTGACGTCACGTTTTCTCCCGCGATTCTTCTTTCGGTTTTTCTCATGAGCCGTGATCGCTGCAGCATATCTCCATAGTAACGGAGACATTTTGTTTCTGATTGGCCGGTCAGAACCTTGTTTTATGCAAATTAACTGTTGCACATGTGAATTGTACGTATATAATGTGGTTCCTTTTGCCTGCGAGTTATTGCATTTCTATGGCATGCTATTCGATGCTAGCCTCTGTATATTCTGTGTATGCTAGTTCTGTAAGACGCTCAGCGAGCGTGAATGTATTTGAACTTTATAATATTTATTTTAATTAAAGAACTTTTGGTTTCTTAATGATGTCTCATAATTTCAAGTGTTAAATCACCACTGCTGGCAAAATGCGAATAATATCTTCTAAGAGATACAAGTGTGTTTAGTGAGTGCTGTTCCTCTTGAAATAGCTTGTTCTGGGGCTGTGCATTTATGATTTTTTCCTGGTGATTTGCGCTTTCACTCTCACTAGACAAATTATCATTTTTCGGAATTTTCATAAAATAATCAACTATATTACGACTCAATGACCGCTTTCTTGAGGCCATAATAATTGCATTTAAATTAAATTCTACACACGAACGGAACTAAATAGAGAAGAAATGAATCACACTAGCGCTTCACCTGAAAAGAACGACCAGGCGGCGAAAGCAATTTCAATGGGTTAAGATTTTGAAGCCTGCTTAGAAAGGACTAGAGTACTTCCAAGAAATTCTTCCACCATTCCTAAACATTCAAAACGGGTGTACTTTTGTATAAACAGGAAATGTCCGAAAACTAGATTAGGAAAATTAGCCATAGTAATTGTATTATTTCATAATACCCCTGAAAATCCAAACGGTGGAACAAAAGAACCTTTCACAATGTTACAGTAGCAGCTCCCCCATTTGAGCACATGAACCCCTAAAGGAAAAACTAAAGAATAAACACATTAACTAGTTAAATTTGAAAAATATTAAGCACACTTCTGGATTTTTGTGAATTTAAAACGTGAGTTTTACTCTCTCTCTCTCTCTCCCCCCCCCCCCCTCCTCCTACTATTATTAAATACGCTTATTATAGCTAACGCACTGTAGTGAAGGTTATAGTCAATCGCAAGTCTTTAATCAATCGCACGTGCGAATGGAAATTTTTCTCTCTGAACCGCTCTCTGGTCACAGAAGCGCAGACAGCTGTAAAGAAGTGCGGCGCTTATGATATCACTCCGTTCGCACATTTTCACTGTGCACACAGGGCCATTTTTTGCGGTATCTCTTCCGGGTTTTTCCTTGGTTTGTAACGTTCGGTTAGTTAATTAATTTTTATTTCATTTTCTTATTATTTTCTTTATTTCTCTCATTTTTCACTACATTATTTTTTTACAAACTAGTGTAAATAATTAAGATGGGAGTAAAAGACATGTTTCGGAGCTAAAGCAATGACAATTTTCAATATTATCCTTTGAAAAAAAATTGAAATAAAATGAATCAAGATTGAAGCAGGTCTCAGAACAGAAGCGGACAGTGCCGGGTAGAAGTAAGGCGCTGCTGATATCATTCCGTTCGAACATTTTGATTGTGCACACGGAGATTTTTTTTTTGGGGGGGGGTATCTCTTCCGCATTCTACCTTGGTTTCTTATGTTCGGTTAGTTATGTTTTTGTTGGTGCATTTTCTTATTATTTTCTTTTTTTAATCATTTTTCACTAGAATATTTCTTACAAACTAGTGTAAATTATTAAGATGGAAGTAAAATAAGTATTCCAGAGCGAAAGCAATGCCATTTATATTATACTTTGAAAAATAATTGAACTAAAATGAATCAAGACAACATCTTTGCTAAAACTTATCTTGGTGACGAAATGTAAGACAAAATATGACTTGTTTTCTTTTAGTTGCGTGCATTACTTTCCTTTAACTGCTGGAAACGCAAATCTATTTTAATTTGTAAGGTGCGTCGTATCTGCCTATTTCATTTTCGAAATTTGTTTTGTGAACCTCCATTTAAATAGCTCATGAGCTGCCACTTGCTACAGGAGATAGCCACTTGGGATTCCTAGTCACTTGATGTCTATGTTACATTCTCCTATCCCCGCACTATGTACATCTATCATAAGGCATCCCACATCAAGTACACTTCAGTACAGAATCAGAGACGTGCACCGCACAAGGCGTGCGCAAAGACTGATGTTTAACAGTGAATTATATGTATTGTTAGCTCCCCTTTTTACGACTTTACAGATGGTGAATGGACATTATCGCTCAAACACTGTTCTTTGCACTTGCCATAATCCGTTCCTACAGTGAGCTATTCTTCGCTATTCACGTATACATGGTAAAGGCGAGAACAGCTTGGTTACTGATCATCCTTAAAAGAAACCGAAATGTTTCAAGGGGGGGACGAAATTTCGGGCGATACCTTTGGACTCAGGGTTTGGAAATACCTGTAGCCTGGAAACGAAAGGGTTAATAAATATTGATTGAGGTCAAGTCTAAAAATCAAAGTAGTAAATCAAAAAAGCAAATTTAAATTTCAAAATAACCGATTTTAGACACGCAGTTTTTAACTAAGCATCAAAACTCTATTCTATCTAGTGTAAATTCAGTTTCATGGGGGGGGGGCTATAGCCCCTATAGCCCCCCCCTGTAGATCCGCCTCTGGCTATGAAGATAAATAAAACGCTGACTTAAACCACTTTTCAATGGCTCTCTCAGGGAAAAAATCATGTCAAATGATCGCATTTCAGCGGTCATACTGAAATTATGAAGTCAAATGCTCTTTTCCACTCTAGCAATAAACGTTTATATTCAAAATCATGTCCCCAATCATCTTTCTTTAAAGATATCTCTGCGACGTTGGATGATAAAAGGCTCAAATTTGGTACATCACCTCATGAGTGTATGGGGCACATTTTACTAACTGAGAATTTTTTTGTATGGGGGTCGTATGCAAATTTAAGAAGCGTAACTTTTTGGAAATGAACAATTCTTTCTTAATGGAGTCTTATTTCTGACCTTATTTTATTTTTTCAATTTACATTACCCACTTATATCTAATAGATAAAGAATTAAAACCCGTTACCACCTTTTTGGGACACCCTGTATAATTAATTGTAACTTAATAGGATACAATAAATAATTTTCCTCTCAGATAGCTTTCAGTAAGTTTAATTATGTATGCTAAATTAATAAATACATCAGTTTTTTAAACTAGAATCATGTGCCTTTTATTAGGTGCCAGAAAAAAAAAAAATTCAAAACATGCAAAATATATTAAAAATTAACCATTTCAATGTAATCAGCACAATTTTTTAAAATGTTTTATTGAGATTTTTGTTGTTCAATTAAAGGCTGACTTTTTGAGGCCACTGCATTAATGTTTCTCAAACATTTTCTTGGGAAAAATAAAAGTTCCTAAGATCTGTATTACCTTCATTAGTAAAGGTTGTTTTAAAAATATCTGTCATGGTTGATGATGGAACAAAGATTATTCTGAATAACATAGCAATGTAGGATCAGAAATGTCTTAATGTACATGTTAATAATCTCTTTCGAAGAAGTGTTGAAGTAATAAATCATTTTGGTTTCCTTTACCTCCCCTGGCATTTGTGTCAGATATTTTAGAAATATCCTGTATGTGTACAGAAGATGTAGTATCTTTTTCAACAAAATATGGATGTTTATTACTTTACTAGCTGAAGCACCCGTCCTTGACGGGTTAGTGAATGCAAATTTCTAAAAAGCAAGAACTTTCGTCAGCATTGTAGGAGTACGCAGAATGGATGTAGTATGTTGCCAAAGTAAAGAAAGCGAAGTTATAATTTTTATGTATTCTTAAAATATTACAGGTTAGAGAGTAACTAAGTAATATCATTTCATTCGCTTTAGTCGTAATTATGTGATGCGCGAACAAATATTGACGCATATTGAAATGATTTTCGCAAAATCTCAAAATCTAATCAACATTTTTGAAAAATTGGAAGCCTAGAATTTAAGTTGAGTGACAACCTATCATGTCACCCAATTTCATTTCATTCACTGCAGTCTTTATTTCGTGATGCTGGAACAAAATTTCAGCATTTTAAAACGGTTTTCGCAAAATCTCAAAATGTAATCAAACTATTTTAAAAATTCAAAGCCTATAAATTAAGATTAGCAACTACCTATCATATCACTCAATTTCGTATCATTCATATTAGTCGTTATTACGCGATGTTTGAAGAAATATAAACGTATTTTGAGAGAATTTTCTCAAAATCTAATAAAAATGTTTAAAAAATTGGACACCTATAGTTTATGTTGAACAACCATCTATCATGTGACCAAATTTCATAGCAGTCGCTTTAGCCGTTATTACGTAATGCGGGAACAAAGATTTACTTAGTTTTAAACGATTTTCACAAAATTTCGAAATCTGATCGATTTTTTAAAAATTAGATGCTTATAGTTTAAGGTCAGTGACCACCTATCATTTCACCGAATATCATTTTTCCACCTTTGCAGTTATTACGTGATGTGCGAACACAAATTTACGCAGTTTGAAATGATTTTCGCAAAATCTCAAAATCTAATCAAGACTTTTTTTTAAATTCGACGCCTATGTTTTAAGTTGAGTGAGCACCTATCCTGATACCAAATTTCATGTCATTCACTTCAGTCGTTTTTAAGTGATGCTTGAACACAAATTTACACAGTTTGAAAGGATTTTCGCAAAATATCAAAATCCAATCAAGATTTTTTTTAAATTGGACGCCTATGCTTTAAGTTGAGTGACCACCTATCATGTCAACCAATTTCATATCATTCGCTTCAGTAGTTTTTACGTGATGCTTAAACAAAAAATCGTCGCATCGGATTCCCGGGTGCTTGAAACGGATAGAAATCGCAAAGTTTTTGAATTCCAAGAAATGTACAGACAAAAGTCTAATTTTATTTATATAGATGATGTTTTTCTTATTTCTTAAGATTTTCAAATCACCAGGTCCCTGGAACCTTCTACTTAAGATATAGGTATATTTTCTGCTTAGAGGTCTCTGTGCCAAATATCTAAGTTTTCATCCTTAAGTATAAAAATAATAAAATTGATGGATAACTATTTTTTTATTATTTGAAAGTACTTAAAACTCCATAGTAAGTGTTGTTGGATATTGGCAGCTTTAGCCCATCCTGGCGAGCGCTTGGCTCAGAACTGGCACAACCGGGCAACCCTTCGCTCGTGCTGCTTGCTCATTTCCACACAGATCAGTTACGGGTTTTTATCTCAGTGTGATTCTTGTACAAATATTGAAAGTTTCAAGGTATATTAAGCACTGTGCATTTTAGAGTAAAAAGATTCGTTAATGTAGTGTTCAAGTTTAATTCTAGTTGAAAATTTCTAATTGTTTTAAATTGTTTTACAGTCCATTGTTTTTAAATAAAGAAAAATAAAACACCTCCAGCGTGGTGTCTTTGTAAAATCCAGCGCACAACAAGTGTATTTCGGCTATCATTTATGGCAGTCTTCCGCCAACTCATCTCTTTTGCTCTATTAAGTCCTTCCATCAATTGATAATTCCTGAAGTTTCTTGAGGATCTGTCAAGACTTAGAGGAGATTGAGAAAAATGCTAATTATAAACAAGGTTTTTACAGACCCGGAAAGTCAGGGAAATGAGTTTTGGTCAGGGAAAATCGGAGATTTGGGAAAAAAGTCTGGAAAATTCAAAGAAATTGAAGATAGGTTAGCAAAATGCAAAGAAAAAAAAAAAAAAAAAAAGAATTTTGCAGCAAGATCAGGAAAATACTTTGAACTCAATTGTAGAAATTGTTTTATTTGCATTTTCTTATTTAACCTTATAAATAATTTTAAAATGTGCCCTTTATGAACATATCTTGTGCAGTTGAAATATGCTTAATTTTATCCTAAACTAGCCGCCTCCGGCGACCAGTTAGTTTGCCATCTTAATAAATCTTGTTCGGAGAGAATCCTGTTTCTCAGAGGTTTCCTTGGCACTGAAACCTCTCAGATTCTGAATGGAATTTAAAATTAAGATAGTTACAAACAGGAGTGGCCCTAAGGTAAGTGACACCCCTGCTAATGTAAAAAAGCTCTACTTATGCTCTACTTAGTTTTTGAGTTCAAAATGATGCCCCTTCGAAACCGGTGGCCAGATGAGATGCTTATCGTGTCGGACCACCCCTGGTTACAAAAGTAAGATAGTTAAATGATAAAAACCTATAAAACATTTCATTCCTACTCCGATTTCACATGCACATGATATTTTAATTAAAAAATAACCTTACAAATAATCTTAAAAAAAAAAAAAATCTTTATTCTTTTATTTTTACTTCAAGAGTCTGAATCATAACTTGCCAAATATGGCAACCTAGATATGCTAATTTCTCCCTGTTTCCACTGCAGGGTTACAATTGCGAAATAGCGAGAGCAAAATTAGCCTTTTGCGATAGCTTTTTTATCGATATCTCCTAAAATAATTCGAATTTTGAAAAAATCGCTTCGAGGCATGTCAGGAGCTGTCCCGGAGAATTTCCATACAAAATTTGGTAGGTCTAGGATCACCCGTCTAGGAGCTAGGCGAGACACAGACAAACTAACTAACGGACATTTTACAGTCTCTTTTATTTATATAGATTATTATCAAACATGGTTTTGTTAGAATCCGGTGATGTCAAATAAAATTTGTGTATATATTTTATTATTATTATTAATTTGTAAAAAGAGTGCAAAATATATAAAAAAGTTATTAAAGGATGTAATATTAAAAATGGGAACGCAAATTTCGGGAAAGCACACTAGAAAAAGTCAGGGAAGAGTGTGACAGATGTCAGGGAAGCAAAAACTGTGAAATCTTTAGAAACTCTGATAAAAAACCCTAGCCTTTTCTAATTTTATTCTTGTTTTCAGTTACACTTTCTCATTTCTTGAAAAAAAAAATTTCATAATAGATTTAAAGTTTTGCTTTTTGTAATTCGTTTTAACATTAAAATAGCAATGTGAATTAAAAAAATATATATGTTAAAATTTATTTAGAACAAAAGCTTATTCTGTTGTCATTATGTGTATTTTCTTTTTATTTTCTTTTTTTATTTTTTTTTTATTCTGAGAATTGGCTGCTTTTTTTAGATTTCCCACAACCCCCCCCCCCTCCTTCCGGGGGAGAAAATCTTTTTAGTCAACATGCTAGTTATTGTTTTTTAAGCTATCAAACATGTATAATTCAAAATTGTGGTTTTTAAAATTGTTCAGGCATTTAATATTTTGGAGGTTTTAGTAATAAATGGCATATTCTTTCAAATCTCTTATTTTTATTTTTTTAAATGAGTAATTGAATTATTAATTTACATTTATATGAATATTTTATTAATTTTCTTTGGTTTTTTTTTTTTTAATTTAGTGTGAATTGCTACAACTTCTTCTTTTATATTATAAAGATATACAACCTTCCATAGCTGATGTACAAAAAATGTTTTCGATTTTTCAAGTAAGTGTTCTTTCTTTTATTCTTTAAATGCATTTCACATGTTTATAGGTTTTTATATGATAGAGCTTATGAAAAACACATGAAATTATTTTTCCCTATCTTTTCAAAATAAATTCTGCATTTGTATATGCTATTAAAAATAATCTTTATCTACTATACACACACAGTGTGAAGTATGTTTAACTCTAAAATATGTAACATGAAAAATTGCTTAGTTAAAAGCATTTAAAAGCCATTAAAATCTGTTTAAAATATTAAAAACTTAACACACCAAGTGTTTAGTGCTCTCGGCTGCTTAGCCCACAGCCATCTTCAGAACTGGCAGGTATCTTCTCCTTCGTTCCAGCACGCCGCTCCAGGCTTCGTCGATCTGTTCGTGTGTCATGTCGTTGATGGCGCCCTGTTGTGTTAAGAATTCTATTGCTTCGTATTTTAGACTGTAATTATGATTATTGTAATTGCCTATTTTTTTAAGTTTTTGAAAACTATTTCTAAATTTTCCTTTAAGGCTAAGCGAGATAGGGCAGTACTATTCCTATTAAATTTAATATCATTAATATGTTCTTTGATTCTGTCTTTTATTTTTCTTTTTATTATACCTATGTAGTGGCTGGAAAGGTTAGAATCTTTATAAATAAAATTAATTTTATAAACTCCTGCTGTTTCCAAAGGATTTATTATTTCTTTATCTGTGCGGATTCTTTTAAAATGTCAAAACACTAATTACCCTCATAATATCGTTGACAAATTAGTTAAGGAAAGAAAGAAAAAATAAACTTCATTAGAAATGCCCAAAAAACAAAACTAACTTTCACCTATCCCATACCTTTCTGTCGTGGAATTGCCGAAAAACTTGCGAACCTTGCCCGCAAAAAGAATATTAGAATAACCCCTATCAAACCAAATAGTTACATTTTTAAAAGAATCCACTCCGTTGGTATGATTTAAAGCGACTGGATTAAACCAAATGGTTTTTAAAAAGAATAATTTAAAATTCTGAATACTACAGATGGAATACGTTCTGATATCTTTTAAAATTATCCTTATACGTATCAACAATAAGTTTTTATATCAATCTAATAGATACCTTATTCTTTAATCATTATTAAAAATTATTAATTAAACTTAAATTATAGACTGCATTTTTAATTTGTTTCTGAAATAGAGGTTTTGAATTCTAACAACTTATTTTTAAACCTTAAAAATACCATTTTGGACAACTTATCACCATTATTACTGATAAATCTAAGCGCAAGATTCCATGTAAAATGTAGCAGACATTTAATATTGTATTATATTATACACTAAATATAAAAAATAGTATCTCTGAATAAAATATTAAAATTGAATGATTTCAATGTCCACATAAGTATAGCAACAATTGTTTATTTACTTTGTTTTAATTACTTTCTGAAAGAATATTAATAGATATTTGAGCATTCTACAAAGCAACAGGTAATTATAAGAGGATTTAAAAAAACAAAACAAAACCTGGTTTAAACAAACAAACAAACAAAAAAAAAAAAAACACAACCCGGTTTAAACAAAAACCCCCCCCCCCCCCCCCAAATAAACCAGGTTTTTTTTCCTCAACCCGAAACAAATTAACTACTTTGGGAATTTAAGAAGTTTTAGTTTAGCATATTTTCTATACATACAATAGAGCGTCAGTAATCCGGACATCAAAAAATCAAACCATCAGTAATCCAGATTCACTTCTAGTATGATGGTTAATTTTTTTTTCATTAAGTTTTCAGTCTGTTTAGATTGTTAAAGAGAGTAAAATAAATAAAAACTTTGTATAAAGAACACACATAAAATGATACTTATTGAAAGATGTGATCGTTTCGACTGAAAGTTCGTTCAGTATTCCTGTTTTGTGAGATAAAGGGCTTTGACTGAGGAAAACTGAACAAATTTTCAGTCGAAACAATCATATCTTTCTATATGTATCATTTTATGTGTGTTTTTTATACAAAGTTTTTATTTATTTTATCGTTAAGTTTTTATTTATTTTATCGTTTATTTTTAATGTTTTTTCCGTGTTAAAGAGGATAATATTTTTACCATAAAAGCTACTATTATGCTACTATTTTGTAGCTTGAAGACTAAAGCAAATATTTCTGTAGCTGTGTCATTGTGGGCACCCTGGTCATGGGGTGCAGTTATGTAACTTTCCCTGTTATAAGTTATTAGGTTATAAGTTTTTCCTGGTTATTAGGTTATAACTTTCCCTGTTATAAGTTTTCCCTGTTATATTTAAAAATATACTTGCAGTTTTGTTTGATTATTTATTTTAAGCAAAGAATTATATTGGGTTGTTGGGAAAGTAATGTCGTTTTCTTACATAGAACTCAAACAAATAAATTTTCAACAAGAATAGATTTACGAACAAGCTGTGCCTCGGCATAGGACAAGCATTTGTTAAATTTTAAAGGGATAATTTTACAAATAATGCTTTTTTTTTTCCTTTAAAAAAAGATGGACACCCTCCCCCTTTTTTCACGTCTACCCTCCATGAAGAATCCTATTTGAAATGTTCTGAAATCGATTTTTAGCCATTTGCGAGGGCTGCATTTTACAGCAAGAAATTTATGGATATCTCTTTCCTTCTTTGAGATCACGCAGGATATGTGAAAAGGATGTTTTGGCTCCCTATCCCTCATAATTGCGAATTTTGGAAAATGCTTTCCAATCTAGCACCTACACTAAGAAACTCACATACCTGCCGAATTTCATATTATTATCTTGAATAGTTTTGTCTTGGCAAAATATTGACATACAGAAAAACGACATTACTTTCCCACAAACCCAATAGTGTGTTTCAATCTTTTGGGGACACCCTGTAGATGGTAAAGTAATTAAAACTTTGTAAAATAACACACATAAAGGTACTACTTATCAGACTACTTGTGTTATGATTAAAAAAAAAAAAAAAAAAAAAATCTATTTTCTGTAGCAGAAGTCCAAACACAGACACTGACTAAGTACCAGTCCCTGTCTGTGTTTTTTCTTCACCTTTTTCACATTTTCGTTTACATAAACAAGTTTTGTTATAAAATGCTTCTTGTAATACCTCCATGTATGATTTATTTTTCTTTACAGAGTCATGGATTTGGATTAAGACAACCGTTTCGCCTTATGCTTTCAAATGATAATCATTATCTTATTAGTTTGATAGGGTAATTTTTTTCTCCATTAGTACTTGAATTGTTATATGTAAAACTTCAGTTAGTCATCTGCATATATTGCAGCACAATCGCAGCACAAAAGAATAATCAAAAGCTTTTTGATTATTATTTTGTGCTGTATTTAATTTTTCTCATTATATGCACATATATATTTAATGATCTACGGTCTTTAAAATTGGTTGAAGAATATGGCGAAGCATAATGCTGTAATATAGACTTTTTAAATTATGATTAATTTGCAGAGCTGGAAGCCCACAGTTAAAAGCTTTATTGGTGGCCCCTCTTAAAAAAAACTTTCTTAACCCTACAAAGCAACTTTCATATCACACCATACAAAGAAGAATGTTGCATCAGCATAAGAATAATTATTTAATCAAGATGCAAAATGAAATGCAATAGTTCAATAATTATAATATTATGTAGGATGATAGTATTTCAATTATATTATTTAATTTTCAATTGTTAATTTCATTCAAGAAACATGTTCCACAATATTTTTGTATTTATTTTCCTGAAGTTTATATCGAAACATTTATTTATATGTATTGGGATAGATCTTCTCTTTGCTCTATGTAGAAAGCTACTTCTTTCTTTATGTACTGATTGAAAATCTGCTCTATGGTTTCCTTGCGATCATCATGCACCCCTGTATAAGCTAATTGCATTGTAATAGAATAATTGCCTGAGACTACTGTTTAGCCAAATAAAGTTGTGTAAAAAACCAAATATAATGCTAGTGGTATGTAATAATAACAGAGCAATTATTTTTACTATTATTTTTCACAAAATTAGTTTCTCTCTCTTATTCAAAATTTGCAAATTTTTAAACTTAAAGGGTAGTTAGGGGTGCTTTGCCCCCAGTGCCTTGCCAGAAATCCGTCTTTATTCAGTTGAAGTATAAGAAAAGATTTTTGTTCAGTTTTTTAATAAAGATTTTCTAATATATATTATACAAGACTGTGCATGGATTTTTAGATAGATCTAATACTATGTCTAATATAGTTTTTCTACTGATACATATATATAGTTATAACAACAAAAAGTAATATATCTTTATATGATTTCTGTTTAAAAGAAAAAAAAAAAACTGAAGGCTAATTTTATGCACAGATTTATCAGTAATATAATAAAGAACATGTACAAAAACTTTTAAATTGTTATGTCAAGTACAAAAAAAGTCTTAGCATTTTAAAAACATGAAATTGAAGAAAATGCGAATGTGGAGAAAAAGCCATTTAAATAACTTGTTTGCCAATGAAATTGCACTGAGTGTATTAACAAAATTTACAATATCTTGTGATATTAATGACGTATGAATAAAAATGATCAGGGTTGGGCTTTTGACTTCAAAAACTATTTTCGACATGACAAGCATCAAAAATTGTCAAAAACTAATCTGTAAAAGGAAGTGAACAATATGTAAAATAATTATGCAGTATATTTACATTTTGCATTAAACCAAATGGCTAATTAAAATTAATTATATTTAAAAAATAGCAATTATGCCAACACATAAGTTGCACTCAATAAGAATAATTAGTTTAATACCATTTATATGATACATATTTATAAATTTAATGTATAGAATATTATATAAAATAATTGTATTTATAATTATATAAATAATGTTCCGCTGTTTTTCAAAAATTTCAAACTGAAGTATAGCTAAACATTTTCTAGAAGAAAACATTAAGTTAATTTTTGGTTTAATCTAAATATCTAAATTGGAAAGACTAAGCAACAGACCATAGCATAGTAATTTCAGTCATTTAGATAAAAGAAATAAAGATCAGAACCTTTAACTATCAGTATACTAAAGTTTCCCATTCAAACTAGAATTAGTAAAAAATTTTGGACTTGAATGCAATGAGTAAGCACATTCTTACAAAATACATAATGGTCTTATCTTCTTAAAAATAAAATAAACCTCATAGATGTAAACAAAGTAAGCATTTTTTGTTGATTATAGTGCTTTATTTTTCTAAATATTATTTTATTAATTCATTGCAGATATTAAGGTACAAGCTATTTTACAATAAAATAACATTTAAAAGTTTTGTTTATTTTTTCCTCACAATATTTGAGGTTTTTTGACACGGGGTTTTTGAAATGATGGTTTAAACCAGAGTTAAAACTGTCATGTTTCAAAAACTAGCCAACACTGAAAATGATGTGCCAAAGTATTAATAATTTAACAGACTTTTATTTAATACATTTAAAAAAAGAAATCAATTTTTTGACTAAATTTGGGGTAAACTGTCCCTTTAAAAAAGGAGAATTTCCCTCTTTCATTTATAAAAGAATAATTTCCCTATTAAACAAGGAAATTCTTTCCTTCTTTTAATGTGACAACTTGAATGTTTATCTTTTGAACTGAGCTGAGTGTAGAATAAAGAAAACCCTGGTGTGTATGTATAATTTTAATTGTATTTCTGATCAGGGTTTCTCAAATAAAAATACGATTAGACCTCAAAATTAGTCTTTTTCTGTTATTTTATAGCAATGAATAGCCTGAAATTTAGATATGTAATTTATGAAGTTTCCTAAAATTCTCATTTTAATGAGTGAAAGCCAGTTTTTAATTTTTGAATGTTCTCTATTTATTTATATATGTGTCCTTATTTTGCCCAGAATGAAAGTACAGTCAAACCTTGTTAGACAAAGTTGAAGAATAGCAAAAATCATTTCATATTAACTGAAATTTGTGTGAACCAATAAAACAGCAAAAGGGATGATATGATTGGGAAACTGTTTTGCTTTGTGGTGAAAATTTAAGTAGTGAAAATTTCATACCACAACACAAAATTTTAATGACTTGGGGCCAAGGCCCCTAGACTCGCTATGATCGCATGTGGCATTTCGTATGAGGCATTCAGCCCCTAATAAGGGTTATTCATAAAAAATGTATAATTTCTACATACAAAACCAAGGTTGGATCAAATAGAATGTTACCGAGCTACACATTGCTTGGTTCTTGCATGTTCCTTGAAACATAAAAATTTAAACTTAGCACTATTTTTAATTATGTGAAACCCATAGAGTAATTGCATATTAGCCAATTATGGCAATTTTTCATAATTTGGCAACTCGTGTTTATGTATAGTTAATAATTAGCTCTAAGAAAACAGTGCTTCATATGTTTTCTTTTACAAAAACTACGGAACTGCTAGGATAGCTTGCCACCAATGGCGACTTTTCATTATTTGGCGATTTACACATGCTCACAACCTATAATTACTGCTCATGCAAGGTTCCCGAAAAACAATTATCCATATTTTCATATACATAATCCTTTGCAGATTGGCGTATTTAGCACCACGAATTATATCATCTCGCCGCATTGGCAAATATTCAAAGTGTGCTATAACTGCTATAATGACTTAGTTAACACCACCAAATATTCCTACTGGTAGCAAATACTCCAGCTGGACCGAACTGGCTTCAAAATAATCTGCATTTTAATTATTTTTCATTTTCAAGATACTGGGTTTTAACATTTTGAAACTCGCGGTTTAGATTCACCCTGCTTGGAAAGATACCATTTTGCCAGATGGTACTTTTAAAATCAGTTACAATTAGTTATTCTGTTTTGGAAAAACTAATAATCGCTAATTCTAAACTCCTGTTTTCTAAGTGAACTTACTATTTGAAAATTGTCAACTTTGTGTAACACACTTTGATTTATTTGTTTCATATACGCTTTAATTTGGCGTAAAATGGGAGTAATTCTACTTCATGTTTGTCAATTTCACGCGATTCTACATATTTAGAATTGCTTTGTTGCAAAGGAATGAATGATTTTATGCCAAATCTGGCAATCATTATGTTTATTTTTTCAGTTTTTTATTAATATCTTCTAAAATAATTCGATTTTTGAAATTTAAGTCAGCTTATCAAGTTCCTCGGAATTTTCTGAATCTGCAGACACTTTAGTTGTAACTCAAATCCCCACAGTTTGGGAGGTGATAGCCAAACAAGCCCTTAACGGTGGCCATTACTTTTTTTTAGAATAGAGAGATTAATTTTGAGCTCACACACTTTTCTCTCATTTAAAAAAAAAAAAAAAAAAATCTTTGTGCATTCTTACCCTTGCAGAGTGCTTATATTAAACAGCTAGTTATAATTTCCCCCTTTTTAAATTAGTTTACGGAATTTTTTTTCTGCATAAGTTAAAGCCAATTCATAATGAAGCCTTTCTTATGTTGAAGAATCGGAGGCTGCTGTTCATTTGCAAATACCCAGTAATCCCCTCCATCACAAAGCACAAATCACTCAGCAATATACTTGCAGAGTATCTACGAGGTCCCAAAAGTCTCAGAAAAGTTAGGAAATGAGAAAAAAGTCATGAAAGTTAAGAAAAGGTTACATAATAGAGGATTAGGTCCCAGAATTTCTCCAAAAGTTGTGATAAACAATACCTTTTATCCCTATTTTGATTTATACTATGATTTTAATTTTCATTGTCTTATGTATGTTAATTTTTTAACTAGTTATTTAGAAGCATTTGTTTTGATTCAATGTTTTGAACTGGAATGGCTATTTCAGTGCAAGGAAAAAGGAATGTAAGTACAATTTTTTAAAATAAGTTTTATGTAAATATACATTTAACACTTTCAATCCTATTATTGCTCAAGTACTCTCAAAGAGGGCAGAGCCCATAATGCCCATGTACGCATGAAAAATGACACGTGATAACTCTTTTTTAATTTCATTGACACAGAAAAGGGAGCTCTTATTGATACATTCACACTGGGCTATCCTACGTACTCCCTCAGTCAGGGTTATTCAATTTTGTTTCATATGGAAAGAACTGTCATCAAGAAAATATAATTTTTTCCATTTATTGTTTTTTGTTTTTAGATTTTTGATTATTGTTTTAGTTTACAATTTTGGTTTATGTTCAGATTCAAGCTTGAAACAAAACATCGCCACTGCAGTATGTTGTGCACAGATTGATTTTTAAATGAAGGTGAAATGTAAAGTTTAGTTTTGATACAAGCTTAAACCAAAATGGATTTATTGCATATGATATAGTTTTGAAAGTGAATAGAAATAAGAAGAATTTTCAACTCTTAACAAAATGTTTAAAAATATTAATTTGAAAAGTTTAATAGTATAATCATTTTTTTACTATTTTTATTTTCTGGGTATTAGATAGTAAAGGATTTATAAAAATTGAACTGTGGAAGAATTTCCCCCCCTTTTGCATTAAAATGAAATATAATGCAAGTAATATTGAACAACGAAGTTATTTTTTATTTAGTTAAATATAATTTTACATTAAAGAAATTCCATAAAATTATTTATTCCATTAAAATTGATGTTTGTAGATTTTATTTTTGATCATAGTTAGTTTTTTTTATTTTTAATGAAATGTAAGAACCAAATTGTATTGCTTATTAGAAGTAATTTTATTTAAATTCTCTTTTATAAAATTTAATTAATTTTATGAAAAAATATTCCATAAAACTACTAATTCCACTATATAATTGAATTTTTCTTTGTGAACTTATTGGATTAAGATTAATATGCAAAAACTTTTTTAAATGGCTAATTTTTAAATTGTCTTTCTATAATTTGTAAAAATAAAACAGTTTTATGACATAGAGCAATAAACTTATTTAAAATTACTCGATTTTAGTTTTGTCCCTTTCATCCAACGTTATCCAATTTCTTCCAGTAGCACAGACTTAATAAACAAAAGCAGACACAACAGAAACACTGCTTTCAGTGATCATTTTCACTACTGACAGTAGTTTCCATGAACAGGACTTTAAAAATATATATACATAGCAGTGAGGAATTTTTTTTTTTTTTTTTTTCTTGCTGCAAACGCCTTCTGCTAGTATTTTATAATTTAATGTGTACAAAGGGGCAGATCCGAAAAATATTCTGGTGGAGGCACAAATTTTTTGGTTTCCTTTTGCATAAAAATTCATTTGAATTTACAAAATAAGGCAATCTTCTTTAGCAGTGATTCCAAAACTGTGCGCCGCGGCAACCTATGGTGCCGTGACTTCTCCACAGGGGCTCAGCAAAATGTTGTAAAGGTTTCATAATTAATTGAACCAAAATTTTGGCCTAAATAAGCAAAAAGCAAAATGAGAAGCCAAAAATATCCAGTTTTTTTTTGGTGTGGTTTGTACAAAGACAAATCTCGAAGATTTGGCCTTTTCTAAACTTGCTGGCATAAGATGTTCATGGGAATGCAAGTGCTATTTTCCTTAATGCGAGTTTTATTTTCCTTAGAGAAGGACACAAAGATGCAGAAAATTTTGCTGATGCTAATTTTTTAAAAATAAAATTGGCATGTTTATATGACATTTTTGAAAGTTGAAAAGTTAAATTCCTCCAATCTGTCTCTGCGGGGAAAAACATGCACCTTTTGAAGTCATTGGAAAAGTGTTGGCTTTTATTTTTTTAAAAAAAGTGTGGAGAAGAAAATTAATGAAGATGCATACAAAGATTTTTTTTTTTTTTTTTTTTGGACATTGCAACAAATTTTACATCAGTTGAACTTGATCTTTCTTAAGGTATCAAAATCATGTTTGAAGAACTCATCTCAGCTAATTATATGGTTTGAGAAATACGTTCAAAATGAAAATGTCCATAAGTTTGCATGGTTTCAAGATCCATTTAACACCAGTGCTCCGTCTAAATTGACTTCTGCAGAAGAAGAGAATCTTATTGAATTATCTTGTTACAGCAGTTGGCAAAGTTTTGGCAATATGGAATTGATAGAATTTACAATTTCAATGAAAGGTGAATATCCACTTCTGAGTAATAAGGCTCAGCATATTTTAATTCCTTTTTCTACATCGTACTTGTGCGAAGCTATGTTTTCGGCAGCCGCGTACTAAAGAGCAAGTACAGAGCAAAAGTCAATGTGGAAAAAGAAATGAGGGTAGCCGTGCACAGCTTAATTCCAGGATTTGAGAAAACATGCAGCAATTTGCAGGTTCATTCATTGCATTAATTGTGGATTTCATGTGAATATAAAGTAAAAGTAAACGTTAAATAATGAAGATACACGAATTTTATTTTTTTATTTCGTACTGGTAATAATTTTACAAATGTTACGGCTCCTTGGAAAATTTTTAGTTGAAAAAGGGCACTGTTATTGGAAAAAGTTTGGGAACCACTGTTCTATAGTGTAAATTTAGCTCGTCTGGGAGGAGGAGGGAGGGTAGCAGCTGCTGCTGTGCCCCTCCCCTATGGATCTACCATTGGTAATATTTAAAGTGCTTTGATTACTGTACAATTTAAATATTTATAATATTGTAGATAGTTAGTTTCCTGTATTTTTCTTTTTCCAGGATCAAAGAACACTATCTTTTTGTAAATGAGGATTCTCTTAAGGTATTTTTTCATGTTTATTGCTCAATTTATATGTGTTTTTATTTTAGCAATATGTATTGCAATTTGTCAGTAATTAAAACAGGGTTACATCAAAAATGAACTCAAGGTGCTTCATATTTTTTAATTTTATTCCCTTCTCCTTCAGAACTGTTCAGGGGTGCAGAAAATGTTTTACACTCAACATTTCTCTCAATCATATGAAAAAAGCTTAACATCCTTAAGAGACTTTGCAGTGCGTCTTGAGGATCAAATCCAAGGACCCTTCTAACTACATATACCTCCATTGTCAGGCCCCTTCTTGAGTACGCTGCACCCATTTGGGCATCAGCCAGGCCTACCTCAAAGGAAAAGATCGTCTCAATCCAGTACAGGGCTTTGAAAATCATCACCAGAGCTGTCTCATCGACAAAACAACATCAAGTCTGAAAAGGAATGTTGCCTCACCCCACTAGGAAAGAAAAGAAGATTATCCATTATTAAAATCACAAATAATATTCGAAGCCTACCTGAAGACTATATCTCTATTCGAACATTCAAAGCATGGAGCGCAAAATCTAGGCTCAAAAGGCCTTGAACTCTGCCACAAGACCAGGAAATTAGAAAAGACATGAACCTTCAGCTTGAGTCCCTTGAGATTATGAGAGAACCTTCACAAACTCTGCACCTTCACCCGCAGACAAAAGTAAATCTTAGCCTCTTAACAATAAATATAAATCAGTTTCAAAATACTGGAGATTCTTATCAAAATATAACATTGATAATTAGTTTTACCAACTGTAAGTCAGCGCTCCAACATTTTCGCCTCCGAGTGCACAATGTGTGTTTACATTCAGCGCATGCGTACACTTTCTTAAGAACGAATGTAGCACAAAGAGGAGAAAGAAAACTCTCTGCAGCAATAGAGTATAGCATGCTTACTTTTTTTGTCTCTTTCTCCCTGGCTATCCATCCGGTAGCTCTCTCCGTCTGTTAAAATCCAAAATCGTCCCATCCTCATCATGACGATATTGCCATGACGTGACCTTGAAATTTCATTCTCAACGCGCCTAAAGAAGTTTCACTTCAAAATACTTTACAGATTATTAAAATAAAGACAGTAGCTGTCAAGTATTGTACTCTCAAAAGTAGTTAAATTTTAGTTTCTGAATGTAACTATATCTAAGTATCTACTGATAAAATATAAATTGAGCATTTAAAGCGCGCAAAAATAGTTTATGTTTAATTACCTAAAATATTCTACTTGATCTCAGATAAGCAAATGAAATAATTTAAAGTAATATACAGATACATACACCAACATAATATGTGATATTTAATAATTATCACAGACTAAATTTGAATAATTGCGTTTTAGAACGTTTTTCACATACTGTACTCCGCTTATTGCGTCGCTATTTTTTCAACCATTCCACTTAAGACGGTACTTTTAAGAGTTCCAAATACAAACTCGATGTTATGTCTTTGGTAAGGTTATCTACCAAAACCACTTAATTTTTGTTGAACAGGACTCAGCATTTTTCCTTACGAAGATTGTTGCCTTATCCACAAATTTTAGGACTTCATCTAGGACTCTTCATCGTTTCGACTTCCGTTCATTGACAGAATAAATAGGACAGATTGTACAGTGAAATTATAAGTACTACGTACCATCTTACAATTTCCTTAATTTGTCATCCATTTTATTAAAATTCTTATTCTACTAATTTATTTAAATTACAATGTAATTTAATTATAGTCACACTTATTAGATGAACATTCAGAGTTTCTTTATGCATTTAATATAAACTCCACTTCAGAAGGCACTCTTAGTAAGTAATTTTAAGTGGCTTCGCTTCGAGAGTGATGTACCAACGAGGTTTGACTGCATATGATCACCTAAGATCAATAATTGAACTACGACCACCTTTGGCTCACTTGCTATATATTTTTATAAACAGTATGCTCTTATATCATTCTTTTATTACATGAATTAAACTTTATACAACTAATTAAAAATTTTATGAATGTATTGTTCGCTTTATTGATTGGTAATCAACTAAATAACAAAACAAAATTGTTGTTTCGGAAACTCAGTATTATTTTGTTCCATTCACATACTTATTGAGGTATGTTATAGGCGTAGGCGCATCCATAGAGGAGGCTAAAGGGTCTGAAGCTTCCCCCTCCTAAAGATAAAAATTAGAGTGAATTTCGTTTTAGTTAGAGAAATATTACTGAATCATTGAATTAAATTATTTTAAAAGTTGTCTTTAAATTATTTCTAAAAAAGCATCAATATAATATATTGGGTGTTAAATAATTTTTCTCGGTTAATGCCACAGACAGTTGAACTCGATTTTAACGTCATTGAAGGGAACAGACCATTGAGGATGCTTTATGTGAGTGACGTTGTAAGTGAGCTTTTGGACCAGATGAGTGATTGGACGTACAGAATATCTTAATCAACATAAAACGTTATCATTAGTATAACAGAGCTCAACTGAATTTGTGCATCTCCCCCTCCATCCGCTACAATATCATAGGTACGTTTCTTATGTTGGGGGCCGGTCTGGTCGAATCGCCCGGGCCGTTTCAGAGGTCCAGTCTGGCCCTGCGTATAAAATATTATATTCAGAATTTTATGGTGAAATGCACATTTTTATAATGAAGCAAAATCACAAAAACATGGATAAGTATGCTGAATTTAAAATTAAGTATTTCGAAATTTTTTATTAATGTTTTTTATAGAAGAACCTCAAAAATTACTAAATCACAGTACATATTCACATTTTTTTTTTTTTTAAACATTAAGATGTAACTTTTTTAGTTCTAGATCAGTTAACAAAAAACATTCAAAAGGAATTGGTGTTTGTAAAATACACACATGAAAAGTACTTATCAAACTGTATGTACTGTTAGTCTCGTCACTGTGTTGCAGAAGAGTGGGGACTGAAAAATAAGCAAAAAGCAAAGAGCAAGTTGTCTGTCAGCAGAAGGAAAAAGTAAGAAATCAGGAGAATAAAAGAAGAGGAGGAAAAAAAAAATATAGAGAAAAATAAACAAAGAAGACAACAGACAGAAAAAAAAAGTCTTGAAATAGAAACATACAAGAATGAAAACAGAACTACAAAAGAACAGCCACGGCAACAAAAAAAAAAAAAAAAAAAATAATATTGCAACAACAATATGTTTTATGTCGATCAAATAGTTTTTGCCATTCAGCTAACAAACTGAAATTTGAAATACAAAAAATTAAGAAAATGCTCAGAGTTAAAGAAGTAGTGATTATCATTTTGGATGCTGTTGAATTGGATTATGTATCATCTGCAGATAAAATGCTACTAAAAATTCCCCTCATTTTTTGTTGCAGTTTATTTGTTTATATATCTTTGTATTTTGTGTTATTTTATTTCTAAACTTGCTTGCTTTCCTTTTAAAAATTTACAAGAAATCTGCACACAAAATTTTAAAGATGCATCTTAATATTAATGTGTAAAATTTAAAATGGTTTTTTTTTTCAATTTATATAGTTAAAATGAAATATTTATGAAAATATTTAAAATTACTCAATTAAAGAGTTATGGGGAATTACTTACAAATATTACACATTATTTAATTGTTGAAATATAAAATTACTTTTATATTTTGCCAATTATTCCACAGTATATTTCTCAGTGATGAAGTTGCAGTACAATTTACTTGTGTTAAAAAGCATTTAAATTTTGTTATCCGATTTAAGTGGAAACACTGTTTTTGTTAGTTAAAACATTTGGAAAATATGTACTTTAATGCTATATTTTCCTTTGCCAAATAAATGTGTTGTTTAAATTCTCACTAGTCTTTTTTTTTCCCTATTCAATTTTAATTGCCCTGTATTATGAAAATAACAGTGCACATGTGAGCTTTTCACAAAAAATATAAGAAATCAAAGTTACATAACTTCATGCCGTTCTTGTATTTAATGCAATGGGGGGGGGCTATTGATGTTGTTCGTTATTTGTCCCCCCCCCCGGAAAGCAGAAAGTGGGTAAAAGTGCAACGTACGTCGCAGAACAATCACAGTCTTTGCAGAAGATTTCATCTTTTTAAAGAAAGAAGATATAATATGATACGTTGTGCAGAGTAATTAAAGCGATGTGCCCTTTATGCCATGCCTTCTTTCTTCACTTTTTGCATAACTTTTATACCTATTTTGCATTTTTTCGTGGTCTGTTAGACTTGGACAAAATGCCTGCAGAACATTTACAACTGTTTGAAGTTATGTTGCAGAACACTGGATATAATTCTGCTCCTGAGTTTGTCCCTTAATTTTTTTTTTTGGAAAACTAGGTGCCAAAGCCCCTAGACTTGCTACGCTCGTATTTCTTATGAGGCATTCGACCCGTAAAAAGATTTATTCGTTAAAAAGACATAATTTCAACAAACAAAACCCAAAGGTTGGATAAGATAGAATGTTACCGAGCTACACATTGCTTGGTTCTTGCATGTTGCTTGGAACAAAAAAATTTAAACCTCGCATTATTTGTAATTACCGTAATTTATGGAAGAAACGTCACACCCTTCATAAGCGCCGCACCCACGAAAATGAGCTTAATTAACTAGAAAATTATCAGAAATGCCGCAACCGGTGTAAGCGCCGCAGCCGTGGACACCCCCCCCCCCCCCAAATGCTTGATTTATTGACATCTAATTAACAGCTTTCCAAAATTTCGGGGGGGGGGGGGGGGAAATTCAGTACTGAACGGGCAAGTGAGGAAAGCCATCATGGCACCCCCCCCCCCCAGGCTATGTCCCTGTCAGGGGCATAATTACGAGTGTGGAAACCGAGATGTATCTTCTGAAATTTTCCTGTTAGCAGGACCCTTTAAAATTTTAAACCGTATAAGAAATTCCGTTTATTTATGCTCCGAAAAATCTGTTATACCTTTCTGTAAAAAGTTCCTACTTACACCCCTGAGTTTAGTTTCTAGTAAGTAAACTCTTGCTATTCTATGGGCACATTTATGTTTTGTCTTCTGGAGTACAGGGGTGGGAATTCTGTTCCATACCGCAGTGGCGGCTCGTGGGATACAGCAAGTACAGCCGAGCTGCACTTGAAATTATCAGCACATACTTTAAAATAATTATTTATTCTACTAATTTTCCTAAATTCAGATTAGAATTGTGGAATTCCTACGGAAAATTAAAAAAATCTCCAAAAAAAAACCAAACAACAACAACAAAAAAAAAAAGTATTGTGGCCGGATCGCTCATTCAGAAAAAAAGCACTTCCCGCAATTCAATTGGGAAAATCTTTGGTTCAGCCCAGAGCGCTGAAAAGAAATTTGGCAGCACCATTGCCATGACAACGACTACGTAAGCAGCCTCTCCGGCATAGGGAGTATGCAGCTGATACAGCCGATGAAAGATTTTTTAACGGCGGCTGAACTTGAGAACTGGACTAACTCATTGGCTCAGGCGAGAAGTGAGGGAGGGGGTAAGGAGAATATATGTTTGGAAAACTCTCGACTTTATATTGCTGAATTTATCAAGAAGGTAAGCCTGAATAGATGCTTATGAATGGACAATTACCCATCAAAGCAGTATTGTTTTTAAGTAAGCAAGAACTGGCATTTAGAGGACATGGCGAGCGAGAAAATTCTTTAAACATGGGAAATTTTAAAGAGCTTTTAAAATTATGGATATGTGAATTAAAACGCCTTTTTATGAGAGCATCACTGACCGATTCGCAAGTTTAAAAGAAAGGAGGATTGATTTGACTTATAAAAAATAAGTAAGTTTTCTTTTTTTTTCTTTTCTTCTCAAGTTATCGTTACAAAAGAAATTTCTAAGGAAACTTCGAATCAGACACGGATTAATGCAATTTTGAGGATAAGAGCGGAGGATAATTCTTTCAAAACAGTATAAAGTTAATTTTAAAATTACATGCTATATTTACTGTAGTCTGTACTTAATTCCTGCATAACTATGCAAAAGCCCCCCTTCCCCCCCTCATTAATTTGAATATGTCTTTTCTTACCATATCACATTATTACTTATTATTTAGGCTTTGCATGTTTCTATTCTGCACTTGGGGAGTCATCCTTCACATTCACCAATATTATTAGCATGGCTGCTTGTTGCACAGTGCTCTGAAATTCCAGAAATGTTAAAACAATGTGGTAAACTGGGGAAGACTGCATTGCATTTGGATGTATTTGAATTTCTTCTTACTGCTTTAGAATCACCTGAGCTTTCTGGAAAGGGTGTAAGTTTTTAATTCATTTTGTTTGAAAATATTTATATTGCATGTATCCATTGTAATATATATATGTATATTAGGGTGTCCCAAAAAAATGAAAGTCGTTATATTTTTTTGCATACCCTCTTATTTTTTTCCTTTTATGTCAAAACAATTGTAAACAAAGTTTCATGTCATTTTAACAACGGCAACCCGTGCCGACTTGCATCTGAACGCATTAGTCAGTACATGTGTATACTTAAACAAGCGAACGCTGAAGACGCGTGTCTGTAGCGGAGCGCCCTCCACCTACTCTCGCTACAATTACCTACTACTCACCTACTACAATTTCTCGCTTTTGATCAAAAGCAAGAAATTTCATCTGGGAATCGTCCCAGAGTAGCTCAGTGGTAGAGCACCCGCACGTTAAGCGGTAGTCCTGGGTTCGAGCCCCAGCTCTGGAATTTTTCGCATAGTTGGTAAAATAATCAGCCTATACACTCCAACTTGCCTAATATACTTGAAAGTTTGATATATTCACTTTCTAAAAATGTATAAAACTTCCGCGGCGTAATGGAGTTGTCGCGAATTAATTGTTTCATCTGTTCCATCTGTGGTTTGCAGAGGAAGATGATAAATGCCAACTGTTCAAAAGCGAGAAATTTCATCTGGGAATCGTCCCAGAGTAGCTCAGTGGTAGAGCACCCGCACGTTAAGCGGTAGTCCTGGGTTCGAGCCCCAGCTCTGGAATTTTTCGCATAGTTGGTAAAATAATCAGCCTATACACTCCAACTTGCCTAATATACTTGAAAGGTTGATATATTCACTTTCTAAAAATGTATCAGTATTAGTTTACACAGGACAACGTACGTCTACTTATCAATGTGCTTATTCTAATCTGTTTTGTTAATAAATGTTTGTATAGTTTTTAATCAGCGAAAGAGCATGGCAGTGGAATTACGTAGTTCTAAAAAAAGGGTATTTTTTTATTAGGGGACATAAAGCATAAAATAAAGGGTTCAAAACTTCCGTCGAATGGGCAAGTTCTCTTGATTTTGTTTTACAATATTCGAGAAGTGAATTTAACTGTTAATGAAAGTGCAAATCTCACTATTCGCGAATGTACTATCTTTTGAGAAAAGGCACGCATACAAATTCGTTGCCGAATTGTGTAAGGAAGCTTGTAAATATGAATGAAGTTTGGAGAAACTTACAAATAAATTCAAAGAAATCACAAGGCGTATTCAAGCGGCGACAACAAGAATTTTTAAGTAATTTAGACAATTTTTTCGATATTGCACATGCTGATGCACTTAAATTAATGAAAATAGAGGTAGATAGGATGTTCTTGCAGTGCCAAAGAAAGCCGGGCCGGCCCGGTCATTTAGGAGGAGTGGACAAAAAACTGGCCAAAAAAGAGGAAAGGGCACGACTTCGAACTGTCAAAGAAGACAATCGGCGAATCAAATATCTTCGACAACATTGCAAGACGATTCCTCTTCGAATTCTAATGAAAATATGGATTTAGAAGATTTCCCAACACCAATCGAAAGCTCAGAACCTGGGACAAGTAAATCTGTTATGAGGAAAGATTTCATTACTCCAAAGTTAGTTGCTGCATTAGACAGGTATCAGTTAAGTATACGAGATTCTGTGTTTATTCTTGAAGCTACTGTTGATGCACTTGGACTTAACATTGACGAATTTCCAATAAGTAAGTCTTCAATTCAAAGGATCTGAATATAAAAACGGAAGGAACGCGCAGAAAACATAAAAACGGAAGAAACGTGCAGAAAACATAAAAATTGATTTCCAAAACGAAGTACTGGATGTAGTGACCTTACATTGGGACGGCAAACTCTTACCTGCTTTGAGTGCTTTAAAATTTAAAGAAGAACGCTTGCCCATAGTTATTTCATATAGACTCAAAGAACACACATTGCTGTGCCAAACTGGAAAATTCTACTGGCAAAGAACATCCACAGGCTATTTGGCAGGCGGTCTTAGATTGGAATATCGAAGAAAAAGTCCAAATTCTCGGTTGTGATACTACAGCTTTGAATACAGGTCGTTTTAATGGCGCTTGCGCGCTTCTAGAGCAAAAATTGTATAGGAAAGTGCTTTTTTTCGCTTGCAGTCATCATGTATACGAACTGAGGCTGTATTCGAAGTGAAAATTAAACAAATGACAACAAGCCCCGATATCCCTTTTCTATAAAAAGCTCAAAGAGAATTGGAAGAACATCAATACCGCTAAAATGCAATGCTATAGAGATACAGTGGAATCGTTCCTAACTGTATCCGAACTTGAAAATTTGCTTGTTTTACCGGGCTGAACTTAAAACTGATATGGCCAGAGAAGACTATCGGGACTTGATTGAACTTGCTATTGTATTTTTAGCTGCAGATGCCGAAAAAAAAAAAAAAAAGTCAGACCTCCGGGTGCCATGCACCAAGCTAGATGGATGGCCCGAGCGATTTACTCCCTAAAACTATCGTTATTTAGTTCTCAGAAGAAATTAAAGACAAAGGATAGGGAAGCATTGTTAGACGTCTGCTTGTTTATCGTGACAATGTACGTTAAACCATGGCTTCAATGCATTTTGGCAGTTAAAGCACCCTACAAACTTTGCTTTTTGAAATCTTTGGAATCTTACGAAAATGTGGATGAAAATATCTCGAAAGCTGCTTTACTAAAATTTCTCCAGCATTTATAGTATTTGACTGATGAAATAGCAATATTAACACTTTTTGATGATGATGTGGATCGAAGAAACAAAATTTAAAATGGTGGCAAATCTACATAGAGAAAATTTCTCGGCCCATGAGAAGAAATACATTCCATCGAAGGACAAACTTCGTGTTCCATTGTATGGTGAGTCTGATATATTGATTGTGTAGTTTTTATTTAGTTATTTATATATATCACGCAATTGATACCTGTTATTTTAATTTATTTTTCATAGAAAAAAGCATCGATGATTTTATATCTGTCTGTATTCGAAGATATAAAATTGTTGTTCGTCATTATTTCCTAGACTCAAAATTGATGACAGTTTTCTCAATGAGAGTCCCTCTTCGTGAATAATAACGCTACATTTCTAGATGCTAAAAAAACAATATCAATGCTTACAGCAGTGAACGATACAGCTGAAAGAGCGGTAAAAATGATGCAGGACTTTTATGGTTTAATAACGGTTTAAGAGGAACAAAGACAATTTTTGCTACGTTGTGTACAAGAACACACGAAAATCTATCCTGATTGTAAAAAACAAACGTTGAAACGAAAGTATGTATCATGTTTCTTTTACTATAATATGCTTCTTTTGCTATAATATAAATATTTGCTTTGACTAAAATGGTGTCTTACGTACCAAAGAAACATGCATTTCACAATCTTTCCATAGTATTCTCCATACAAGATTTTACGTTCAACTTTGACCTAAAGTCGGCACGGGTTACCGTTATCGTATTGCAATAATACTTTGTATTTATGTTACTGAGATGAAATAGAAAAATAATAGAGAGTATGCTTATTCGATTTCGAAATTTTTTTTTTTCCATTGCATCTTGGGACACCCTAATGTATATATATAAAACTCGGCTGTTCGAGCCTCGTCAGGGGGAGACCACTCTGAACCACCTAATTTTTTAGTTTCATTATTGCCATGTTAAAACAATATTAATTGACTATGTTATTTTATCCCTCATCTTTCGTGTATTTCGCCTGGTAACCCTGTGATGAAATTTTTATGATTGTAACCTATTTATAGAAAAATACATGTGATGCATATTCTACAGCTTACGAAATGTTGTAACAAAAGATTGAAGCTGTTGTGAACTAAGAGTATTTAAATATATGTAAAAAAATACGTGTGATGCATATTCTACAGCTTATGAAGTATTGTAACAATAGATTAAAGCTGTTGTGAACTAATAGTATTTAAATATATGTAAAATTATTTCGCATTTTTGGAACAAATTTCAATAAAGGGGTTGAGAGATAAAATAACATAGTATATATATGTACTAGCAATGTGCCCCTGCTAGCAAGCGGGGACATGCAACCAGTGTTATCATATATACCAGTCTCAAATAATATCCAGTTTCAAATCTGAGCCTCGCCAGAGTGCCAACATGCACCATTTTGCAAGAATTTTTTCAGGAATCATTCGAAGCATTGACTTAACAGCAATGAAAATGGTAAATATCTGTTACTTATATGGTTCGATCCCCCTCAGGAGGAAGCCCTACTTTAGGTTTTTACGGGTGTCGCAATCCCGGGGCCCCAGGAATCTTTTGCTTTTCTTTGTTCTACCCTCCTCTCCTCTTAGCTGTCTCCTTCCTTTTCCCCCTCAGTGTAGTTTCCTATGTGGAGGTAAGGGGCCCCCCTATAGAAGCTGCGGTCGCCCTGTGCCGTCAGCTTCTATTGGTGGAAAACTATCCACGTGTTTGCCGTGCGTGGAGACCTGTGTCCCCGGAAATGGGGATCCTGGTAATTGAGGGGTGTTACCGTAAAGGAAATCATCATTACGGAATTTCCATAAACACGGGATAAACTTCAACACATTGCTTTGGCCTTGGCTTTGGGTAAACTGGTGGTATACAGTGTTCCCCTGTATATCAATCGGCTGGTGGTACTGATTTCGGTCAACTGCTAGGGATCAAGCAATCGGACATCTACTGGGCACGTTGTTAAGGGTGGACGCTGCCTAACGGATGTACTGTGCGCGTATAGACCCGATTAGCACTGGTGTGCAAATGCACACCCCCTCGTAGGGCTCCATGGTAAGTGGTGCAGTCGGGTCTGAATCTCAATTCCCCCAACATGGATTCGAAAAAATCTTTGTATATTGTCTATGCTGGGTTGTACACTACCAGTGAAAACATTGAAACACAATTAACAAACATGAGCTCTCAATTCTTCATCATACACTATCTTGAAGTTAACTTTAATGAAACATCCCCATTCTTAATACACAAATGTATCACCTACAATGTAGGAGAGTAAAAAAAAATTAAGATCTGGAGACCTGTTAGTAGAAGTATGAAGCAATGGACAAGCTTTCAAAATAATGCAGATAAAAACTTGGAGATTTCTAGAAACAGCAGTAGAATGGGAAACCGAAACCTCCGTTTCTCCGGTTCTATGGCCCGATTTTGATGCAACAAAAGGTAAAATTTAACTATTTGATGCGTATAATACCAATTTTAAACTACTTGAAACCCCAGAACAGTGGGTTGCCTCGAACATTCGTAACAATATTTAGATTGCAGTCAAAGGAAGTTATTTATTGCCAGTTCATTTAAAAAACTGTTTAAAAATTTTTATTTTCAGCATAAGCTATATTTTTATTTTACTTTATTGGATACGCATAGTTAAACGTTAATCTTCTTTATTGCAATCTACATTCATAAAATAGTTAATGAAATGGCTAATAAATATTACAAAGCTCAAAACCATGCACATTAATATTTCTCAAATTCATTTTGTATACAACCCCTATTTTGCAGCTGGTAAAGTGCTCTAACTTTAAGCAGTTGTAACTCGGAATGGTATTATGTATATCGGAATGTATATCATGAATTTTGGTAGTAGAAAGACGAATTTTTTTTTTATTGTGCATGAAATTGCACAAAGAAAATTTTTCTAAATATAACTGATAGGACCACGGGACTGTGTAAAAATTTAAATTTCGTAATTTTTATAGGATTTGATTTATGGACTTCGATTGTTTCACATATAATAGATTATACAATTTAAAGCATTTTTGCAATTGGAACTGTGTGTCTCTGACTAACAGTTTAGGAAATAGCCATTGGACAGCATTAGCACTGAACATCCTGTATATATATATACACACACAGTCAACTCTCTCTAATCCACAAAAGTTTTGGCCAAAGGTTCTGTGGATTATAGGATTTTGCAGATCATTGGTCATTGTTTACATTTTCTTTTGCAGATTTAGAGTGAGTTGATTAATTTAATCATGCATAGAGATTAAAAAGATTTTTAAGATTACCTAGATTTTTAAGATAGATCTAGTAAATTTTAAAGATTAAGTATTTTTTCAGTAGTAACTCAACTTATAAAATAGGTAAATAATTTAAGCGTTCTTGAATAGCAATAGAATATACATATTTATTTTCATATTGCAAGTGCAGAGACGAAAATTCATAATTGATTGCTCTAAATTTTTTAAACATTGATGTAATAGTGGTTTGTTTTAAATTTTTACATTTGTTCTCCAAAACTTATGCTTGCAAATAAGTGTGTAAAGATGCAATTTTTTGTTCAGAAATAAAATTTTATTTTGCAAGTAAACTAATGTAATTCTTTCCAATTTTAAACCCTTCGTTGAGACATTTTTTTTCCTTGATTGATTCAGTATCAGAATCCCTATCACGATCGAGTGTGTTAACAGCATGCAAAAGGAAAAGGAACATATGCAAAGTTGAGTTGAGCTAATCCTAAAAAACTATGAATTACAAGAATTGCCAGGTAAAGAGCATTTTGATGAGCCTAGCAATCGGATGACTTTCCTCCTGCATTAAAAGCTAACTACTCTTGTAATTTATTTCAATGGGAGAAACCCAATTTTTAATTTCCAATTATGGTGTTAAATTTGGTATTACATTTATATAGTTATGCTCTTTTAGCATTGTTATTATTTAACTGCATTTGTGCCTGCATTAAAAAAAAATTATTATTATTATTTGAATGTTACGTGAGAATTGCCGAACACATTGAAATTGTATTTTTTCAAAATTGATTTGTTTGTTTACATTAAAAATCAATTGCAGATTAGAGGCATTTGCGGATTATAAGTCTGCGGATTAAAGGGAGTTGACTGTATATATATATATATATATATATATATTGTTTGTCAGATTTCTACCTATATATACCCCAAAGCAGACTATGCCTAAATTGGCGACATTCATCACATAGCAAACAGCTCTGCTACTGAACAATTTTAGATGGAAAGGGGGGAGGGGGTCAGTGGATGCAAACAAAATCTAGGTCTGTTCTACTGCCCCTGAATGTGATATGAATATTCTTAATGGTATAAAATGTCAGTCACTTTTAGTGAAGTTAGCAAATGCAGTCCACATGTAATTTTACAGATTTGGATTTCTGGGGTAGGTAAATATTCGATATGTGCGCGTATGTGTACTTCTCACAGTATATTTTTGGTCAGTTGACAGAGCATTCCAGAACATTGTAAAACATTCAGCTAGGGGTATACAAATATATATATATATATATATATATATATATTGTACAAGGTGTCAAAAAAAAACATTTACTTCAGCTTTTGTTCCTTAAATATTGATCATAGACATAGACATATGCAATAAATGAAAGTTTCAAGAATTTCATAATTTTCATAATTTCAAAGAATTTCATAAAATTGATCGAAAATTTCAGACCATTAAATTTGAAAGAATACAGAATTTAAAGTATAGACCTGTTAAAATATACACAGTGAACCTGCTAAACTGACCACCTTGGTATAGAGACCACCTGTCTATAGTGACCAACTTTGTGCAATTCCACTCTACAACCACCATGTTTTCCTGCCTTTGTATAGTGGCCATTTTGTTCTTCTTGAGGGTGGTCACATTTGACAGGCTCCACACATATATTCAATTAGTAAAATGTGCTCTGTAGATCAATTGGGTGTTGAAAAAAATTTCAGCCTTTTATTATAAAATGTCTCAAGAGATATGTTCAAACAAAATTGTTGTTAGGGCTGTCATAAATATGAATTTAACAGTTTATAGCAATCATTCTTTTCTTTTACAATTTGTTTTCAACCGATTAATAATTACAATAATTCAATATATTTTTTCCCTTTGAGAGCCATTGAAAAGTAATCTAAAACAGCATATATTAATTTTTACATCTGACGCTTTTAAGGATAAAATCCTCAAATTTTGTAAGTCACCTTATAAGTGTATGGGACACATTTTACTAACTGGGGAAATTTATATGGAGGGCACATAAAACTAAATAAATAATAGTGTTGACTCTAGATTAATTTGGCAGGGCGCAGCGCCCGGCGGCCTTTTTGTTATATTTTTAGTGCCCGGCGGCCCTTTTGTCGTCTTGTTAGCGCCAGGCGGCCCCATTTCTCTTCTTTCTGTGCCCTCCTGCTTTTAAATTTTTATTATTATTAGTCAACAACCAGCACTTTTTATTTCCTACATACCATTTACGGCCCATCACGAAAATAAGTTAATTAAAACGTTTACGATTGAGTACAATAATCCCATCATAAAAATAGGTTCGATTGAAAATAGCCCTTTCATAAAAACCGTCTATGAAATCGGATCTTTCCCACAAATGTAATTTATTAAAATGCTTTTTTCAAATATTCTACTCTTTCAGATCAAATACTGCTACTGCCTTTTTCTTTGTTTTCATTTGCGCGAGCCAACTGCCGAGTAACCCGAAAAAGGCCCCTCTTGTATGTTTTGTTTTTGCTGACTCAAGTGAGAAGAAGCCCGTTCGGCATTTCACTTAGGAGTTAAGCGAAGAAAATACGGTTGGGAAATTCAAAATTTTCTCAAGTTATCTAAAAATGTCTGATTCCATCTGTTAATCCTCAAATACTGGTGGCTACGTTTGATAAATATGTAGTTGCGAATTATCAAACAATCATTATACCAGAGTTCGTCGCCAGCTGTATATAATTATTGCTCTTCTCACTAGCAAGCTCCCCCCCCCTAAATGATTTGCTCTTTTTCATCGGCTTTCTTAGTACATATTATTCGTAATGTATAACAGTTATTTACTAATCACATATGATTACAGATGATACAGAAAGTATGCCTTAGGAAAATGATGTTTTGCGATTCAAAAATTCTGCGGGATTTGCTTGTTTGTTATGGCAAGCCTAGACAAGGGATATCTCCTAAGGGGGTGCCTATGCCTTGGTTGGGTGTCTTTTTAAAGAGTTCTAATGTGTATTGACGCGTACATCTGGATGAAACCAACCAAAACTCCAGACCGACAGTCGCGCGGGCGGAGACCCACCGAACATGGGAACTTCAACACTTCAGCCGTGTACCATGTTCAGTGGCTTTATCCACTCAAATCCATCTAAAAATCGAGTGATTTGCGACATTTTGCAAATACAGCAATTGAAACACATCATGCTTTTGCCAAAATCAGAGCATAATAATGATCTTTTGCTTTAGCAGTGTAGCGCTAGGGTTATTGGCGCGCGGTGCGATCCTAAAACTAAGACAAATTGGAAAAAATCTTACTATGCATTATAAGTCAGAACACATATTGTTAGGGAAGTAGCTGTATCAATTAAAGTTATACCTGTCTCGCTACGTCGTTAATCTTTTGACATGTACCTTTTAATGTTGTTTACTTTCGTATCCGCAAGTTGCCGACTTGTTTCTGCTGCCTGTACGCACCTTCTGCTCTCATTGGCTGAAATGCATGGCGTCACGCTTGCGTCATGGCAAACTTTCGGTTCCCGCCGGTTTGGTGCGTTCGTTTTTCTCCTTGGTTCCTTTTAGCATTCATCTTTTATTTCCGAGCACGGAGTATGTAAATTTTATACGTTTAAAAGGAAGATGTGACCGACGGTCTTGGCCTCTTCTCTGATGTCTGTTGTTGTAAACAGTCGTGTGGACTGTCCTGTGAGGAGCAGTTGCTCCCTTTTGATTTATTCATCAGTATTGCTAATAAAAAGGCTTTTATCTAAAACTTGTCTGTTTAAATGCAGGAATCTACACTGCCAATGCTTTTACTCTGCTAAATGTTAGATTGCAGAAGTGTTAGTATTTAAACCTGTAATGGGTAGTTCTTTTAAAACCCAATTCTGTAGTCTAACACAAGAAGGGTTATGGGCCCAGCGTGCCCTTTAATCCTGTTCTGAGAAAAGGAGTGAGTGATGTGTCCTGGTGTTTTGATGGCTGCCGATGACTATCTTTGCCGATCTTTAACTATTGACCACCGATTCTACTGATATTCAAGACGGCGGGCCTTTCCTGTATCTCTACTGATGTTCTAGTGTTGAAGCCCTCTTTTCTCTGAAGTATCCAAGCGGTTCCTCTTATGCCTGTCTCTCCTGAAAACAAGCTGATGTTTAAGATGGCGGGCCCTTCCTCCAAATGTTGCTGTTCCTGTGACCGATGGTTCTCTCCAGATTAGTACCCAACTGAAATTAGCCTTCCAGTTAACTTCCTGTGTGAATCTTTTACAAATGTTTCAAGTTATTGGGGGGACATTTTTCGAACTCTGGGACATTGTTTTCAATATGGAGTTTCAAGTCAAAATCGAAACCTTGGGGCCAAATAATTATGACACGTGGTGTCGTAACATCAAGGTCCTTTTGATGGACAAAGATGCCTGGGAAATTGTGAATGGTGGAGAAACGGCTCCAGTGGCAACTGAGAATAAAGCACCTGACCCAGCTGAGGTGAGATCTTTTAAATCCCGTAAAAACAAAGCATTTAGCATTATTTATTTAAATGTAAGTGATGATTATAAAAGTTTAATAAGTGATATAGATGATCCGAAAGTGGCATGGGATACTTTGAAAAATCATTTTAGACCTGACTCAAGGGCAAGAATTATCGGCTTGACCGACTTATTTTTTCAGTGTCGAATAGAACCTGGTGAGGATATTGGTCTTTTTGGAGCTCGTCTCCAAGGTATTGTAAAACAATTGAAAGATGCCGGGAAAAAGCCTGACGAATAGCATCATGCCTTTCAGTTAATTAGAAAACTTCCTCCCGAGTTTTTACCAATTGTACAAGCTATTTACCGCTGGGAAGACGCAGAGTTTAAACCATCTAAAATTTTGACTGAATTAATTGCTGAGGAGGCTCGGTTAAAGCAAAGCTACCGCGATAACCAAATTGAAACTTACAATACCACTAAAAGTACATGTACACATGCACATAATACGAATTTGCAGGGTAATTCAATGCAAAAGGAAAAACGTAAATGCTTTAGATGTGGGAAAATTGGTCACTTAGTTGCTCAATGTCGCGTAAAACTGCCTCAAGCACATAAATCTTTTAAAAATAAAATTTTTAAACAGACAGGAAATCATCTTGTAGAAGTTAGTAACAATGTAGATAATTTTTCTTCCTGTAAAAAGGACTGGATTTTCGATACCGGAGCTAGTGCTCATTTTTCTTGTAACAAGGACATTTTCACTAAATTTGAACCTGTAAATGATACCTCTATGACAGTTGCTGTCGACGGAATTTCATTTCCGGTAGAGGGAAAGGGAGAAATAAGATTTTCTGTAAACAAATCTTTTAAAGATATTGTTTTAAAAAATGTATTGTATTCTCCCAAACTTAAAAGAAATTTAATATCTGGCCGTGAACTAGACTCGGCAGGGTTCACATTTTTAGGGGGAAAGGGAAAAATAATTGTTAAAGATAATGACGGTAAAATTCAATTCACATCTTATTTAAAGAATGGACTTTATTTTATATACCCAAAGTATCCGCATCTAGAAAATAAACATGAAGCTTTGACAATTAAAAGTAACGATCCAAATACATGGCATAGAAAGTTTGCTCACATAAATTTTAAACAAATTGTTGAAACAAGTAGGAAAATTTGTGTAACAGGTTTACCGAAATTGACAAATGCAGAAATTTCATGCGAACCATGTAAATTATCAAAAGGTAGAAGAATATCACATAAACCTCTTTCAAAAATCAGGTCCGAAAGACCTTTAGAATTACTCCACATGGATCTGTGTGGTCCCCTCCCCAAAGCATCACGAGAAGGACATTTATATTTTTTAACCGTCACGGACGACTTCTCTCGAAAGGTAACAGTTTTTCCACTGAAACATAAAAATGACGTTTTTGATGCTTTTAAGCGGTATCAAGTGAGAGCTGAACGTTTTCTTAATTTAAAAATTCTAAATATCAGAACGGACAATGGAATGGAATTCTGTAGTTCTGAATTTGGGCGTTATCTAGATGACATTGGCATAAAGCACGAACGGACAAACGCGTATACACCCCAACGGAATGGTGTTTCTGAAAGATATAATCTTACAGCAATGGATGCTGTAAAAGCTTTGTTAGCAGATTCCGGACTCGGTGAAGGTTTTTGGGCAGAAGCCCTCCTTTATTTTACTTATACAAAAAACAGAATTTGTCGTGAAGGTCAAATGAAAACATGGTATATGTAGTTTTGCCTAGGCAACTTAGAAATAAACTTCAGAACAAAGCCCAGAAAGGGGTTGTAGTTGGGTACGCGATGAAAACTCGCGGCTACCGGATATGGATCCCCGAGGAAAGGAAATTAATCGAAACGTTTAATGTTAGATTTCCAAATAAAAATGCAAGTGGCAGCGTACTGGACCCTAACCGCAAAGATGAAACTGTAAAAACAAAGGTTGTTTTCCGTCGTAATGAAGACGATTCTGAAACGGAATATGAAACTTCGAGAGAAGATGGTGACAGTGAAATAAGTGAGGATGAATCGCCCGAGAGTAGTAGGGAAGAGTCGTCTGACACCCCTCGTGAAGTAACATGGGTTCGTCAAGCAGTTCCACGTAAAGATGGATCTCGAACTGATATATATTACAAAATATTGGGCTCTAAAAAGGGCAGATTCAAATCTCTCAAACATATTGAAAAATACTGTCAATCTCACGGAATAAAATTTGATAAATCTAACTTTAATTTTTCTATTAAGTCTCCTAGTAAATCTAAGGATAGTACTGCTCAAAGCGCATCTGCATGACTAGATGTGGAAAACCCTTTAAATTACAAACAAGCATTGCAGACTTCCGAAAGTGAAAACTGGCTGAACGCAATGAAAGAAGAAATAAAAGTAATGGAGGAAAGAAACGTGTGGCAATTAACACCCAAACCAAGCAACTCGGAAGTACTAGGCAGTAGGTGGGTTTTTACCACTAAAAAGGACTCTAATAATAAAGTTGTGCGCTATAAAGCACGTTTAGTTGCCCAGGGTTTTTGTCAGAAAAAGGGCGATTCGTACGATGAAGTTTTTAGCCCGGTGGTTAATTTTTCGATAATTAGAATTTTTTATAGTATTTTTGTTGGTCTTTTGAAATGGAAAGATTGCCAGCTAGACATCAAAAATGCATACTTGTATGCTCCCCTCTCCGAAACAATTTTTATGAATCAACCAGAAGGGTTTGTTAATAAGAAAAAGCCTAATCATGTGTGCCTACTCAAACGTGCTCTGTACGGACTGCATCAGAGTGCACGGGAGTGGTTTTTAAAGATTCATTCTGTTTTAGAAACTCTTAACTTTGAAGCTTTTTCTTGGACAAATTGTGTCTATACATATAAAAATAAAGTAATTTTATTGCTGTACGTGGATGATATAGTTTTGCTAAGTCAAACTAATGAATACATTACAGAAGCAATTAATAAAATTAAAAGTAAATTTGATATAAAAGTATTGGGTGAAACCAGAAAGTTATTGGGAGTTCAATTTGAAAGGGAAGGGGGTGATTTATTCATACATCAAAGGGATTATATAAATAAAATTTTAAGAAGGTTTGAAAGTTTTAAAGCTCCAATTTCTTCTTTACCAATCGCAAAAGGAGTAATTTTCTCAAAACTACAGTGCCCTCAAACTGAGGAAGAAATAGAGGAAATGAATAAGCTACCATATAGAAGCATTCTCGGATGCTTATCCTATTTAGCCGGTCGTACACGACCCGATTTGACATTTGCAGTAAATATATTATCGCAGTTCCAAAATAACCCAGGGAAAATGCACTGGGATTACCTTTTAAAACTTCTAGGCTATGTAAATTCAACACGAGATTTAGTATTAAACCTTTCGAATATAAAAACTTTAAAGTTAGAAGTATTTTGCGATGCCGATTTTGCATCGTGTCGAGACGACAGAGTATCCATAGGCGGTATAATAGCATTAATTGATAAATCGCCCGTACTCTGGCGATCCTTTAAGCAAAAAGGTGTATCACTTTCGTCGATGGAAAGCGAGTTCATTTCTTTAACTGAAGCAAGTAAAGAGTTAATATGGATAACGCGTATTTTGCAAGAATGCAGTGAAAAACTTATTCCTTTAGAAATAGATGATCGAACTTTATGGTGTGACAATATAGCTGCAATCAATTTCGCGAAGTCTCCCATTGAGAATCACAGGACCAAACACATCGATGTAAAATATCACTTCGTGCGAAATTTATTAAAAGATAAACTTTTTCAACTTAAATACGTACCTTCTAAAAACAATTTAGCCGACAGTTTCACAAAACCTTTAACAAGAAAAAATTTAAACGACCTACATACTAAACTATTTAAAACTATAAATACATAACAAAAATTTCAAAGTCCAGATATAATTTGATTTCTGGCATGTTGTATAACACTATAAGCATTAGTTTTGTCTGTATCCGTTTATCGGTTCTTGATGAGGTTTTTTGATTTTAAAATGAATATGATGAAAGAACTGAATTGGTGTAACTTCATTATTACGTGAAGTAAGAAATGAGGACTGAAAGATCGTCAAGTTTTGTTTGTCAAGATGACTTTATTTTTTTATTGTTTCATTGTGTAATGTATGTAAATCATGATCAAGATTGCTTTTGTAAGAAGATGAATGCTTAAATTTAGCCTTGTGTAAGTTTCCTTTAAAGGAAACCTGTACTGTAATGAACTTCGAAAAAAAAAAATTTTTACGTTAACTTTAAAGCAAAAGTTTAAAAACCAAAAATTGTTAATTGAAATTCTTTAAGTATACGACATAGCGAGAGGCGGGCCATTCTTAGGGAAGTAGCTGTATCAATTAAAGTTATACCTGTCTCGCTACGTCGTTAATCTTTTGACATGTACCTTTTAATGTTGTTTACTTTCGTATCCGCAAGTTGCCGACTTGTTTCTGCCGCCTGTACGCACCTTCTGCTCTCATTGGCTGAAATGCATGGCGTCACGCTTGCATCATGGCAAACATTCGGAGGAGCAGTTGCTCCCTTTTGATTTATTCATCAGTATTGCTAATAAAAAGGCTTTTATCTAAAACTTGTCTGTTTAAATGCAGGAATCTACACTGCCAATGCTTTTACTCTGCTAAATGTTAGATTGCAGAAGTGTTAGTATTTAAACCTGTAATGGGTAGTTCTTTTAAAACCCAATTCTGTAGTCTAACACAAGACATATTACAACTCTACATGTTAAAGTTTCGGGGATCAGATCGTTTCAAACCAGTTTCTTTATGTTATCTACCTGTACATTCTTTTTGAACCCCAAAGTGCCCCTTTTGAGAACAGGGTGCCCCTTTTGAAATTTCCACCCTGGCGGCCCTTTTTTTCTAGAGTCGAACACTAAATAATAATAGTAATAATAATTATTAGTTTTTTTTACCCTCCTTCTTTTGGAGAAAATATCCAGTAGAAGTAAGTGTAAGCGAAATAGGAAAAATGATTTGTTGATAATATTTTGGTCTAAACATGACATAAATATGTGAATTAAATCTACATAACTAGAAGTTTTGATTATAAAAAAAAAAGAAGTTTTAATGTAAGTAATGTTGAATTTTCTGCTTAAATTTTTTTTCTCAAAATTACGTGACTTACATGTTTATTATTTATAAGAATAGTACATTTATTGAAGAAGGTTTCAGAAATTTTTAGCCGGACATGATTTGTTAGGCTGTAGGGGAAGGCAGAGGGACTGTTAATTTTTGTTCCTCCATTTTATCACACTATCACTTACTGGACCACAATTACTGGATCTCATTCATATATGATATTTCACCTATATTGGTACAAACTTTTAAACAGAAAAGGACTGTCAGTGTAAGTGGATTAGGGTAGATGCGTTTAGCATGTAATAAAAATAATAAGATTTCTGCAATGCAGTATGTATAAAATTTAATTATATAAATCAGAATTTTATTTAAATTCTTTAGTTTGCAATAATTATTGAATGTGGGTACCAAGTAAAGATTTTCAAAGTTACCCTTACTACTATTAGACATTATTTAAAATTGCATGAAACAATTTAACTCATCCATCAATTGATAACTATAGAAATTGAGGAAATTGAATTCAGAACACAGAAGATTGCTGGAAAAAATGACATAGTCATGCAAATTTTGTAATACATCCAATGGTTGGAATGTACAACACCATATCAAATCAAATTACCAAATATATTTGTTATTCATCTTTCACTTCCAATTTAATATTTGCTCATTCATGAAAAGTGAATATGAGTTTTTTAAAAGTACTATTTCTTTAAAATAATTAAAAATAATTACTACATGTAAGTTTTTTAGCAGGTATAAAATTAATATTTTTTTTAACTCACAGAATTGTCCAGAAGTATGAAATACAGTTTAAAATATTTTCAATAATTTAGTTTTCATAAAGCTTTATTTTTAATTTCTTGTAACATACTTAGAAAGGTCTCTTTAAAAACACAAAATTTTCTTTCTTAAACCTTGCTTTAATCTTTTTAAAATAAAAAAAAGTAATCAATAGTTGTTTTTAATCAGCTCAGGGGCAAAGCGAGAAATTTTTCATGGGGATGGGGGGGTGTTACGACTACTGCAACTCACATATATGCATACATGTGTGTGATAAGGGAGTGAAGAATATACATTTTTTATGGCAAAAAATTCCTCATGGGGGGGGGGTATGACCCCCCTTACCCCCCCCCCCCCACCTTGGCTACGCCCCTGAATCAGCTTAATATAATTAAAATAATCAACATCCTGTTGCCAAAAGTACTTAAACAAATTATCTATTAATAAACCTTCCAGAATTATTTCTATTTTTTTTTTTTTTTCCAACTGAAAATAAGCTTAAATTGATGACAGTTTGTTTTCTGAAGACATCCTTTCCAAGAACTAGCTTTCTTTTGCATTTATTATTTTTTTTCCTTTCTTCATTCTTTAAAATGTTGAGATTTTTTTTTTAAATCAGAAGGTGTATAATATGAATATTTAGAATACCAAATCTTGTCAATAGTCTGATTTACTAAATTCTGCATTTACTCAACTTTTATATAATTAAAACTGTGGCGTAATAAGAGGGGGGAGTGCCCCGGTGGCAAAAAAAAAAAACAAAGAAACATGGTGGCCGGCAGGACACTTAGAAATAATAAAGTGGAAAACTAAAGGACCGAAATGGGGGCAGAATGCTGAAACTTAGAAAGAATGGGGCGACAAACTGAAGGACCGCACCGCGTGCCAATAACCCTAGCGCTACACTGCTAAAGCAAAAGATCATTATTATGCTCTGATTTTGGCAAAAGCATGATGTGTTTCAATTGCTGTATTCGCAAAATGTCGCAAATCACTCGATTTTCAGATGGATTTGAGTGGATAAAGCCACTGAACATGGTACACGGCTGAAGTGTTGAAGTTCCCATGTTCGGCGGGCCCCGCCCGCGCGACTGTTGGTCTGGAGTTTTGGTTGGTTTCATCCAGATGTACGCGTCAATACACATTAGAACTCTTAAAAAGACACCACACCAAGGCATAGGCACCCCCTTAGTAGATATCCCTTGTCTAGGCTTGCCATAATAAACAAGCAAATCCCACAGAATTTTCGAATCGCAAAACGTCGTTTTCCTAAGGCATACTTTCTGTATCATCTGTAATTATATGTGATTAGCAAATAACTGTTATACATTACGAATAATATGTACTAAGAAAGCCGATTAAAAAGAGCAAATCGTTTGGGGGGGGGGAGAGCTTGCTAGTGTGCAAAACTATTAAAGACATCGAGAAGAGCAGTAATTATATACAGCTGGCGACGAACTCTGGTATAATGATTGTTTGATAATTCGCAACTACATATTTATCAAACGTAGCCACCGGTATTTGAGGATTAACAGATGGAATCAGACATTTTTAGATAACTTGAGAAAATTTTGAATTTCCCAACCGTATTTTCTTCCCCCAACTCCTAAGTGAAATGCCGAACAGGCTTCTTCTCGCTTGAGTCAGCAAAAACAAAACATACAAAAGGGACCCTTTTTGGGTTACTCGGCAGTTGGCTTGTGCAAATGAAAACAAAGAAAAAGGCAGTAGCAGTATTTCGATCTGAAAGAGTAGAATATTTGAAAAAAGCATTTTAATAAATTACATTTGTGGGGAAAGATCCGATTTCATAGACGGTTTTTGTGAAAGAGCCGTTTTCAATCGAACCTATTCTTATGATGGGATTATTGTACTCAATCGTAAACGTTTTAATTAACCAGGGTGTCTACCACACCGGAAAATCCGGAAAGTCTGGAAAAAACTGGGAAATTGGGTAATGGGCCCGGAAAATTCACCAAAAGAATCAATTTTTTTTCGTGTTCTTTTATTTACCCTTCCTCTTTAATTGTCAGACTGGAACCGAAAGTAACTGCAACGCATTTTTCGGACCGCGAAAGCATCAAGCGATGTGTTTGTATAAGGAGGGAAAAATGGGGGTAATTAATCGTGATGGGACAGTAAAAGACAAACTATCTTACTTGGTAACTTATGGGTTAGGACCGTCTTTCCAAGAACAGTTCGTTATTTCTATCATAAATTGCGACTACTTCTGTTTCTTTTAATTGATGAAAGCTTAATCCTGTATTTCAAGAAGTTGTACAAAATATGCAAATATAAATACAAGGGAGAGGGCTTGTGCAATTCCCCACAGTAAAATGCATTGGTCAGGAATTTTTTTCCCGCGACCTCCCAAAAGCCAGGAAAAAGTCAGGAAATTGACTTTCAGAAATTTGGTAGACACCCTGTTAACGTATTTTCGTGATGTGCCGCAAATGATATGTAGGAAATAAAAAGTGCTGGTTGTTGACTAATAATAATAAAAATTTAAAAGCAGGAGGGTGCAGAAAGAAGAGAAATAGGGCCGCCCGGCACTAAAAAGACGACTAAAAGGCTGCCAGGTGCTAAAAAGAAAACAAAAAGGCTGCCGGCCGCTGCGCCCTGCCAAATTAATCTAGAGTCAACAGTAGTGGCTGTCTCTAAACTGCTACTGACTGTATTGTATTGAAATTATTTTGAGTGCTTCTGTAGAAAAACTATTAACTATACAGACACTATTTTTGATGGAAAGCTTCATCTTGTATTCCTTAATAACATATATCAATTTTGTTTCATTTCAAATAGCAGAATATCTCTAAAACTAGAAGCCCGCTGTGGAGGTAATTAGAACGGACACTAGAAAAAACATTTGATGAAAGGGTACTTGTATATTATCCCGGCAGTCTGCGAAGATGAGCGATTTTTCGTCAAGATAAATACCGGACACATGAAATTATTGATGGTTTGTACCCATAGAAGAGGCACAATGATGTTGATTGACTAGTCTGTTTCAAATTTGAATATGATTGGCAACAGTTTGCCAGCACATTTGCTGAAAAAATAGTTTGCCGCAAATGACTGCTGGGATAATATGTAAGTACTGACGAAAGCATGTCTACACTCAATATATTTAATCTTCGTCCACCTAAAATAAATAACTTCATACTCAATTTTTATTATATATTAGACGTCAAAGCCCTTTTCGGAAGTACTTATAACGGGTGCTAGAAAAAACATTTGACAAAATTTTCTCTACTTTTCAATATATTTAATTTTAATCCACCTAAAATAACTAAGTTCGTATTCAATTTTTATTATATACCCAAATCGAATTTCACGCTCTTCTGGAAATACGTAGAATCTTTTTGTAGTCGAAAGATTTCATTTTGTGTATACAGCTATTCACATATCCATGAAGATGATTTATTTGTGAAAAAAAAAATTACTAAACTGTATAATCTGGAAAAATTATTTTAAACAAATTGGAGTCCCAATTGTATGACATCACTTTCACTTGAAACAGGTAATATTCTTAAGCAAATGATTCACTTTTTTGACTCTCAGAAATAAAATGTCGCTGAAATAGCAAAAAATAGCTTAAAAGTGAGTGAATGGGTGGATTTTCAGATTTTTAAAGTAGCGCTGATTGTTTTCTATATTTTTATACATTAATTATATGAAAAATTTCAAACGGATCGTACAAACTGTGAAGAACTCATTAGACTTTTTGTGCTAACTTTGCAGTCTTTTTGCAGTAATGGTGGAAAAAGTTTTATTTTAAAGTCAGGGATCAGATTAACTATGTAGTAAGATGATACATTTTAAAGAAAACTTTCCCATAGAGCACAGTGTATTGGGAATATTTTGAGCGCTCCTGTAGGAAAACTATAAATGCTACATATACCATTTTCAATAGGGTACATGGTACAGTAGTTAAGAATAACATATTTAAATTTTGTAGAAATCGATGCATATTTATGCGAGTTAGAGCACGGGCGGACAGACAGACAGACAAACCGAAAACATAAACACTTTTCAACCTTGTTGGAAAGTGTTAACAAGTGGTTGAACCATAGTGACTTTTTTAAGTACATTTGCCTTTTGCTCAATTTCAGTTCTTTTATGTAGTAAGAAGAAAAACTAAACTAAAGACTCAGTAAAACATATGTTACAATGTAAAGTACAATGAAATTGGTATGTAAAGTAACAATTGTAGTATTATATTATTGATTTTGTGTCTTTAGAATGTTCCTGAGATTTTCAACTACACTGTTTACAACTTGTTGTGTGCAGTTTTAAGTCAATTTGATCTTCAACATTTAGGATCTGTCAAGGTATTTCTTTCATTTCTTTTATCTTTTTTTTAGTTCATTCAACTGAATTTTTAATGCAGTTTAGTGAAAAAAGAAATGTCTAAAGTATATTGTTTTAAGTGAGCAGTTTTCATATTCATAGTAATATTAATTTTTAATGTGTAAAAATAAGATTAATTACTCATTGTTATGTGGGTTAACACAATTGCTTCTAAATGGTGCATTAGGCTGAGCTCAAATTTAGTGTGCACAGAGCTCATTCTAGGAAAAAGGGCAGGGTGCAAACATTTCAAAAAAGGGCATCATTATTTTAAAAGGGTATTGTGTTTCTTAAAAAGGGCATTATATATCCTGTTTAAAAGCACTTCTAATTAGGAGAAAAAACCTGTAAAAAAGTGAGTAAAACAATGCTTTACTGATTAATAAATTAATAATAATTCATTAGTAATCTTAATTAATAAATTAATTACTAATCTTTATTAAAAATAGATAACATTAATTAATTCGATAAAGCTAAGTAATGTAAAAGGTTGTTACTTTTTAAGTAACTTTGTTAATTAACTTATTAAAATAAATTGTAAATAGCTAATTAATAATAATATTTCTTTAAGAGATTTTTAAGGTTTCTTTCTATAGCAAAAATAAAAATTTAACTGAATTAAGAAACACTTAATAAAGTTAAGCTGTTCTAAACCTAAATATTCATTTTTATAATTTATTTCAGTTTTTAAGTTATTAACCCCCCCTCCCTCCCATGATTTTACACAAAACAGCCATTGCTTATGCTTTACCCACTTATTTTTACAATTTTATAGTATTATATAGCCACCACCTTCTTCAGCTCAGGTCTTAATTCCAAATGTTCAGCTCTCTTCCTCAGCAAGGCGTTGCACCCAGGATCTATCTGCGCATGCGTTATATCATTTATAGCGCCATCTGTGGTTATAATCTGTAAGGCCTCCATGTTTAGGGCATAATAACTATTTTTGTAATTGGCGAGTTTTTGGCTATTGTTAAAGTTGATTTCTATGGGGCGTTCTTGGGCTATTTTTGCGAGGGCAGTAGTGGTTTTATTGAGTTTAATGTAATTGTGATGTTCCTTTTTTCGGTCTTTGATTTTCCGTTTCGTCATACCAATATACCAGCCTGGTTTATTAGTACTATTGTCTGTAAAGTTTATTTTATAAATACCGGCGGTTTCATCAGGAGTAATAGTATCTTTATCACTGCGAATGCCTTTGAAGATATTTTGATTAGGTTTTATGGGGATTCTGATATTTTTCTTGGCGGCTTCATTTGTAATTTTTAGAGCGGCTCCCCTGCAGTAGGGAATGGCGTTGATAAATTTTGGTTTCGGATTTTGATAGTTATTAATTTGTTCCAGTTTTTTTATTCTCTTTTTGAAAAGGTTTTTTACGATTGATTTTGGGTACCCTGCGTTTTTACATTGTGTTATTTTCTCCTTAAAACATCTTTCACATATTTTATACAAATATCACGTGTACAAATTTTTTGATCTTCTGTAATTTCAGATTTTTTTTTTTTTTGCTTTTTTGCTAATCTCATCCATGGAGACTGTACTCGCATAGGATATATCTATTTTAATGTCAATATAATATAGCTTGAGATGGATTCACAATTGGAATTGTGTTTTTTAGAATGATTAATTTTTCCTGTGCAAGCTTGGCCCAGATTATAAACTTTCCATGGAAAAAAGGTAGAAGAATTTACTTTCTGTTTCTTTTAATATTGAAACTTAAAACGAAGCACATAGAATTTTTTTGAATAGCAACGATGAAGGCATATTTTACTGCAGACGTGTCTTTGTCCAAAAAAGCTAAATTTTTGTCTATGTATGTACTTCAATATGGGTTCTGTTCATAGTTTCCAAAATTTCCTCTTGATATTCAATCTCAGTCCATGTTTTGAACCTCGTGTGAAGTGTGACTGAATTGATGGTTTTCGCAATTTTGTTGTAGAGATCACAAGCATCATATACATGTGACCATAGAACTCTCAAACCATATCTTTGACATAGTCAAAAAAGAATGTCAATGACATGACATGTAAATAATGTATGTAAAAAAAATGTACCTTTCCAGAAAAAAAAGAAATTAAAAAAATAATAATAAAGTTCTGTTGTTTCTAAAAAAAAAAAAAAAAAAAAAGAAAATTAGTTCTGACTCTTCTGTATAACTAGCATTTGAAATCTGGGAGATTTAATGTGGGTACCCTGTTAATATTTATTTATCATATTTAATTTATACATTTGTCTACATCTATATTCTTTTAGACATTAATATCTATTGCTGTTGCTGTCCTGAAATATAAGTCAACTGCCAATAACTTTTGGGAAAAGGTGAGTAAATTTTTATTTTTGCTAGCTATTTAACTTTCTTTATATTGTGATTATGTGTACTTAAAGTAAGCAACAGGTTGGTTATATTCTAAGTAGTCTTTGTTAAAGTATCAATCGGAATTCAATTGGTAAAACTACTGACTGAGTTAATGCAGATAATTTTCATTAAATATCTCAAGATAAATGGCAACATAGTAGTACACTCTTAAAAACGGTTTCTAACTCTCTCTATGTAAAAATCAATACTAAGAGCATTTAAAGCAATCTGCATTGTAATTAATAAAAAAAAAAAAAAAAAAATTCAAATTGTTAATTCAAATTGGAGAAATAATGAAACATTCGGTTTCAAATGTTTGCGGCAAAAATTGGTGTGAGAACTTTTGATCATTGCAGAGGTTTAAGCTAAACTCGCAGCGTTTGCAGTGGTCACGGTGAGTTATTTTGAACTCTGTAACACATGCCTGTTAGTTTTGACAATTTTTTTTTTTTAATTAAAAGTGCACATTATAATCTGGAATATGAAGTAAGTATCCCCCCCCAGGGGGAAAACCTACTTTAGGCTTTTATGGGTGTCGCAATCCCGGGCCCCCAGCGATCTTTCGCTTTTTTTTGTTCTACCCTCCTCTCCTCTTAGCTATCTCCTTTCTTTTCCCCCTCAGTGTAGTTTCCTCTGTGGAGGTGAGGGCCCCCCTTTAGAAGCTGCGGTCGCCCTGTGCTGTCTGCTTCTATTGGCAGAAAACTACCCAGGTGTTTGCCGTGTGTGAAGACCCGTGTCCCCGGAAATGGGGATCCTGGTAATTGAGGGGTGTTCCTGTAAAGGAAATTATCATTAAGGAATTTCCATAAACACGGGAGAAACTTCAACACATTGCTTTGACCCCAGCTTCGGGTAAACGGGAGGTATACAGTGTTCCCCTGTATATCAATCGGCTGGTGGGACTGATTTCGATCAACTGCTAGGGATCAAGCAATCGGACATCTACTGGGCACGTCGTTAAGGGTGGACGCTGCCTAAGGGATGTACTGTGTGCGTATAGACCAGACTAGCACTGATGTGCAAATGCACACCCCCCTCATTGGGCTCCGTGGTGGGTGGTGCGGTCGGGTCTGAATTTCAGTACCTCCAACATGGATTCAAAAAATCTTTGTCTATCGTCAATGCCCTGCTGTACACTACCAATGAAAACATCGAAACACAATTAACAAACATGAGCGCTCAATTCTTCATCATACACTATGTTGAAAGTAACTTTAATGAAACATCCCCTTTCTTAATACACAAATGTATCACCGACAATGTAGGAGAACTCAGAAAAGTTAAAAAATTAAGATCTGGAGAACTGTTAGTAGAAGTATCAAGCAATAGACAAGCTTCCAAAATAATGCAGATTAAAAATGTTGGCCTAAAAACTGTTACAGTGACTCCCCATACATCCCTAAACATCTCACTTGGAGTTATATCATAACCCGAATTTTTGCCTTGCTCAGAAGCTGAAATATTAGAAAACCTAAGAGATGAGAAAGAATGTGCAGTGCATCGAATGACAATTCGACATGATAATCAAACAATCAAAACTAAACACATTGTCTTAACTTTTCAATCACCCACTATTCCATCCCATATTAAAGCTGGCTATCTATTATGTCCCGTAAGACCATATGTACCAAATCCTATCCTCTGTGCTTCCAGTGTCAAAAGTTCGGTCATACTAGAACCTCCTGTCGTTGGTCATCAGCCTATGCTCGTTGTGGTGCCTCTGACCACGACAGTGACACCTGCTCTGCTGCTGCAAAATGTGTTAACTGTAAACAGGAACACCCATCATATTCCAAGTCATACCCTAAATGGGCATTGGAAAAAGAAATCCAATCAATTCGTGCTACACAAAGAATCTCATACCCTGAAGCTCGTAAAATAATAGAAGCTCGCACACCAAAACCTGGCCTATCTTATACTGCAATAGTAAAATTTACGTAATCAATAGCCATTCAAACTGATCCTCCAACAAATATTTCTACCATCAATACCTCAACAAGTTAACAAACTACTCTTAAACACAACAACCCTTGCTCTATATCCCCAAGAACTCCTCCAAAGAAAAAGGTAATAAGTAATAGCTCTACTGAAGTTAGACTACAGCTTAGTAAAACAGCTACTTACAAATTAAAATATAACAAACTTAGCAAAAAAAAAAGTACCTCCACAGCCACACATTGATGACACAATTTTAAGACTAGACCCATCTGAATCTGATATTAGTTATAAAGAGTCGATGGTACATGAAGAAATAAAACCGCCCGATATCTCTGCAGTGATTACAGAGGTGACTCACATTGTCCATAACATTACATAATTATGGCATTGTTGCTGTCATGGAACTGCTACAGTTTTCAGAATAAAATTGAAGGCCTTAAAACACTTCCGTATGACCACAATCCCGCCTGCTTTGCTCTTCAAGAAACTTATCTCAAAGCCGATAAACATCCTACCATCCACAAATATACAATTCTTGGGAAAGACTATGAACTCAGGGACAGGGCCTCTGGTGGTGTGGCCCTGTTAGTCGACAATAACTATCCCTACATAATAGTCAATCTGAATACAAATCTCCAAGCAGTTGCCTCTCGTGTCAACTTAATACAGCTAACTACCATCTGCTGCACTTATCTCCCTCCTAATGAAACCATCAGCCAAACATCTCTCAGTAATCTTATTCATCAACTTCCAACACCATTTATACTCCTTGGTGACATGAATGGCCATAGTCCATTATGGGGCAGCAAAGACACCAATAACACAGGTGAACATATAGAACAAATAGCAACTGATTTCTCTCTATGTATTATGAATAATGGCGACAATACTTACTTCCATCATCCAACTAAATCCTTTCATTCCATAGACCTTGCCATCTGTTCCCCTTCAATCCTCCCCTTATATAATTTCTCTGTTTCTGGCGACTTACATAACAGTGATCACTTTCCGATCATTCTCTCACCCTTATATCAGAATCTCGACCAAACCACTAACATACCCAGATACATTCATCATAAAGCAGACTGAAGACCTTTACTTTGCTATTTACCATATTGCTAAATATTATTGAAGGCAACATAGACGAGGTCGTCAATCTTCATCATCCACGAGTAAACCATCATTTAACGATTCCGCATCGGTATTACAAGAACAGCACTCGTCGGTAGCATGTTTTCAGAAAGCAGAATCAACGACAGCTGAAGTATTTTCGGCATTGAAAGTGATGCAAAGCCACTTGTCCTACAGATCGCGCGATGGAATCGATGGCTTATTTCGATCCATGTTTCTGTATAGCCAAAATCTTAGCTTTTGGAATGAAGGCAAAGTGATGTCACTCTATTTAACGAGTGTTTTTAGGGCACGCAAATGCTGAAGTATTGCTTGAAAGCATTAAGCTGTCTTTGAAAGATTTGCCGTTAAAAAATGTCTTTCAGCTATCAATGGATGATGGAGTTATGAAATAGTATTAAGTGTTTTGGGGGTATTTTCAATATATGTGTGTTCATGAAACCATGAGATTAAATTAGGTTATAAGAAAATAGAAATAATGACAAAAAAATCTCAAAAATATGTATGCTCATTATGTCCTTAAATGTCCTTGAATTTTTTCTCTAACAAAGAGTGGCCACCCGGAAAATAAGTCACAGTAATTGTGATGGGAAGGAAATTGTTCTTGAGAATGGTGGCAATGCGCATTCCTTTTCCTTTATTTGGATAAAAAGAGGGAAAATTACTCTTTATCTCCTCCAACTGTCTGAGCGCCTTCATTCCCATAAAAACGGAGTGTAGCCTTCTAGGAATTCTCTCCCCCCTTACAGGTGATTCGGGTGTGTCTGGATTAACAAGCTTGAAGAATGCGGCGGACGATTTTTGATGAATTGGGTTTAAGTGCTGGGGGAATTTCCAGGAGAGCGGGAGAGAAGCGTAAAGTTACTTTAAAATTTTGTCATTGCTACCTTCCTGTATTCTGGAGATACAACAAACAATCTTCGAATTTTCACAACAGGAAGCCTTTCACGCGACGCAAAAAGGGAGGTTACATGGGGAAAGGGTGGGCAGGCCATTTTCTGCCGTTTCGATGGGAACCAACAGCAGGTATGGAAAATCTGCGCCAATTGCGCCAAACTGTGCCAATTTCCACATTAAGCGCCATCCTGCTACAAAATTGCAAAAAATTCGAATTTTGTGCCAAACTGCGCCAAAACTAAGAGTTTTACATTTTTGTCGCCTCCCTCAAAAAAAAAAAAAAAAAAACAAAGAAAAAACTCTTAAAAGCAGTATAATGGAAAGTTGGAAAATGTCAGAATTGGGAAGAAGTTGCGAAAAGTCGGCAACGATGCGCACGAAAGCAACCCCGTTATCGTTAGTTACGGCAAACCCACCAGCTGCACCTGATCCCGTTGGGAGAGCTAAGCCCATGGACTTTAGATTGGAAATCTATCTGTAACTGCATGGCTGAGCCTCTCCCACTATCCATCCATACCAAAATGTGATCACATGACTTCGGAGATTGGAATTCGCTTTCATGTCGTCGAGCTGTGAGAAGAGCCCATCAGTGTTTGGTTTTTATAGAAGCAAGTGAAAGCCCGTGACATATGCGAAATGCCCCCGAAAGGGGCCCCGCATTTCCAAAATAAATAAATAAAAATAAAAAAGATTAATTAATTATTAAAAAATAGTATGATTTATCCTTTTGATTTAAAATGGTGAACTAAAAATGAAATATTTATAAAATTATTAATTAAAAGAATTAATTAATTATTTATTAACTATTTAAGAAGAATGATTAAGAATGCAATTCAGATGGTTTCATTAAGAATGATTTCAGATGGTTTACAAAAAAAGACATCTGTTATAGAAAGTGGTCAAGTTCTTTTAAAAGAATCTAAAGATAACATGTCGTAATACTTAAAAGAATTAGAAAAAAATAGACATCTACAATTATCAATTGTCTCAACTACAAAGAAAAAATGCACTTAGATTTGATTAATTTAAACCAAGTCTTTTTTTTTTTTTTTTTCTTCTCATATCTAGTAATAAATGTTTTCTAACTTAGAATATTGTTTTTTTTTCTTTCTTTTTTAAGTTTACTACAATTCCCCCCCCTTTTTTTTTTACTGTTTATTACACTTCTATTAATCACGCAGAAGCTTTAAACAGCTTTTTAATTGAAATTAACTGCTACAAATCTACATTTTCTTGCTATAATTATGCATTTGAACTGCTCCAAAAGTGAGATTTTTCTGCTCCAAGCTGCTCCAATATTGAGATTTTTCTGCGTCAAGACTGCTCCAAAACTGAGATTTTTCTGCTCCAAGACTGCTCCAAAACTGAGATTTTTCTGCTCCAAGACTGCTCCAAAACTGATTTTTTGATTTTCCATACCTGCAACAGCTATGAGATTCTCTTTGGGAGCTAAAGAGTTAAACTGACCACCCATGAATACAATTCATGGGAGGGATAATAAACGGCTTTTCTATAGTAACTTTTAAGCACCTGTTTATCACAGCAGTTCGCACATGCGTATACAGTTCATTTCCTATACCATTGGTCACGTGAAGACTTGTTTACTTGCTAGTTGTTTTCTTTTCCGCTGTCTTCCTTCAGTATTTTGCTGCTCTGTTTGGTACTCAAAGTAAAATAACCGATTTCTTTAAGATATAATTTTGAAAATTAAATTGTGAAGCATTGTATACAAAGAAATAAAAGGTATGTAATTTAAATTAGACTTTATTTCAATGTCATTAATTTGCTTTTATATAACCCCGATTTAGTGTTTTCCCGCATATAACGTTACTTCTTTCCAGTCCCTTGAATGACGTTAAATTGGGGTTTCACTGTATTAACTCTCTTGAGTTTAGTATACAATCCTGGCAAACTTTTCTTTCCCCCCCTCCCTCTCACCGCAAGAATTTAGCCTAGTTATTTAATGTATGTTTCTTTTTCAGTTTGAACTGAGTTAAAAAAATATTTTGTTTATGAATTAAATGCACAGTCAAACAAGTGTGTTTTGCAAGTGTACTATCATATAATCAAGAGAAAATTTGTCGTAACTGGACAGTTATGAGTTTTCTTTAATTAATTATTTTCCATTTAACATATTCTTGTGAAATAAAAAAAATTCCTTTAATGTATTTTTTTTAATCTTTATTCTGCTTTTAAAGTTGTTAAATTTGATTTAATTTCAGTTTCATGAAAATGGCATGGGAGAGCTGTTTAGTTATTGCATGGATATGTTTTCAATTGAATTTTCCTCACTTTTAAATTTGTGTTCATCATTAGTTATGGCCAGTGAAAGCAGCTGCATAAAGGTTTGGAAGTCTTGTTTATTTGTTTAGAGTAAAAAGTATTATATATTATGATGCTTTACATTCTGTTTCAGGGAGGAAAGAAAAAATCTGATTTATCTCTTTCTTTCAATTTAGCTTCATAATTTTACTACTTAATTTGTCCTATAAGTATTTAGTGGTAATAATTTTATCTCATCAAAACAGAGTACAATCATTTCAATAACACAAAAGGCAAATTTTAAATTTAAATTCTGTTTCAAAATAATTCCAAGTGTACATTTTTTTTTTAATATATACAGTAGGGTACATAAAACCTAGAATCCAAAAATTTTAATAAGTCTAATTCCTGTATGTATGTATGTATGTAGAGTCAAGTCCTGATATTCGTAGAGTCCTGTTGAAGTAATTGAGACCGAACACTATTCAGTTTAGATGGAATAAGCAGAATTTATAAATAACAAGCTGAAATACCCGTCGTTGAAGGGTTAGTACTGAATGCAAATTTCCAAAAAGCAAGAACTTTCGTCAGCATTGTAGGAGTACACAGAATGGATGTAGTATGTTGCCAAAGTAAAGAAAGCGAAGTTATAATTTTTATGTATTGTTAAAATATTACAGGTTAGTGAGTAACTAAGTACTCATATTTCCATGTTGAAGTGCATGAGAGTGATTTTAACCAGTTAATGGATGCTTCAGTTTGGCCAGATGGATGTCTTGTGTCGGAGTTTTACGGCAGATTGAGAAAAGGTCAAGTTTTAGAAGTGAATTCAGATGACTCCGGAACTGAGTTCGATAAATCTATTCGGGATTCCGACAAGTGACTCTCTATGTTTTACCAGAATGTTCGTGGTTTGCGTACTAAAACTAATTATTTTTTCTGCTCAGTTGCTTCTGAAAACTATGATATTATTTTTTTAATTGAAACTTGGCTTAAAGTGACATTGACTCTTCGGATTTGTTTGATGACAGATATGATATTTTTAGGAGGGACCGTGATCAACTAGTTCAACTAGTTCTTTTAAACGGGGTGGGAGTGTTGCTGTTGCTGTTAAAAAATGTTTTTCTGCTGTCCGGATTGATGTTCTTGATTTGAACCTTGAGTGTCTTTGGATCTCCATTGATGTGAACTATTGGATTAAAAGGCTTTTATGTGTTATTTATTTCCCTCCTAGTTCTGGTAGTGAAACATATGTAAAGTTTTTTGATGTTTTTGTGAAGTTCACTACATATGATAATATTTTTATTTGTGGTGATTTTAACTTATCTGTAACCCCCAAAGCAGAATGTTTTGCAATGTTCTGCAACGCTCTCTCAACTAGCCAAAAATGTTCTGCAGGAAATATACCTTAATATACAGAGGGCTATTATGTTAGGATATTAGTAAGCGTAACCTATATCTAAAATATTAAATGAAATTAGAGAAACTTTGTGTAATTATCAAAGTAACAAGGAAATGAAACATTAACCAAACAGATATATATATGTAGAGAAAATATTTCGAACTAAAGCTTAAAATTCCCGGTCGCCAGTCGCCAGGTGGCGATTAAACTTTAAAAACTGGCGATTTACGACTTTCTGACTACCGGCCAGACGAATTCTATCTCAGGTTTCGCACTAGACTGAGGGATTCCGCGATTCTTGCAATGCCACACAGAATCCCCCTCAAAACAAACAAACAAAAAAAAAAAAAAAAACAGTAGCGGGCTTTTCCTGTGTGCTGGGTTGTTCAATTTTGATGAAGCAGCTAAATATTTAATGGGATAAAGAAGCAAATATCATTAAATTCTATTGTTATCAAAATCATTTGTGTATTATATTGCTAATTTTGATATTTATAATCTGCTGAGCTCATTCTAGGCGAGGTCAGTGGTGCGCCGCGCCCCGATGCCCTTTAAAAAAAAAAAAAATTCGTTAGCGCCCCGATGATGAAAAACTAGACACCCTCTTTTGCCAGCGAAGTTCTTTTTAATCTCTAAGAAAGTTTCTTTAGCCCTTTTATTTGTTTAACTGTTATTTGTTTGCTTACACCTAATGTGTTAATGATACTTGTCAAATGAAAAGGAGGAATTTGCACAACTGCTATGGTAATAGAACTCTCCCGCCCTCTTTCTCCCTCCCGGAAGCACTCGGGAGGCCCAGTCCGGGTAGTAGCGGACCTTGATGAGAAGGGGGATGGAAATCAACTGTGTAAAAACTAATTCATCTATAATTTTTTTATTAATGGACCGATTTGTTTGAAAATTTGGGGATCACTTTTAAATGCAAAAATTGATTCAGAGTCTAAATTTTAGAAAGACATCTTAATTTGTTCAAAAGTTAGAAATTTATTGTCAAAACATAATTTCTTTCCCCTTTCTTACTTTGTGGCTTGGAGTTACAGAATGCTTTGTGGTTTTCTTTGTGAGCTAGACGGGGAGGCAAATGTTCTTATCTCCTTTCCAGCTATTTCAATATTACCACTTAAATAGATGACCAGCTGATTGTTAATATCAACGGAATATTTATTATGGCTGCATGATAATCCTGAAAAAATTTTTAGCTATTGTCCATTAAAAAAAATTAATTAAGAACTGGAATTTGTAGTGGAATAAATATTGAATAACTGGAATAGATATTTATACCATTATAGGGTTATTTTGAACAGAACAGTTATTAATATTTTTATGCATTAACTATAATATTTTAATTGTTTGAACTTTGCAAAATAGAGAATGAAAATAAAAGTAAAATAATTTTCTCAATAAAAAGACTTTTGTTCCTTAAGACTTCTGGGTATTTCATATTTAAAATCTTTTCTCTTCCTTTATAATCTTACCCCCCCCCCCTCCCTACAACCAAATGCTCAGAAGTCTGGTGCACTTAAGTACACAAGCAGTGTAACAGACCCTGTGTCTCCTTGTCATGAAGTATGCAAAAGTGCTAGTGCAAATATAATGAGACGTTTCTTTGGTGAAGATGGGCCTGGAAAGTTGATATGTGTTTGCACTGCTGACATTTTACATACAGCTTTCTTTCCATCTTTTTCTGGGAAGTTAAATGAGTATGGAGAAAAAGAACTTGCAGAATTCTGTACAGTTTTTAATAAAATATATTGAATTTTTCGATTTTTCAGAAGAGATAATCGGGCCAATAATTTAAATTTATCATACGCTATCGATGTTAATTTTTATATAAGTAAGGCTAAATATTCTTAATTGCAACAAAAACCATAAAATATTCAAATGTTGCATTCGCAAAATGTCGCAATTCTCAAGATTTTCAGACCGATGTTTCGAAATCGCGTAAATTTTCGGACCCGTTTATAGTACTTTTGCATTTCTAAATGCATCCATAATTACTTAAAGCATAGTATTATCTATAATAATTATGAATAAACTGTAATAGGAAGACCAGTTTAACAAAACAATCGTTCACAGCATAAACTTGCAAGAGCGCGAAACATCCGGAGCATCGTTACTGCTTTTGCTACGGCGGTAAAATCTGAAATTATGAATATTTATTAAATAATTTGAAACCATGTAGTTACTAAACATAACTTCTGACATTGCAGTATCAAGATCGACAGGCGGAATTGCTTAATCTCCCTTTCCCTTTCTAAGTATGCGCGCATATTTGTTTGAAAATCCTGATCGCGTTTTCTTGTTGTGTCAGCAGAAAACAAACATCGGAGAGGCACCTTTAAGGTCAGCTCATAGCTCACGAAAGATGATATAAAAAAGCTATTTAATAAACATCATATTCAGAAAGGGTAAATTATTTGCAAAAATGCATTTTAACGGGTTGCATGTATGAAGGTCTAATTTTACTACTTGTAATTTTGAAGTGGCCATTTTAATCGATTGTATTTTTGTAAAGGAGCCGTTTAAATCCAATTTTTTTAAAGGGGTCGCACATAACAATTCTCAGTTTTATATGTTCCTATAATTTTTAAAAATTATAGGAGTATTACACTCAAAGCAAGAAACTTGGTCTCGAGCAGACATATTTACCGGGGGAAAAAACGTAGCTAGAAAATGAATGTGAATGATATTGCAAGTAATAAGCGCTGTCCGTTCTCCACATGTGGGATCCAAAAAAGGTGGCGCTCTCCCAGAAGCCTTTTGGGTGATAATTCACTTTTGACTAATTGCCGCTGTGTCATCTCCCCCCCCCCCCCCACAAAGGAATATATTCTTTCTATGCCTGGATGCAGGAGAGTAAATGGTATCCCTCCAGATTGCTGTCTGGTTTTTGAGTTTGACTTTCTGTTTAAAGTGATTGATTTCTCCCCTCTCTCTCTCTTTTCTGTCCTCATCCGTAATTGTTCTGCAGCGGAGCTCTTTGTTCTGCGACGCACGTCGCCGATTTCGGCATGTTCTGCGTTGGGGTCTGTAACAACAGAGTGTCTTAATGTTAATTGTTCGGATCCTATTTTAAATGAACTATTTAATTTTTTGCAACTCTATAATTAATGCAATTTAATGCAGTACCTAACTGTCACAACAAATTTTTAGATTTGATTTTGGCTAATATCAATTTTTGTAATATATTTGTTGAGCACAGTGATAGGCCTTTGGTTTCTGAAGATAATTATCATCCTGCATTGTCTATTGTTATTAATTATGTTCCAACTCAGGCTGTTAAGAAAAGTAGTGACATTGGTGGTTATGATTTTACAAAAGCTGATTTTTTTTTACTATGTGACATTTATTTTCTGAGACTGACTGGAATTTTCCGAATGCTTTTAATGATGTTGATGAAGCTGTGCATTGTTTTTATGTGTATCTTTATGATGTTTTAAGCCATACGATTCCTGTGAATTCTTCAAGAAAAAAATTCTACTTTTGGTATTCCACTGAAACTATTAAATTAATTAAATGTAAAAGTAAAGTTCGTAGGCTTTTATTAAAAAGTGGGGAAAATTAACTGATCTCTGACCCTAAAAAGTTCTGGTCTTATTTTAATAAAATTAAATCTTTGCCTAACAATATTTGTTATAAAAATATCTGCTTTAATGACAATAGTGATATCGCTAATGTTTTTGTCACCTACTTTAGTTCTGTATACAAATCTAGTTTGGATTATGACAGAAATTCTCCCTAATATGATAGCTCCTTGTATGATTACATTAAAATTGATAATATTACTTTTGAGGATGTTCTTTTGGCATTTAAGAAGTTGAAGTCTTCTTCAGTTGCTGGTGTTGACAATGTACCTTCCTTTATTGTTAAAGGTTGTGCTGATGGGTTGATTTATCCTCTTCTTATTTTATTTAATCTTTCTTTAAAAACTTATACTTTTCCAGATGCTTGGAAGCATACTAAAATTATTCCTGTCTTTAAAAAGGGTGATATAAATGATTGCAAAAATTATCGACCTATTGCTATTTTAAGTCCTTTTTCTAAGATATTTGAAATTATAATGCACAATAAGGTTTTTCAGCAAGTTAAAAATTTAATTTCCTCATCTCAACATGGTTTTATTCGTAAATGGTCTACGCTTACTAATTTATTTTGTTTAAATAACAACATTATTTCTTCGTTTGAAAATGGATATCAACTTGATGTCATTTGTACCGATTTTTCCAAGGCTTTAGACTCTATTGTCTTTGGAATTCTTCTTAAGAAATTAATTGGCTTGGGTTTTCACATTAATCTTACTGACTGGATTTTTTCTTACTTGAGTAATAGACAGCTTTTTGTGTATTTTAATGGTGCTGTTTCTGAGAATTTTACCTGTACTTCGGGTGTTCCCCAAGGTTCTAATTTGGGACCTTTACTTTTTATTTTGTTTATTAATGATTTGTGTTCAGTTTTGAAATTTTCCAAGTATCTTTTATTTGCTGATGATCTGAAATTATTTAAAGAGATACGGTCTGTTAATGATGCTTGTCTTTTACAGAGTGATCTTAATAGTTTATATGACTGGTGCACTGACAACAAATTACTTCTTAATATTATGAAATGTAGTATTCTTAGTTATTCTCATAGATCTCAAACTTTAATTTATTCATATCATATTAATAATCTTCCTTTATTTCGTTCGGATTCCATAACTGATTTGGACGTTGTTTTTGATAGGAAACTTGATTTTTCAATCCATATCATTAGCATTATCTCTAAAGCTTACAAAAAACTTGATTTTCTTAAGTGCAAAACTAAAGAATTTTCTAACCTTCATGCATTAAAAATCTTATACTTTAGTTTGATACGCTCTAATCTTGAATATTGTAGTCTTGTTTTGGATCCGTATTATAAAAATAAAATGAAAATTCTTGAGCGGGTGCAGACTCAGTTTGCACATTATTTGTATTACAAAAGTAATCCTATTTACATTCCGAATATTTCTTCATCTTACTTGAGAAGTGTTTTTGGTCTTCCTATTTTAAGCTCTCCTAGTGATCTATTTTGCTTATTATTTTTATATAAAGTTGTTAATAATATGGTAGATTCTAGTGATATTCTTCAGAGTATTTGTGTAAATGTACCGAACAGGTCTCTTCGTAATAGTAATTTATTTGTGGATCCAATTATAAAATATAAATTTATAATAAGTTTTCTTTGGATTTGGATATTTTTAACATGTCTTTTAAAGTCTTTAGAGTTAAGTGCTTTGAACTTTTGCAGTCATGACTGGTATTTATTTTATCTCTGTATTTTATTATTTTTATTTTGTCTTACGTAATTTGCCCTTTTATATTGATGTAAGGGGTAAATGGATTTTAATCTGTAGTGTGCATTTCTTTTATAAATAAATAAATAAATATAATTTCATTTGCTTTAGTCATAATTATGTGATGCACGAACAAATATTTATGCATACTGAAATACTTTTTGAAAAATCTCAAAATTTGATCAATATTTTTGAAAAATTGGAAGCCTAGAATTTAAGTTGAGTAACAACCTATCATGTCACCAAATTTCGTTTCATTCCCTGCAGTCTTTATTTCGTGATGCTGGAGCAAAATTTCAGCATTTTAAAACAATTTTCACAAAATCTCAAAATGTAATCAAAATATTTTAAAAATTCAATGCCTATAAATTAAGATTAGCAACTACATATCATATCACCAAATTTTGCATTAGTCGTTATTACGTGATGCTTGAAGAAATATGTAAGCGTATTTTGAGAGAATTTTCACAAAATCTCAAAATCTGATAAAAATGTTTCAAAAATTGGAAAACCTTTAGTTTATGTTGAGCAACCATCTATCATGTGACAAAATTTCATATCATTCTCTTTAGCCGTTATTATGTAATGCGTGAAAAAGATTCACTCAGTTTTAAATGATTTTCACAAAATCTCGAAATCTGATTGATTTTTTAAAATTAGATGCTTATAGTTTAAGGTGAGTGACCACCTATCATTTCACCAAATATCATTTTTTCATTTTTGCAGTTATTACCGTGATGTGTGAACACAAATTTACGGAGTTTGAAATGATTTTTGCAAAATCTCAAGATTTTTCAAAAATTTGACGCCTATGTTTTAAGTTGAGTGACCACCAATCATGATATCAAATTTCATTTCAATACCTTCAGTCATTTATATGTGATGCTCAAACACAAATTTATGCAGTTTGAAAGGATTTTTGCAAAATATCAAAATCCAATCAAGATTTTTTAAAAATTCGATGCCTATGTTTTAAGTTGAGTGACCACCTATCATTACACCAAATTTCATATTATTCGCTTCAGTCGTTTTTACGTGATGCTTGAACAAAAAAAGTGTCACTGACAGAATTACAGAACGACAGACAGACAAACTTTTTTTTAGGGTCACACTGGATTCCCAGGTGCTTAAAACGGTTAGAAATCGCAACATTTTTGAATTCCAAGAAATGTACAGACAAAAGTCTAATTTTATTTATATAGATATCAATGCATTGACTTGTTAAGGTGTAAATTAAGGGCGGGGACATCTGCTAGTGTCAGCTCTACGTAGCATTCAAACCAGCTTTCATTTCTATTTGGTTACAGGCACAAATAAAGGTATGTTTTTTTGTGAATGTCTTTTTAATTTCTCCTGTTTGTAAGTTTTAAAAATTGGCATTTTTCCTGAACTTTTTTTGGAATTGGATTTTTGGAACAGCAAGACTCCTGTATATATTCAGGATGTCCCAAAAAGATGCTAATGTGTTTTAATTCTTTATCTTTTAAAAATAGGTAGGTGGGGCGTAGACTGGGAGGGGGGGGGTTAGGGGGTCATAACCTCCCATGAGGAATTTTTATCCATACAAAATGTATATTCTTTACTTCCTTAGCACACACATGTATACATATACAGGGATGTTAATTCTGCGCCGATTGCGCCGAGCTGCTCCAAAACGCAAATCTTGCGCCGAATATGTCATTTTGACTCTTTGTTAATTTTTTGCCACGCTTGCAAACTTTGCTTTTCTTATCTGCATTTATTGTAAGTGTTGACTTTAGATTGATTTTGCAGGGCGCAACGCCCGGTGGCCCCTATTTCTCTTCTTTATGCGCCCTCCTGCTTTTACATTTTTATTATTATTAGTCAGCAATCACCACTTTTTATTTCTTACATAACATTTGCAGCCCATCACGAAAATACGTTAAAAACGGCTCCTTCACAGAAATATGATTGAGTACAATAACTCCATCATAAAAATAGGTTTGATTGAAAGCGGCCCTTTCACGAAAACCGTCTATGAAATCGGATCTTTCCAACAAATGCCTTTTTCAAATATTCTATTCTTTCAGATCGAAATACTGTTACTGCCTTTACATTGTCTTTTCATTTGCGCGAGCCGAGTAACCCGAAAAGGGGCTTCTCTAGTATGTTTTGTTTTTGCTGACTCATTGAGAAGCCCGATCGGCCGGGCAGAAGTACCTGGGCATTTCATTTAGGAGTTGAGGGAAGAAAATACTGTTGGGAAAATCAAAAATTTTTTAAGTTATCTAAAAATTTGCGATTCCATCTGTCAATCCTCAAATATCGGTAGCTACGTTTGATAAATAAGTAGTTGCGAATTATCAAACAATCATTATTCCAGAATTCGCCAGCTTAATAGTTTTGCACGCTCTAGCAAGTTTTTTTTTTTTAAATTTCCCCTAAACAATTTCCTCTTTTTAATCGGTTTTCTTAGTACATATTATTCTTAATGTATAACAGCTATTTACTAACCATACATAATTAAGGATGATACAGAAAGTATGCCATAGCAAAAAGACGTTTTGCTATGTTTATACCTGCTAAAAAACTTACATGTAGTAATTATTTTTATTTCTTTTAAAGAATAGTGCTTTTTAAAAATCTTATATTCACTTTTCATGAATGAGCAAACATTAAATTAGAAGTGAAAGAGGAAGAACAAATATATTTCAGTGATTTGATATGGTATTGTACATTCCAACCATTGGATGTAATACAAAATTTGCATGACTATGTCATTTATTCTAGTAATCTTATGTGTTCTGAATTCAATTTTCCCAATTTCTATAGTTATCAATTGATGGATGAGTTGAATTGTTTGATGCAATTCAAAATAATGTCTAATAGTAATAAAGGTATATATTCAGTAACTTTAAAAATCTTTACTTGGTAATCATTCAATCATTATTGGGAACAAAAGAATTTAAATAAAATTATGATTTATATTATTAAATTTTATACATCGTGCACTGCAGAAATTTTAGTATTTTTATTACATGCTAAACACATCTATCCTAATCCACTTACACTGACAGTCCTTTTCTGTTTAAAAGTTTTTACCAATATCGGTGAAATATCGTATATGAATGTGATCCAGTAGTGATAGTGTGATAAAATTGAGGAACAAAAATTAACAGTCCCTCTGCCTTCTCCTACTGCCTAACAAATCATGTCTGCCTAAAAATTTCTGAATCCTTCTTCAATAAATGTACTATTCTTATAAATAATAAACATCTACATCACGTAATTTTGAGAAAAAAAAAAAAATAAGCAGAAAATTCAAAATTACTTAGATTAAAACTTCTTTTTTTTTAATCAAAAACTTCTAGTTATGTACAGATTTAATCGACATATTTATGTCATGTTTAGAGCAAAATATTATCAACACATTATTTTTCCTATTTCGTTTACACTTACTTCTACAGGATATTTTCTCCAAAAGAAGGGGGGGGGACTAAAGACAAACTGGAAAAAATTTAACTATGCATTGTAAGTCAGAACACATATTACAGCTCTACATGTTAAATTTTCGGGGATCAGATAGTTTCAAACCAGTTTCTAGATATGTTATCTACCTGTACATTCTCGTGGAACCCCAAAGTTCCCTTTTTGAAATTTCCCCCCAGGCGGCCCTTTTTCCTAGAGTCTACGCAGTGAAATCTCCAATTTTATGCTCCAAAATCATGTTAATTCTGATCCCAAATCTTAGTTTTCCTCGTGGAAGCTAAATTTTTTGTGCTCCCAAATGGAATTTTTCTGCTCCCAAATAGAATATTTCTGCTCCCGAATGAAATTTTTCTGCTCCCGAGGTGCTCCCAAATGAAATTTTTTCTGCTCCCGGGGTGCTCCCAAATCGAATGTTGGAGTTAACATCCCTGCATATATGTGAGTTGTAGTAGTCGTAACACCCCCCCCCCCCCCCCCCCCCACATGAAAAATATCTGGCTTTGCCACTGCAAGTGGGCATTGTAAATTGAAAAAAAAAATGTGCATTTTTCTTTTATTTTTATTTATTTTTCAGGTAATTAATTTTTTTATTTAATTGCCAGGTTATTGACATATTAAAACAATTACCAGTTTATACAGAATATCTTGAAAACATTGAAGAAAAAGATATCACAGCAACTCAAGAACAAGGTGTTTGGAAGTTAACTAGAGATAGAATGGCATATGGGGATAGTAAGTAGTATATACATTTATATTAGGCTTATGATTTTTTTGCGGGTCAGCAGTTTTGTTTATTTTAAGATTTATCGATTTCCAGGTTTTATTTTCTGCTTTAAGATCGATAAATTCCACTTGTTAATTAAAATTGTTGTGAGTAAAAATTTCGAGTATTATGTTCAGCTTCTTAAATTTAATCTTTTCTCACCTGTCTTGTGAACAGTTATTTTTCCTTGAGTATTTAAAAAAAAAAAAAAAAAATTAAATCCTCTAGTGCCATAAAAGTAAATATTTTAAATTAAATTATATTTTAACAATTTTTTTAAGTGTAAAATGGGATTATTGGAAAAAATATTTATAATTATACAAATTACGTTTTTAGGTATATATGTGCATATATATATTAGTATACAGTGAAACACCATTTATACCTTTCTTTTTTATGGGTTTTTATCATTTATACGTTTTCTTTTTCTGTCACGGCGAAATCCGTTGGTGTTTAATGTTAAATAATTTCATTTCTATGTTTTCCTGAAACCAAAAACTGACATTTGAAAAACGTTTATATATATATATATTTTTTTTTTTTTTTTAAACTGAAATGGAGGGAAATTGTGTGATGCACGTTTGCAACAGGCTTTGACAGGTTCTAACTTTATGAAAGAATACCTACTTTCCGGTGATTTAAATGATAATGTTAAACAGTGACTTTTAACTATGTACAGTGAACTTTTTTCTGTGTATTCCGAAACAGCCATATAGCCGAAAATTGCAAAATATTTTGTACATGCAGAATGAATATCAACACAAGTACTAGCTGTACATTAAATTCAAAATAAATCTGTTGGTATTACATACTTTTTGGTGTATTTTGTTTTCATGTTATAAAATAAGATGCAGTATTTTAATTTAAACTGATTATTTATTATTGGTTATTGCAAAAATTTAGGTGCTTTTGAGAATTTCATTTATACGTTTTCCTCCCCTAGTCCCTTGAAAAACGTATAATTGGTGCTTCACTGTATATATACACTCCTACACATGCACATACACTTTACCCCCCTTCTTTTCTTTCTAATTCTGCTTTTTTCTCACCTCAACTTAAGGTTTTGTTTTAATGTCTTGTTTTCTACATAAAATAATATAAAACAAAAAATATAAATGTGAACTGAATTCCAATTAGTTAGTTATAAATACCTAAAAAAAATTCAGTAGATTAGTACTTTCAGCCAGCTATTGTAGTCAACCTGAGGTAAAATGATTTTTGTTACTGTTTTCTTCCATCATGTAGTGAATGACATGGAGTATGCATACATACATTAATAAAGTTGGCAGCAGTTCCGGGGAGAAAGTTGTGGGAAGAAATAGCAACAGAAATAATTTGACCTGAGGATGACCATGAGCTGGTCAAAAGTGCTAGTCTATGGCATTTTTTAGGTATTTTTAATAAATTAATAATATAAAACATTTACCAAAGTAAAAGACCTTTTTGTGTGCTGTAATCAGGGATGAAGAATGTCCATGTAAAAGCTGAATTTCTGTTGTTTGTTTTTTCGGTAAACCTCTGCTTTCCACAAATTTTTTAAAAAGCTTTTCTCTGCTTCAAAAAAAAAAAAAAAAAAAAAGAAAAAGAAAGAAAGAAAAAGCCCTTCCGATTTTCTACAAATCTCTCTCTCTCTCCTCCCCCTCCCTCCCTTCCTCTCTTTTTTTTTTTTTAGTCATCTAAATGCATTGTTTTTCTTTAACTTTTTCACTTGCAATTAGAAGTTACTTTAGTTCTGATGCCCCCTTTCTCTATAAGTTTAAACTTTTTTAAAAACTATATATATACATACCTGCCTACTTGTACGGTTTGGCCGTACAATGTACGGATTTTAGCTTAGTTGTACGGTTATACGGCCGCAAGGCAAAATTGTACGATTTTTTGGCAAAGTTTTGGCTAATGTGATTTTATTTACTATGTTTCAAAATTTAGTGGTTTTGTGGAGTATTTTAAAATTTAAATCACCAATTGACGTTACGTCGAACGTAAAAACACTAGATTGTTTTATTTCCCATATTTACACTAACTCCCCTCCCTCTCCTACCTCTTCTGCGTTCTTCCACTGATATGCTGTGTTACTGTTAACCCGAGAGGGAAAATAGGAATTCCCTCCAATCTCCGATGCTGCGAAAGCTATGATTGGCTCACAGATTTTTCTTTCCCCTCCCACCCGCCGCCTTGCTTGTGACGTGTTAGGAGAAGTGAGATGGGAGCGTTCGTAATCGATATGCCGAGTGTCCATGCTTTGTCAAAGTTTGCTGCTGCGCATGCATTGAGGTGGATGCGCATTTGTTTAGAAATATCTCCCTCCCAATACCGCTTGGCTCCCATCCATAAGCGCAAGAACAACTTTCAATCACAAACACGTGTTGATGAAATTGTCCAGTGTAGTTTGACGTTGTGAAATATTAATTTGAAATGTCGAAAATTAAACATAAACAATATAATAAAGTTTTCCTTGATTCTTTTACAAAGGAATATCCGTGTATCGTCAAATCGCGAAGGGGATGCAATTTTGCTTTTTGCTCAGTGTATAGGACCGACATCAAAATTGCATATCAAACATGAATAATCTTGCTAAGTAGCAAACATAAATAATCTTGCAGACAAATAATTTTCAGTTGATGTTGTTGTGTGTGATTATGGCAACGCTACACTAGGGTGATCTGCCGGAGGGGGGTTGGGTGCCTTTGCAGGAGGACTTTCTAAGGGGTTCTAACGCGTATTCACGTTACATCCGGAGAAAACCTACGAAAACTCCGGATCGACAGCCGCGCGATGGGACCCGAATCCGGGACCTTCACACATCAGCCATCTACCACTTTCAGTGGCAGAACCACTTGTGCCATGGTGAGGCCAAATCATTTTCAGATATAGTTTATTTTTTAAATTTATTTCCAAATATTCTCTCACATGAAGTATGTGTAAATGATGTTTGCAAGCCAGTAGATGAAGTCAGAGATGAGCTTCAATCTCAATTTTGCAAATTGATAATTTGCCCGAGGAAGTTCAATCAGAAGAAAGAATGGACAAAAAATGGGCTAAAAATTGAGATTGAGAAAATTAACAGCTGCTAGTGGGAAATTTAAATATGATTGAATGTTATGCTAAGCATATTGACTATACCACACAGTAATGCTGCTTGTGAACGTTTGTTTAGCAGTGTTAAGAAAAATAGAACACTATTTCATAGTTTTTTGTCTAATGAAACTTTGGAAGACATTTTAATTGCAAAAAGTAAACTCTAAGGCCATTGCTATGAGCAAGACTTTGATAAGTATTTTTTAAAAGCAGCCAAATCAGCTACTTATGAACATTTGTACTCTAAAGATACCAAATAAATGCCCCTCCTTTCCTATATGTGCATATGTATTAAAAATAGTGTACTAAATCTGAATAGTAATTTTAAAAATTGTATTTGCTTACATTTTATCTTTAGTAGGCATATTTATTGCGTTACTGTGTGACACCGTGGTATTGTAAGATTTTCAAAAATTGCATGTTGGCAGGTATGTATATATATATATATATATATATATATATATATATATATATATATATATATATTTTCTTTACTTTGAAATTTCTAATGCAAAAGATTGATTTTGATTTGCTAAGTTATTTCCTCCAGCTTCAATTACCAAATATGAATTTTTTTCTTCTCTACATTAAAAACAAATTTTCAAATACAGACTTAAAACCCCTCTTTTTTGTTTGTTTGTTGGTTGGTTGGTTCAAATTTCCTCTCCCCTTCCCTGTACTGTAGATTTATTTTTCTCAAATGTAACTATTATTTTACAATCTTTATTGAAATGCAATTATTCAAAAAGAATATGCAAATTTAATTATTGTTGAATCATATATTTTACTCTTTAGGCAGCATTATTATTCCAGCTGATACTCTTGGTATTGCAGCAAAAAACTTTGGTATGTGAAACATTTTTTTATTTAAAACCATTATATATATATAATATATAATAGCTTACTTACGTAAAGTGAAATCCCAAGATAATCCATTGATAAAGTGAAAAAAATATAAAAAAGTAGATAGCACATGGTGCCAATAAACGAGCTTATACCGGATAAGTGTTTAAATATAGCCTTTTAAGGCAATGAAAGAATGGATAAATTGGATATAAAGTGCCAAATTAGAACTGGTGGGCTCTTTAAGCCTAATCACATGTAACCGCAAATAGACGGAAAATGGAATGGATATTGAAATGGTGTGCTCTATCATCAGGCGCCACCGCACACACATTTCAATTTAATCGAAAAAAACAATAATAGCTAGGTTTCTGCAAGTTACCTGACCAAATTAGGGTCCTTTTGTAACTTGGGGGCGCGACCGTAGCTATTAGAAATAAACAACGAGGAAGTGGACCGACAAGAAGATCAAAGCTCAGTAATGGAGGCAGTATTAGTGCATGTTGGCATCAGAGAAGACTTAATGCCATCAATAGACAAGTAATGCCAGGGAGTGTGGAAAAAAAAATGATATATTAATAATACTTTGGAAGTATGGAAAGGAAAGGAATAAATAAAAAGTAATAATTAAATGAATAAATAAAAAGAATAAAAATGGTAATAATTAAATGTATAAATAATAAAATAAATATAACACTAGTATAGCTAGACTATGTTTAACGTAGTACTAGCTGCAGTAGCTAAGAAGTACTTAGTTGAGGTTGTGGAAAAGGAGAAAAACTGTAGAAATAATTTTAACAGTAATGATATTGATAATAATTTATTAATTGCTAAATTGATAAAGTTTATTAATTGCTATTTATGCTAATATAATTGTAAAATATTTAGGTAGAACAGTACTCTGTATGGCTTCATTGGTAAAAATTAAATGAATAAATAAAAAGAATAAAAATGGTAATAATTAAATGTATAAATAATAAAATAAATATAACACTAGTATAGCTAGACTATGTTTAACGTAGTACTAGCTGCAGTAGCTAAGAAGTACTTAGTTGAGGTTGTGGAAAAGGAGAAAAACTGTAGAAATAATTTTAACAGTAATGATATTGATAATAATTTATTAATTGCTAAATTGATAAAATTTATTAATTGCTATTTATGCTAATATAATTGTAAAATATTTAGGTAGAACAGTACTCTGTATGGCTTCATTGGTTACAGACTCACATAAAAAAGGAAAAAGTACCAGTAATCAACTATTCTTAATTATAGATTGTTTTTTTTTTAAAATAAAATATATAGACATATATTTTATGTTTATATAATATATATATATACTAGCTGAAGTACCCGTCGTTGACGGGCTAGTACTGATTGCAAATTTCTAAAAGCAAGAACTTTCGTCAGCATTGTTGGAGTACACAGAATGGATGTAATATGTTGCCAAAGTAAAGAAAGCGCAATTATAATTTTTATGTATTGTTAAAATATTACAGGTTAGAGAATAACTAAGTAATATCATTTCATTTGCTTTAGTCGTAAGTATGGGATGCGCAAACGAATATTTACACATATTCAAATAATTTTCGCAAAATCTCAAAATCTAATCAACATTTTTGAAAAATTGGAAGCCTAGAATTTAAGTTGAGTGACAACCTATCCTGTCACCCAATTTTGTTTAATTCCCTGCTGTCATTATTTCGTGATGCTGGAACAAACATTTTAGCATTTTTAAACGATTTTCACAAAATCTCAAAATGTAATCAAAATATTTTAAAAATTCAACACCTATAAATTAAGATTAGCAACTACCTATGATATCACCAAATTTCGTATTAGTCGTTATTACGCGATGCTTGAAAAAATATAACCGCATTTTGGGAGAATTTTCACAAAATCTCAAAATCTAATAAAAAGTTTAAAAAATTGGACACCTATACTTTATGTTGAACAGCAACCTATCATGTGATCAAATTTCATATCATTCGCTTTAGTCGTTATTACGTAACGTGTGAACAAAAATTCACTCAGTTTGAAACGATTTTTGCAAAATCCCAAAATCTGATCACTTTTTTTTTAGATGCTTATAGTTTAAGGTGACCACCTATCATTTCACCAAATACAATTTTTTCACCTTTGCAGTTATTACATGACACACACAGTGTGAAACAATTTTCGCAAAATCTCAAGCAAGATTTTTTTTTAATTCGACGCCTATGTTTTAAGTTGAGTGACCACCTATCATGACACCTAATTTCATATCATTCGCTTCAGTCGTTTTTACGTGATGCTTGAACACAAATTTACGCAGTTTGAAAGGATTTTCACAAAATCTGAAAATCTAATCAAGATTTTTAAAAAATTCGACACCTATGTTTTAAGTTGAGTGACTACCTATCATGACACCCAATTTCATAATCATTCGCTTCTGTCGTTTTTACGTGATGCTTAAACAAAAAAAGTGTCACGGACAGAATGACAGAATCACAGACAGACAAACTTTTTTTTGAGGGTCGCATCGGATTCCCAGGTGCTTGAAACGGATAGAAGTTGCAAAATTTTTGAATTCCAAGAAATGTACAGACAAGTCTAATTATATATATATATATATATGTGTGTGTGTGTGTGTGTGTGTGTGTGTGTGTGTGTGTGTGTGTGTGTGTGTGTGTGTGTGTGTGTGTGTGTGTGTGTGTGTGTGTGTGTGTGTGTGTGTGTGTGTGTGTGTGTGTGTGTGTGTGTGTGTGTGTGTGTGTGTGTGTGTGTGTGTGTGTGTGTGTGTGCACACACACACAAGCACACTTTTTGATTCTGAAACAGTTAAACAAAATTACAAAATTAAATCTATTTAGATAAAAATGGTTCACCTGTTATTCAGTGGAAAGTGAATATCAATGGATGGCAAGTTTGTTTACGTGAGTTATATTTAAGATTACAGGACATGTCATATAGTTCAGGTATGTATAATGATGCAAAATTCATCATAATATATCTTTCAAAATAAGCTTATAATAATTATTTTTGTACAGTTTGCCATATTTTATAAATTCATTTATTTTTTAATTATATGTTGCAGTGTATAAGTTCTTACTTCAATTTTTGTTTTGATTTTTTTTATTCATGCATCTTAAAATCTGTCAATAATATCTATATTCCATCTTGATTGCTATGAAAAAGTTACTTATTGAACTAATAAATCTTCTTTTATTAATTTTTTACTCCAAAGTGTTCACTCCCCCTCCACACAAACACTTGAAGCACATATCAGTAAAATATTGTACATGGTTTATTATTATGCTTTTTCAAAAATAGTAGATAAAATGTTTTAATCTGCATGAACCATAGGTATATATCAATTAATATTAAACATTTTAGTGGTCATATTTCAAACAAAATTTTTTCCAAATAAGAATGATTGTTATTTTTACATCACATATTTAAAATTGCATTGAAAGTGTTGCTGGCATGGAAGGATTTCTACTAAAATGCAGAAATCTGCCCTTTTCAGTTTAAATTCAGTTTTTCATTGGTGCTTTAATATCTTTACTATAATTTAATTTTATTAGTTTTTTTTTTTTTTTTTTTTTTTTTTTTTTTTTTTTTTTAAGGTCGGAGGAGGGGCATTTAAAATCTAAATAAAGCAACATATAAACAATAGTTTTAGCATTTCAGTTTAAGTAAACAAACAAACAAGCCCCCTAATATATGTATATATATTTGCGAAGGTTCTTGAAGTAATACCTGAATTTCTCATAATTTATTTTATGAAACTGTATTAATCAGGTCATGTTTTTACATAGAATATAAGAAAATATTTTCAACCAGTTTTTAATTATAAACAATTTGTGTTAAAACATAGGATTCATTTATGTCATTTCAAATCAAGAATTCTGGACCTTGTGCCATTATGCTTAAACATCAACCAACCAACAAAAAATCAAGAATTTTGCTTATTCTTTACTTTCATGAAAAATGCTCACCTTCCTCCTTTTTTCATGTCTACGAACCTTGAAGGATAAAAATCATAATTTCTTGAAATTGATTTTCAGGTATTTGTAGCCATTGCATTTCACAACAAGAATGTTTTGGATATCTCATTTTTATACAATCCCTGTTTAAAGAAATCCCTGTTCCTGTGCTCCATATATTAATTAGGGGATTACAAAATTTTCAGCCTTCCATTATTTTTTCCCGACTACAATTTTGTCTTTGTTGGAAGCCCCGTAACAGAAAATGCAGGATGCGAGACGTATGTCGCAGATTTCTTTACAGTCTGTAGATTATTTTCATAAGAGAAGTGTGTACAGATTTTTTTTTATGATCATGAAGAAAATTCCTCTTCGAACTCTCAAAATAATCATTTTCTGTTAGAAAAGGCATAAGAATGCAATTCTCTCCGATTTCTCGATATCGCACAGAGGTAAAAGCGACATAGTTGCACACACAAAGACAGCTAAGCAACTTAAAAGTGCACAAGCTATTGATGCATCTCCTTCAATAAGATCTATTTTTACCACTGACAACGATTTAAGTGGAATAAAGGCAGAATGTTTGTGCAATGCAATCTGAGGCAAGTTATCTCGTTTTTACATGATGTATTTTTTTGTGCATAATGTTAGATTGTCTTTGCATATCAATATTATATTTTTACTCACTGTTTTTAAGTTAAGCTTCAAATAGTCATTTAACTATTCTTTTAACCAATAAAATAACTTGTGCTGCATCAAAGGACTTCTTCATTTGTGATTTCCAAAAGCACCATGCTCACGGCGCATCAAAGATAGTGGATTCGAATTAATTTTAGAGAAATTGGCCTAATACCCACAAAGAAGAAAAAAAAAAGTAAAAGTTTCTATTGATTATATGTGCTTTTTGTAGTGATAATATATGCATAAGTAATCATAGCAGGCGGGACTGGCCAGGTCGGCTGATCGACGATTGCCAAGGGCCCTCGACCTGATGGGGTCCCAGGGAGGACCTGAATAATATATATATATACTTTATAATTAGAGTAATTTGATATATATGAGAGTAATATGCATCATAGTGTTGACTCTAAAAGAGACTCTCCAGAAGTCTGCCAGGGGAGGAATAAAGTTGACTCTCCAGAAGGGCTGCCAAGGGGAAATTAAAAAAAAAGGGCACCCTGTTCTCAAAAAGGGCACTTTGGGGTTCCACGAGTATGTACAGGTAGGCAACATATATAGAAACTGGTTTGAAACTATCTGGTCCCTGAAACTTTAACATGTAAAGTTGTAATACCATATTTACCCGCGTATAAGTTGACCCCCCACTTTCTCGATTAAGAAAGTTGAATTTTTTAAAATCCCACATATAAGTCGACCCACCACTTTCCCGATCATGAAACTAATTTTTTAAATACATTTATTCAAAATCATCTGTAAAAAAAAAAGAAAGTACTAAATATACAATAATAAAGATAACATACAAAAGTAGTATGCAAAATTAAACTGATAATAATAAATGACACTACTGATAGTATGTTATGGTAAAATACTAATATCTATATATTAATTTGAAACATGTTTTTCTTTCGGCAACCAAATTGAGAGAACGGCCAGGTGCAGAAATTTGGTTGAGGTGTCTAAAGAAAGGTCTTGGTCTGTAGATGTGCCATCAAAAGAGAAAATCAGAAAAAGTCAAATGGTTTAGGCGTGGCGTAACGGCAAAGGTGCAAATTTTCGCCATAGAAATAACATTGTGGTTTATTAACCCTGTTATTGGCAGTTTTGAATGTCTTCTTTATTTTGGCGCCTTATCGCTTATTTCTTTAACTTTTCGGTTGTCTATTTGATATTTATCAGCAGCGCTTGAAAATACAAAAAAATCAGGAAGTGCTCATAAATGCCTTCTTTATTTTGGCGCTTTATTGCTTATCTGTTAATTTTGAACGTGTTTTTACTGTAACCACTAATTTAGAGAACGGCTAGGTGTCAGAGAATTTTTAAAGTGTCTAAAAAAGGCCTTAGCCTGTAGATGTGTGATCAAAAGAGAAAAATAGAAAAAGTCGAACAGATCAAACATGGCAGAACAGCAAATGTGTAATTTTTTGACATAGAAATAACATTGTGTTTATTAAATACATCTGGAAATCATAAAAGCTTTCTTTATTTTGGTGCTTTATTGTTATTTCCTTAATTTTTTCTTTATATTAATTTGAAACATGTTTTTCCGGTATTAACTAAATTGAAAGAGCAGCTATGTGTAAAAATTTGGTTGAGAGGTCTAAAAAAAGGTCTTGGTCCGTAGATGTATCATCTAAAGAGAAAAATTTTTAAGTCAAAGGGATCAGGCGTAACGGAACTTCAAATGTGCAATTTTTCGCCCCAGAAATAACATTGTGGTTTATTAGATACATTTTGCTGCCATAAAAAGTCTTCTTTATTTTAGCGCTTTATCGCTTATTAGCACTAGGGTGCTATTTAGTTTACGTCCAGACTTTGTCTACTCGATTCTGTCAATATGATTTGTAGACAGGTTTTGTAGAGATGAACTGTCACGGTGGAAATCTTTTTAAATGTGTTTGCCACATAACGCGGAAGGTTTGTGATTTTTGATAATTGGTCGCCAGTTTGCTGGGGAAAAAAAAAAAAAATCTTAAAAACCGAACTATGCCTGGCGATGGTTGTAAAATAGCTTTAGTAGGCAAATTTAATATAGATATTAATTCCAAAGATGTCTTTTATGCAATGAGAAAGACAAATATAGCACACTCATGGATTATGATGCTCATTCCAAACAGTATTTAAAATGGTGAAGTATAGTTGAAATATGCTTGGCGAAGATTGTAAAACAGTTTTAGCAGCTATAGATATCGATCCCAAAGAAGTGTTTTGTGGAACAAGGAAGAAAAATACGGCATGGCCATGAATAATGATACACTTTTCTATTTAATGAAACAAGGAAGAAAATAGGGATGGTGCATGGATTATGATACGCTTTTAATATACAGCACTTTAGTGAGTATTTAAAATATGAAAGTGTTTCAGATTTTTTTCAAACTTTTCTCCATACAAATACATTGTGTTTTGTTAACGACATTGACGGCAGTTATAAACTGCTTCTTTAGTTAGCGATTTATCTTTTATTTCTTTAATTTTTCAGTTTTCTGTCTGATACTGGATCTTTACCATCGAGGGTAGCTTGAGAAAAGGCAAATAAAACAGGGAGCACTCGATCGCAATTTGGCGGATTAGATTTTTTTGTCTCTTGCAGAATTCCGAAATTTTTCACTATTTTCGCTTCATACTTTTGGTGTTTACCTTTCTGCACCTATACTTTCTCATGGAATGTTGTATGTCACTCTTGCAATGGTTAGATCAAACAATGCTGTGGCAGTCAAGATCATGTAAGAGAATTCACCTGGACATTTAGTGGTCGATGACTTTATCCAAAATATCGTCTTCAACGATATGCTCAATTAAAATTTGTAACTGTATTTGCTCATTCATCATTTAATATCTACTCTTCTTTATTTTTTTTACTTATTAAAGATAGTTAAAAACAAATTTTAAAGATTTCAATCATTTCATCGTCATTGTACAGTTGCTAAGAACTGGTGTGAAACCTTTTGTTTACTTTCTGTCACAAGTCATATTCCGTCCGCGTCACTCTTTGATTTTTCCTGTTAGTTTTGTTTAAGACCTTGGTGATATTCTTGATTGTTCCCATTTATTTTTGAATATTACAGCCAATAAAGTGACCGTCGAATTCGACAGGCTCCAGCTAGTACAAAGTTAAACTGATTCAAGATCCGATTCAGTATCGGACTCATCAAACAATTTACAAAATTCCTTCGTCGTCATCCTTTCAAAAGACCTCCACGGGGGATACTCTACCCTTAAGCCTACAACCCACGTGTAGCTAATTGCCCGTTATCCCACAACAACAACAACAGCATGATACACGTTTTAATCTTTGTATCACTGCATTCTTCCTGGTATGAAAATTAATCTTAAACGACGTCATTGTATTATATAATGTGGGAAGAGAACATTTGTCTTTTATAAGGGCATTTTTGACTTTCGAAAGACCTCCACGGGGGATACTCTACCCTTAGGCCTACAACTCTGATTAAAAAAAAAAATTAATTAAAAATTAAGGACCCTCGTATAAGTCAACCCCCCAACTTTAAAGCCTCTTTTTTGTCCAAAATTTCTTGCCTTATATGCGGGTAAATATAGTATGTGTTCTGACTTACAATACATAGTTAGATTTTTTTCCAGTTGGTCTTAGTTTTTTTTTTCTTCTTTTCGAGAAAATATCCTGTGAAAGTAAGTCTAAGCGAAAGAGGAAAATGATTTGTTGATAATATTTTGCTGTAAACATTTCTGGATTCCGGTTAATTGGTCCTGTACTGTATATATTTTTTTTATTAACAAAAAGATTTTTTCCAAATTTTTGCATATTTTTCGTCAAAAGTAGAAATTATAAGCTTTGTTGTGACTCATTCACTCATACTCATTTGCGTTGTGTATACCCCTTCCCTTTCTAAAATTCTTAAACATAAGCCAGGTTCCTTTGGACAGTTAAAAAGAATCTGTAAACAAACCCATATTTCCCTTCCCCAAAATAAACTTACTCTAAATAACAGTGACAGTAAACCATTTATTAAAAAGAACATTTGACATACTTATATAAAACATTAAAGTAAACAATTAGTTCCACGGATCTGACAGAATCTGGTAGAGACATGATGGAAGTCACCTTCTGCATGCATGTAAAATCAGGGGGAGAATATGAGGACTTAAAACACAAGGAACCACAAAAGTTACTACTCACAAGCGGGCCCGCTGTAGTGGTGGCTACGCTGGAAGTATGCGGCGTTGAGAATTATGGCCGGAGGGGGGCGCTCACCAAAATGTCGACAGACCGATGCTGGATCGCAGATCATTCTTGGCTCGGATCCCAGGGCTGACCCGTTTGGGTTTGCTCTCTCGACGAGAAGCTTACTGGCCCTTAACGAACAGAGAAGGTTTCAGGATTCGTTGACTTGCCAGTTCGAGAACCGTTTGGGCTCACAGCGTGTCTGCTACCTTTTCTCGATGACCATTCCTTCTATTCGCAGGTTTCTCATTTTTTCTCCTTGCATCAAAAATTCTCTGCGTCTTTCCACTCCGAAAACGTCCTCTCGATAGCCCCGTTTTTCCTTCTCCCCCGCGCGAAGGGTACCACAGAGGGGGCAATAAAAAATACCCCAGCGGACAAAATCCGTCGCTGAGTGGCCAACAAAGCTATAAATTTTGTTGCGGGACATAACTCCCCGCCCCAGCCTCATCTTCGGTGAAGACGGAGGCAGGGGACCCCCTCAGCAACAAAAACAAAGCCCTAAAACACAGGAATTAAGATTAATGCGTGAAAGCAACCCCAAAACCAAAATTCGATATTAGGAGTCGTCTCCTCATCTCCTGCGCACAAAAAAGATACCAAACACTAGCTATTAATTCCAATTACCAATAAATAAATATGTGTATTAAATGTAAACACCAGGAGTGTACAGAAACTTTAACATTAAGGTATTTAAATTAATAAGCTATTGCAAAATTAAACTTACATATCAAAAAGAGGTAATTAAGGTCTGAGGTAATTAAATAAGTAATTAATAAAACTATGAAGAGAGGACTCCACAAAGCAACACAACAGCTTTAACTGGGTATTTTTAAAATTTTTTTTGGCCTAGTATTTAATGAGATCTAGCCGTGCCAGAAAAAAAACCCTTTGAGAAATAATATATATGATTAACCGTTGCAAAAAGTACTTAAATCAGTTAAATATTAAAAAATGTTCAAGAATTATTTCTAATTTTTTTTTTTTTTTTTAACTGAAAATAAGCTTACATTGATGGTAATTTGTTTTATGAATAACCTAGCTGTTAACTTATGACATAATTTGTTTCCTGAAGACATCTTTTCCATGAACTAGCTTTCTTTAACTTTTAATATTTTTTTTGGCAGAATGCTGAAACTTAGAAAGAATGGGGCGGCAAACTGAAGGACCGTACCGGGTGCCAATAACCCTATCGCTACACTGCTAAAGCAAAAGATCATTATTATGCTCTAATTTTTGCAAATGCATAATGCGTTTCAATTGCTGTATTCGCAAAAGTCTCATGTAGCTCGACTTTCAGATCGATTTGAGTGGATAAAGCCATGAACATGGTAGACTGCTGAAGTGTTGAAGTTCACACGCTCGGGCCCGGCCGTGCAACTGTCGGTCTGGAGTTATGGTCAGTTTCATCCAGATGTAATGTCAATACATGTTAGAACTCCTTAAAAAGGTCTTCCAACCAAGGCAACCCTTTAGGAGATATCCCTTGTTTGGCTTGCCATAACAAACAAACAAATCCTGCAGAATTTCCGAATCGCGAAACGTTGTTTTGCTAAGGTATACTCTATATTATCCGTAATTATATATGGTTAGTAAATAACTGTTATACATTAAAAATAATATGTACTAAGAAAGCAGATTAAAAAGAGCAAATCAGTCAGGGAGAAAATAAAAAGAAACTTGCTAGTGTGCAAAACTGTTAAAAACATCTAGAAGAGTAGTAACTATATACAGCTGGCAACAAACTCTGGAAATAATGATTGTTTGATAATTCGCAACTACATTTTTATCAAATGTAGCTATTGATATTTTAGAATTGACAGATGGAATCAGAAATTTTTAGAAAATTGTGAATTTCCCAACCGTATTTTCTTTCTCGAACTCCTAAGTGAAATGCCCACCTAGTTATGCTGATCTGGCTTCTCACTTGAGTCAGCAAATCAAAACATGCTAGAGGGGGCACTTTTCAGGTTACTCGGCTCATGCGAATGAAAACAATGAAAATGAAAAAGGCAGTAACAGTATTTCGATCTGAAGGAATAGAATATTTGAAAAAGACATTTTAATAAATTACATTTGTGTGTGGGAAAGATCCGATTTCACACACAGTTTTTGTGAAAGGGCCATTTTCAATCGAAACTATTTATATGATGGGGTTATTGTACTCATTCGTATTTCTGTGAAGGGCCGTTTTAATTAACGTATTTTCGTGATGGTCCGCAAATGGTGCGTAGGAAATAACAAGTGGTGATTATTGACTAATAATAATAAAAATGTAAAAGCAGGAGTGCATAGAAAGAAAAGAAATAGGGCCACCAGGCACTAAAAAGACGATAAAAAGGCTGCCAGGCACTGTACCCTGCCAAATCAATCTAGAGTCAACACTACATCAAAGTAATTTGATTATATATTTTTCAGTAATCTTACGCCTTAACACAATGGTGTAGTGAAGGACACACACAGACCCCTCGGCTCAATGGCCTCCCTGAAGAATTAGGGACACCAATAAAATAGTTAAATAGTTTTAAAATAGTTAAATACGGTTTTTAGGCATGTAAGCCTAATTATCAAATAAGATTACATATGTTAATATTCTATTCCCTCTAAATTCCCTAGTAAGAGGCCTCTTTTTAATCTCTATGAAGTACCCAAAATGGATGGGCCTGAATCACAGGCTTTTTGGCTTTAAAAAATTGGAGATTTGAGGCTCTTTATTGTTGAAAATTCAGAATGTCAGCTTGTTAAAATTATTCGAAATTTTTTCTCTCTTTTTCAAAATATATGCACATGCTGAAATGTATATTCCTTTTTTAGCTTACATTGACTCTGAAGGTGTACAGAAAATAACTGCTGTATGTAAATTGGTGAATAACATACTAAAAGTAGACAGTGAAAAGAGGTTTCTTCTCAGCCATATTTTGAACATGATTTTTTCTTTTTTACAAAGGTAATTCCTTTATTTTTATTTATCATAAAAAGATCTGTACTGAATAATTTGTGATGATTTTTGCTATAAAATATAAATTTATTATTTTTTTATATATAGGTACATTCAGAGTACATTGCCATCTTTAGAACTTATTGCTACTTGTCTTAATATTGCAGCTACATTGTCAAAAGAAAAAATGTCTGATATATGGCAACAATTAGTGCAGATTCGTCTTTTACCATTTATGACTTCAGTACCAAAAAATATTCCTGATTTATTAAGGTATGAAAAAGATATTTTATTAATTCTTTTTCACTTTCTTAACACATTTGCTGCAAATGGTGATATGATGTAATCTGTTCCTATATTAAACGCAGAATGTGTGTGTGTGTGTGGGGGGGGGGGGGGGGGGGGGGCGGCCGGCCAGCCAGCCAGCCATCTATTGAGCATTTGAACAACACGCTTGATGCAATCTTCCTAAAGCTCAAATAAGTTTGGGGCAGATTAAAAAATACACGTCATCGATATATAATAGTAAAAATTAATTTTGCAAAGAAACAAAATGAATGGAACTTGATATCCAGCACACAGGCAAATAAATTTTTTAGTAAGTTGATGTATTACACCTTTCAGCTACATAAGTTTGTTTAGAATAAAAAAGTTTTTTTTTTTCCAAACTTGGCAACCAGCTAAAGAAAAAGAGAAAACAATCTTCATTGCCATCCCCGCAAGCACCTTGATGGAATATACGTAAATAATTTAATTATTCTTAATTTAGTTATTAATACAAAACTATTTGTAAATCTTATGTGAAAATATCCTGAATTTATTACTAATGTAAAGCTAAATGTGTCTTCGCGTATATACTAAAACTATAAATATTTTTCATGTATTTTATTAATGCATATGATGCGAATTTCAAAAGTGTATAAAAGATTCAGCTTAGCCGAATAATTTAAATGAAAATGACACCCTTTTCAGTGATACACAGAAGAAAAAAGATCCTTTGACGTAACATGCAAATTCAAATTTTTTATTTATTTATTTATTTTATTAAATAACAGCACTAGGTTGAATTCTACTTTAACTGCCTTATTCCGCCAAGCTGACGATAAATATTTAAATGTAGTTACCATGACGATTTTTTATTTTATTTTATGGGACAACTGTATATAATTAAATGATCTTTGAAACTCCGATGAAAAAATTTATAATGATACGATCGATTCCTAAATTGGGCTCGCAGCTGAAATTCAAATTAATTTTGCAGGTGATCAGCCATCAGTTTAGTTTTCATTCACTGCAGTTGATGATTTCAACTCATTTATTTTATCATCGTATGGACAACCTTTGAAAGGTTGCGGGCAAAACTTTACAATGTTAGCGAACTCATAGGCCTTATTCAGGATGTTAGTGAAATCACGGGCTGTATAATTCGGATTTATATGGAAGTCTGGATGTTTTATATAGGTTTCATACAGGGTTTTGACTTGTTCTGCGGGCTGGTTCAAAAGCCATGGCAGGCCCCATCCGGCCCGTGGGCTGGAAGTTGCCCATATGTGGAAGCTGTAAATTGGGAGGCTGAAATCTGGTTATTAAGATTTTTTCTAATAAATTTTCAATTGTTATTTAGACGTGTATTAGACTGTGTTGTTTTGTGTTGTGTACTATCATTAAACTAAAGGGTAAGGCCCTTTGTGGAGACAATTACAACAGGCGATAGAATGTCTACACTCAGAATATTTATTATTTACCCACTTAAATATTCAAGTTTTATTATATATCGAAATCAGAATTGCATAATCTGCAGAAACATTTTGTATTCGAAACATTTTGTTTGGTGTCAACATCCTCTCCTATATCCATGCTTGATGCATAGAAATCCATTTTATTTTTGAAAAAAAAGTTAAACTGGGTAGTAATTTTGAAAAGCTATCATAAGCGAATTGGAATCGTAATTTCCCCTCCAAAGCCTGATAACCGTGACTTTAATGTAACGTCGATGTTACTTGCAATTGATAATTCTGACACTCAAATGATTAGCTTATTTTATTCTGTTAAATGAAATAGAGCTGAAAATACCAAAAAATTGCTTAAAAATCAGGGAACGGGTGGATTATCAGTTTTTTTTTTTTTTTTTTTACATAATTATGAAAATTTTCAGGCTGATCGCACCAACGAACGGTGTAATTTTTAAGTTATTAGGCAATGCCTTTTTAATCTGTTTGGATTAATGATGGTAAAAGTTTTATTTTGAGTGGTTGAACTGGAATTGTGACAGAGTCAGGGATCAGCATAGCTATATAGTAGGCAAGCCTCGCAAATGGTCCCTTTTTTCCCTAAAAGTCCCTTTTTCTTGAAAATGGTCCCTATTTTCCCTTTTTTTCATTTTTAATCATGGATTTTAGATTTTGGCCATTCAGAAATTGCACTGCTTCAAACTTTTCATGTGATGTCATTGACGTCATGATTTGCAGTCTTCACATATGCACATACTGGTTTTGTATTATTTTAGAGTCACTTTTCCGCGAGTTGGTATGCTTTTGGGGGGTAATGATCAAGCTACTACCCACATTTAGAAACTTTTTTCATTGGGCATGCAACTGTGGCGAACATAAAAGAAAACATGTTAAAGTCATTGGAAAATGCTGGGTTAGCCATCAAGAAGCTTTTGATGCTTTCAAGTGACAGACCTAATGTTAATAAAAAGGTTTTTAACCTTATAAATGAATATGTTAAAGAGGTACGACAGAAATACTTAATCAATGTAGGATTTTGCGCTATTCATGTAATATATAATGCCTTTGAAAAGGGTTTAAAACATCTAGGCACAAATGCATTGGAACTAATAATAGCAGTTTATTACTACTTTAAAAACTGGCCATCATGATGGGAAGACTTTACTAAAATTCTAGAAGATAAGGGGTTGCCAAAATTGCATTTTTTGAAACATGTTAATTCTCATTGGCTAACTCTGAAATCAGCAGCGGAACGATTGCTTGAGTTATGGGATAGATTACTTTGTAAAATTTGTGCCTACAAAACAAAGTGGAGTGATGAATTCTAGTGGATATAAGAGAATAGCAATACTATTGAAAGATAAAACAGTTAAAGCTGAGCTATGTTTGCTCTAGTCCAGCACCTTTCACTTGGATTACAAGTTTTTTCCAGAAGAACCTTTTATTCATGTGCTACATTTGAAAATCAAAGAGATTCTTCTCGCAATTATGGGCCGTATATGTCAACCTGAAGCAGTTTAAATATTTAATAAAGAGATTCTTGATGATCCCTTTGTTGCTGTAAACTTATTGGATGTGAAAAATCTCCCCCTGACTGATGAAATTCATACTTCTTTGTTGAGTATTTCTGATTCTGAGAAATATAAATTTTTGAGTAATGTTCAGAAACACTATATTTCTGCTGCAAAATATCTACTGGAAAAGAACATTCTTCAATAAAGTCTTTTAGAGAGTTTCATATTTTTAAAACCTTCAGAGATTCCGAAAGCAAGCACAGACCAACAGCTCGATTATGTTGCCCATTCCTTACCTTTGGTTTGGATATAGAAATGGTATTAGATGAATGGAGAATGCTGCAGTTAGATGATATCCAGAATCAAAATGAATATGTCAGAATTGACCAATATTGGGGAGAGATTTCGAAGTTTAAAACAGCTGATGGTAGCATGAAATACCCAAATGTTGTTGCAACTGTTAAAGCTGTTCTTACATGGTAGTGCGGAGGTTGAGAGGGAATTTTCCAGATCCCCTCAAATTATGGCTGAGGATAAAACATCCATGTCCTGTAGAACTCTCAGTGCTAGATTAAATATTGCTGATGGGCTTAAAATATTCAAGAATAAGGTGCACTTGGTACCAATTATGGAAAAGTTACTGAAACTTGCTCGTGTAGCATATAAAAGTTACAATGACTATTTGCAAGCAGAGAGAGAAAGGGGAGGAAATGAAAAAAGAAAAAAAATGAGGATGAACAAAGAAGAATTGAAGAAGAAAAGAGAAAACAACTTGAAAAAAGCAATGGAAATATAAATGATTTAAAGAAACAATTGAATGCAAAGAAAGGAGATGAACAAGTCAAAAGTATGGCTGTAGGACAACTTTTAGAAGAAGCAAATGCAAAGTTAAAAGTTGCATTAAAAAAGAATGACTTAGTAAAAGTTAAAATTGCCCAGGCTTTACTCGAAGGGCCAATGAAAACTATTAAAGAATGCAATAAAAAACGAAAGGCTATTTCCTCATTTTAAAAGGATATTGATAAAAAGACAAATTCTCTCCCTCTGTCATAACTAATTTTTTTTCTAAGAAGCCTCAAGTGACATAAAAGGCATTATATTATAATGATTATTAATACTGTTTTGTTTTCTTCCATACTACTTTTTATTACTAAGCATATGTAAATAATAAAATGTCTGTTTCTATATCCATTTTATCATAATTCATTGTTGTACATTTTATGTTTTCATTTAAAAAAAAAAAAAAAGTTGGATAGCAATTGAGTATATTCCACAATAATTCTATTTGCCATCTTCTAATAATAAAATATGCATTTTTTAATTGTTTAAATTATTAAAATGAAGCTTTTTGCTTTAATCTATTTATAATGATAACTTAGAAGCAGGGTTTTCAGATTTGATGTCTTTGGTGGATTTTTTTAAGACAAAAATTTAGTTTGTTTCATTTTTTAAACAGTTGCAAGTTAACAGTTAGTTTCACCTTTATCCATGGCTTGATGTTTGTATATCTGTAGGTGCCAGATATTTTAATTTGCTCATTTTACCTGAATAAGCTCGGGTTTTATTTTTAAAAATCCACCCTTAAAAAAAAAAAAAAAAACTACACAACCCTGCTTAGATGTTAACATTTGATGCATTAATATATAAATTCAAAAAATATATTTAGTGTCTGCAAAGTTCTTGCTCTTTTTATTAAGATACAAATTAAATTTATTAGTCTCATGAAATATATTCACAGATATTGCAGTTTGTGTTTTACTATCTTTGTTTTCTTGGAGGGGGGGGGGGTTCGTGTGTGTGCATAGTTTTTAAAAAAATGGTCCCCTAAAGTCCCTTTTTTTGGAGATTTTGGTCCCTTTTCCCCCTAGGGATTTCATAAAAAATTGTTGTGAGCCCTGAGTAGGTTAGGGTGTATTTTTGATTTATTCGAGGTTAGAAGTCATTTTTTTCAGTCCATCCATTTGTTCTATTATTGTCAACATTTAAGTAGTTGTTAAGGTTATTATAAAAGAATATTTTTGATCTATTCTGTTTTTTATTTCATGATTTCGAAGTTGCTTTTGTACTAATAATTTAAATTGTGTTACACTTTTTCTTTTCTTAAGCGTGGGTTTATAAAAGAAAATTATGTTTAAAGCATATTTATGTAAGATTATACTTTTATAGCATCTATATTTATGTAAGACTGAATTTGCTTTTGTAGAATTTGTTTATGTAAGATGTATTTTCTTTGAATTAGAAAAAAATAAGTATTTTATGTTTGAATTGAAGCACTATAGAAAAATTTACAATTAGAATTGTAAAGAATTATCATCATAGATGTATTACAAAGACATAAATGCATGAAAGTGTAGTTCAAAAACGAGATGTGAAAACATGTATGATCACTGGCAGCAGCACTTGGCCTAAATGCGTGAACGTGCAGCTCAAACACAAACAGATGAAACAGATGATCAGTATTTGGAAGGAGAATGACATAGAATAGCTAGACATCGACAAGTACTTTGGGTAAACAGTCTAAATATTTACAAAGCTGTCACAAATGTGGATACTTGCTATCATAGTTTACAACGTTTTAACATGGTTTGCATTCACCGTGGAGCTTTGCATTTTCCCGAAGAAAGTGTAAAAACTCAAATTAACAGAAACCATTTTGGGGACTGTAAGATTGATGTAGGACATTCCGAATTTCCTAATGAATTGGTGTGGTTGTTTCTTCAATGTCACCCACATTTCAAAGAATTTCATAAAAGAATTCAAACTTTGAAAGCATACTTTACAATGGCTTTGTTCAGTATATGACGATATTCTTTGCGACAGTATATGACGAGTGAAACTATTATCGATTTTGGTGTGTACAGCTACGTTGCGAACAGTGTATAACTGACTTGATAAATTTTTTTTATAAACTCATTCTTTTGACAGTTCAACCAACTCAAACTCTTGATGCTGAATTTGAGAGTCCTCAATATGGACAGATATATTTCTGAAGTAATGAAGACGCTGTTAGTGAATGCATCGCCCAAGATCTTTGCTGATACCCTTGCTAATCTGCTACAGAAGGAAAGGAGGCACCTTACATTGAACTACTTTTTGCTCCACTCTGATGGAACCGACCATCGAATATTTAGCATCCCTCTTCAAAACAAAGCATGTGCCATTGTAACATTGAATGCCGACCAGAGCTTACCTGATAATGAATGAGTGATCCGACAGCGATGTAAATCTTTGGCAACCATGAAGATTATTGATATGTGCTAAGGCATTTACGTACTCATTATTTTACACTTAAGGAGCCTTTGGATTCTGAGCATGGCTCAGTAACCTGGTACTTTTACTTTCAAGTAAGCAAAATATTGTAATCATGAAAAAATTCAGCTTTGAGATTTTTATGTATTTACGCATTTTTAGGTCTTCTGAATTCATTTATGCTGTTTTTACAGTGATGTGTGTATGAGTAAGTGAGTGAGTGAACATGATAGCTCCTAAATTGTGTATTCAATTAAACTCAAAGTTGCTATACATGTTATAGATCACCTTTGCATGACCAGTATTGTGATTATGGAGTGTGTAGGACTTTATAGATTCTTTACAAGGCTACAAGAGAGAATTTTTTCATGTTATAGCCTAAGGACAGAAATTCTTGAAAGTGTGTTATCGTCTAAAGCTTGAATTCACTTGAGCTCAAATTTGGTATATATATATTACTAACTTCGACCCGCAACTTTGTCCACATCAACTTTAGAATTAGGTCCGGAGAGAAATGAAGTATGTATGAATAACAAAAACGAAATAGTTTGATGACGCTTGCTCTATAGACAAAAATGACTGCATTTAAGTATTATTTGTTTTTTGCTTATTTTAAATGAAGTATAATAGATGGTATATGTAGAGTTACTAAATTTAGATTTTTTAAAACGTATTTGGCAAATGCAGACAGTTAGGAGAATATTTACGAATTACTTTGAGTGTTTCTGTAACAGTTGTGAGACAGCAATGTTGTTGGGATTAAAAAAAATATATGTTGTTGTTGACATATTTTAATATCTTAATATTTGACTTCATTTTAAGTAAATTAACTTTTAAAATTCCTTGACCGTTTCAAAATGAGGTGCCGTAAAATAATTCATTTCCTTCAATTTCCAAAATACAAATAGATTCAATAAAGCAACAAAATTAAACTTAATATGGCTTAGTGATCGTATAAATTTAAAAAGCTGTACAAAACCGTTGGTGTTATATCTAAATTTCTGCAAAAACCCTATGAAGTTCGAGTGAAAAAGAAAATGCACACAAACAAAAGAAATAAACTCTAGAATAAATTGAACAGTTCATTTATTAACATTAACATTAAACAACTATAATAGATTTAAACTCCTGAAGCACCAAATATCACTTAACAAAGTATTTACCAGCGATCTTAAGGTATTATAATCTTTTTACATCTGCCCAACTTTTTCACATATTTTGATAATTCTCGATTATAATGCTCTAACATAATATTTAGCTTGACAAATTTTACTAAATTACAACTATCTTCCAACATAATACATTTTACTGAACATACCAAAACAATTCACATGTGGCACACTAGAACCCAATCTTTAAACATCTACTTCATTTAGTCCAAAGACTACAAAAATTTATTTTGATTAATCTTAGTAAACCCCATATTAATCAAATTAAACAATATTACCAGAAAATATCACATATTTATGCCTCTTATTACCCTTAAAAAATTAGCTTACATTTCCGGCTTAAACCCACATGTCACAAAAAAAAAAAAAAAAAAAAAAAAAAATTAAGTGGCTGACAGAAAAAAAAAAAATATTAGTTAAAGGAAGCATGCATAAAAAAAAAACTTATCCACGGGTTAATGATTGGAGGGCCCTCCTTTAAAACATCACTCAGGTCTCATTCCCATGGCTCCTTCCTAAGTCTCCGTCCATTGGCGCCATTCTCTCTCTGCCGACTTCTATGAGGTAGCTTAGTCTAAGTTGAAGAAGAACCGGAAGAAGAAGACCGGCGCCACCTCTGGCTCTGATATTTATAGCAATCATCATACTCTCGTACTCAGACTTCGATTGCTGCAACGAAATGTTGGCCATGGGGTTGATGTTTAAGTCAGCACCCTTTATTGTCTTCGTAATTACGGCCTCTAAAAATTACTTTGTAAATAACGATGTGTATATTTTAGTAAACGAATATTCTTTGCACTTCCACTTGAATTTAATAACTCCTTATTAATTATTTGCAAGATGTAAAACACATCGTGAACGGCCGTAAAAATTCTTGTTCGTTGATTCTGGCAACGTCAAAGACGCGGGAACGCATGTATCTGCCGGGATCGTACTGACTCCAAAAGAAAATGGCTACCCAGTAGTGATTGTTGTAAATCAAAAGAAAATTAGTAAAAAATTAAAATTGTTAAAATTTATTAATGTTAATATATTAATTAAGGGAACTAGAAGATCGTTATATAAAAAAAAATTTTTGTCAGCCACAAAAAAAAAATGTCAGCCACCAAAAAAAACACAAAAAAATACTAAATGTAAAATTCATTATCAAAATCATTAAGGTAGTTTTCAACATATGTGCAACCCATTATGAAAGAAACTATATCAGGTATTTCACTTAGAAAAATATGTATCTGTCATTTAGCGCGCAATTAATGACAAGCACATGGATCTCTAAATTACAAATCCAACTGACACAAAACCCCCATAATGTCCTCACATACCCCAAAAACTTAATTTCTCTGGGCAAAATTATCCTAAATAAAACTTTCTTTAATTATTTTCATTTTTCAAAAAAAAACTTTTAAATACAATAAAAACCCGTTAATTTTCCACTTAGTCTAAATGTTATTTATTCCCTACGACATAACAATGTCAAGAATATATAACCATTGTATTTTTTTTTTTTTTTTTAAATGAATACCAGACACCAAAGCATTATCAGAAAAAGTATTTTCAATAATGAATGTGGTTCAGTGGTTCTTTTTGTTACTGTGTAATTAAATTTACATTTTAGAGTATGGCTTATAGATAGTTTAAAAAAGATAGTTTAAAAAAAAAGCTTGTTTTAAAATTAAATTTTTAATAAATGTTCATATGTTTGGTTGTAGTATGCTATTTCTTCCTTAATACTGCTCATTAAATAATTTCTGAATTAGATAGTACTTTAGGACAATTTATCTCCATATTATCTATGAGAATAAATTTTTCTTGTTTTAAAAAAATTGATTGAAAATTATTATTTTATATATTTTTACAATCTTACTCTTTTTATGTCTTTTAGTGGAATTTGCATGAATGCAGGAATTCTTGGGCAGTTAATTGCATCCAGGGAATGTGTATCTGGTGAATATTTAGTTTGTATGTCATTTCTGGATCTGGTTTCAAATGTCTCCCAGGTTTGTTGTTAATTATTAAAAAAGTTTGTAAAAATGAGCATCAACAGTATTTTTAACACCAGCCTAGTATGCATATTATTTTAGCTCAAAAACCTATAAAAAGCTACTATTTTGATCGAGAAAAAGAAATGTGCCTGTATTATTTTAACTCTTAGGATACTTTTTTTACTGGAACTTTCTGATATTTCAACTCCTCTAAGTGCCAATATCAGCTCATGAGTTTAACAGGTTATGGAGCTACTGCATTGGACATTAGGAATATTGATTAGCACTCTTGCAAACCTCATTTAAAAAAAACCATAACTCAAATTTACAGCTAAAATTCGCGAATTGGCCAAAAAAGAAGAGTGTTTTCACTTGCTTTTTTTGTTTGGCTTGATATAATATTTCCAATAACTTGGACTACTACTATACAGAATATTTATATTCATATTTATTTAAATACAAAACATTCTTTTTCTGCGACAAGCGAATTCTTAGAATATAGCTTCATTAAATTGTAAATTTATCTTCTGTACTCACATGTTCTTACGTCCTTGTGCCAAAATGACAATTCTATCTTGGCATTGGTTCTCCTTGCCTTACCCTGCAATTACGAGCTTTGTTCGTAATGTTATTAAAATTACTGTTGATTGTAATAATTTAAAATTTTTAATGCTACGAATCTGACAATATTCTTCCCTCCTCACCTCTTTTGAAACTTTTATGCTCTCTCTGTCATTCTTTTTTTTTTCTTTTTAAACATTTAATACTTCTAAATGAAAACTGCATTTTGTATATTTTTTGTTCATTCACTTTTCTGCATGTGTAGGAGGAACCTTTGCTGATGAAGAAGGGTGGATGTTTTGTACCACCTGAAATGATTGAAATATGCTACTTTCTTAATTTGAATATTGTACATCCTTTCATTAATTGTATGAATATTATAAATTGCTATCACATGTTGTTTACCCATAGAACTTCTCGCTGTAAGTCATCATCAAAACATGTTAGTTGAATTTCATTCTTGGAAACATTGGTACACATGTATGTTTTAAAAGGTAAAATGGTCTGGATAGTGCTACAATCGTCCGTCGATATTTAAAGTGAACTTTATTTACAGTATGTACATATCAAATCATATTTACATTTAATTTAGCGCAATAGCTAATCAATTTGACGAATTAAATGGGCTTCTATTGCCCCAAAAAATCTGCTGACCATACAGCACGAAATCCAAAGTGAAGAAAAAAAAAAATATCGAGAAAGTATGTAAACACTCGAGGCGTTCTAGGCTTGGAGTGTTATCGCCCAAGCAGGTACATTTTAGGATGTAACATCCCGGCCTCCGTTGAATATTTCCATTCAACAATTTTATAATACAAAACAATTACCACAATTAATATAAATGAATAAAATAATCAGAAATACAAAATAAGGAAATACAAACAATGAAAAATAATAATGAATAAGTACAAAATGGATAAAATTGATAACAGAAAAAAGTACAGTCCTTAATTATCTGTATTGACAGGAAGAATACATATCTTGGATATAGGTAATTCTCCCAAGACCCATTTACATTTTGGAAGATTGTCTTCCTTTAAAATGACCATCATACCCGTTTTTACATTAATTTTTAACACTTGCCACTTTTGACGTTGTTGGAAGTGATTCAAGTAATCTACACTCCATCTTTTTCAAATGATTTGAGTTGATCTTTCTATACGTTTCCACCTAGAAAGACGATTTTCAGATACATTTACAATTTCTGGTTCTGCTACCGTATTCATGGGTTGTCCTATTAGAAAATGTCTGGGGGTTAAAACCTCCAGATCATTAACATCCGATGACATTGGTGTCAGCGGTCTAGAATTTAGAATCCCTTCAATTTCTGCAATTACCGTATTAAATTCTTCATAGTTCAATTTAGCATTTCCCACGGCCCTCCTCAAGTAATGTTTAAACGACTTAATGCCTGCTTCCCAGAGCAAACCAAAATTTGGAGCTCCAGGGGGAATAAACTTCCAATTGATTCCATCTGACGCAAGGAAATTTCCTAACAATATATCAGGATGGCTTATCAAGCCATGAAGCGCTTAAGCTCCGAGTGGGCCCCCACAAAATTGGTAGCATTATCAGAGAATAAGGTGTGGCATTTACCTCGTCTAGCGAAAAATCTTTTCAATGTTGATATAAATGCCTCAGATGAGAGGTCACTTATCATTTCTATGTGAATAGCCTTTGTGCCCATCAAACAAAATTTGCGACGTAAACTTTATGAAGAATCCCCTTTCTTTGGTTTCTATATTTAATATAGAATGGGCCTGCAAAATCAACCCCAGTGTTTGTAAAGAGAGGACTAGCAGTAACTCTTTCAGGAGGGGGATTTCCCATTAACTGATCTACAGTAACAGGTCTGTTTTGCATATGACACAATTATGAACAATTTTTCGAGTCAAATTCCTTCCATTAATAGGCCAAAATTTTTGTCTAGTGTAGTACAAAAGTGATTGTGGGCCAGAATGAAGATATTTTTTGTGATAAAATTCTAAGATTAAACAAGTTACCTTATTTTTTGCCGGAAGAATAATTTGATGTTTTTGATCAAAACTAACCCTTGAATTTTGAAGTCGACCACCGACTCTAAGCAAACCGTTCTTGTCAAAAAAAGGATTTAAGGTCTTCCAAGAACTTTTACCTGGAATAGGTTTCCCTTCTTTTATTACGTTATATTCTTTATTAAAACTGCCCTGTTGGAACCATCTCAGAACAGTCTGTTCTGCCCTTAACAGCTCCTTACTGGAAATGGGACCTGTAAGATTTCCTTTTCTACAATTTCCGATGAACCTATAAAGAAAACTAATAATTCTTATTAATTTCATATAGTTATTAGTAACAGTAATAAGATCTGATAAAACTGGATTATCCACTGTAGAAGTTAAGCTAATATTCATTGGTTTTCACAGTTATATTCACTAGTGTCTGTGACAGATTCTAAATTATAATCTTCTTGCGAATCCGTGAAGTTTGAGAGAAAGGCTGGACCTTTCCACCACAAGTCTTGGGTCTGCATCAGGTCAGGAGCAAGGCCTCACAAAACGAGATTGGCAGGATTGTCAGCTGAAGGCACATGTCTCCACTGATAGTCCTTTGTCAGTTCTTGAATCGTCGAAACTCGATTGCCGACAAATGTTTTCAACTCATGAGGCGACCTTTTCAACCATGCGAGAACGATAGTTGAATCTGTCCATAGAACTGTCGTACAGTCCTTGATATTTAAGGCTTTAACTACCTTTCGAGTAAGGTGCGACAGTAATTGTGCTGCAAGAAGCTCTAGACGAGGCATCGAAACTGGCTTAATTGGTGCAACTCTTGATTTGCTGCAAAGAAGGTGAATAAAACTTGTTCTATTTGGTTGCTCTCACTGAGCATAAATAGCAGCTCCAAAGGCTATGCTTGATGCGTCCGCAAATCCGTGTAAAATAATACTGTCATTATTAGGAAAATATGTTGGTAAGCTAGGATTTTCAATACTCTTAAGCTGAGACACGAATTCTAACCATTTTCCTTTAACATCTTCCAGTAGAGGTGAATCCCAATTCAAATGTAGAAGCCAGAGGGCCATGAACACCTTAGCTTTAGTCACAACTGGACCAATTACATCTAAGCGGTCAAAGATCTTCGAAATGTCCACGAGAACAGTTCTTTTAGTGTATAGTATGTCCCTTGTTGTTGAATCTTTACCTTAAAGGTAAAACAGTCGTCTTGAGGGTTCCACAGCACTCGTAAAGCCTTAACAGATTTCACTTGGTTCGAGTCATCGAAAGCATAATTTTCATTACTTGAAATACTGTGGAGGAGATCGACATTATTTGAACTCCATTTATGAAGATGCATTTTTCCGCTCTCTAGTAACTGAACTAACTGTTCTTTTAAATTCTTTGCACCTTCTAAATCACTAGATCCCGTAAAGATATCTATGTAAAAATTTTCTCGTCCAACAGCCGCTGCTTCAGGAAATGATTCTTCATCATCATCAAACAGCTGTTTCAGTGTTCTTGTTGCTAGATAAGGGGCGTTTGTTGTGCCATAAGTAATAGTGCAAAGTTGGTATGCTTTAACTGGCTGGGATTCGCCTTCCTTCCATAAAATTCGAAGTAAATCTCTTTGCGATGGATGAATTAGAATTTGGCGATACATCATTCTAATATCTGCTGCAAAAGCATAAGCATGTTTTCTGAAACGAAGCATTATTGAAAACAGATCTTGCTGGGGTATTTTCCCATTTTTCTGGAGCTGATTTAAAGAAACACCAGTAGATATTTTAGCAGAACCGTTAAACACTACTCTTAATTTTGTTGATGTATTATTCGGATGATAGATTCCATGATGAGGAAAATAGTAGCTAACATCTGGTTCTCGATCCTTAGGAGCTTCCACCATATGCCCCGATTCCCGATATTCTTTCATAAATTCTGTGTATAGGGACTGCAAGTTAGAATCTCGATTTAACCTTTTCCATAGCGATTCTAATCGAGCAGCCGCTATTTCTCTTGAATCCCCCAAAATCTCGTCCGTTTTCAAGGGCATTTGAACCATATATCGTCCATCTGCCATTCTGCAATGCGTTTCTGTAAAATGCCTTTCACATTCCTTCTCTTCATTACTTAAAATAGGTATAGACTCATCAATTGTTTCGATTTCAAAAAACCTTTTAAGTAAGTCGTCAATGCCATCAGATTCCTGTAATAACCCACAATAATAATCGCTGGTCACGGTTGAAATGTCATTTGAGCCGCTAACAATAAAACCGAAAACACTGTCTTGAAGAATGAAGTGAGAGTCCTAAAGTTTCAATTTTTCTGATTTCAATATATCAAAAAATAATTGTGCTCCAAGTAAACCATCGATTTTCCGGGTATGTAAAATACCGGATCTGCAAATTTACACCACTAGGCAAATTTCTAAAATCAATATTTAAATGCCTTGCGGGCATTATGCTTGGTATTTTTGGTACAATGAGAAAGTCTGACACCCTAACGAAATCGTAAGGTGAGTTAGAAATTTCAGCACATACCTTCGATTTAATCGGAATGACAGTTCCATTTAATCCTGTGATTGGCATATTTATTTTTTCTTGTTTCAAACTCAGCAAATTGGTGGTGTCTCTGCATAAAACATTCACCGTACTACCAGAGTCTAGTAAAAACTGCAAGGGTTCTCTCTTCCCAGCTGCATTCTTCACATAAATCACAGCTGTGGCCAAAACAACAGTCTGAGGGTTATCACGAGAGCAGTTTTGTGCTAGCACAGACCAATAATGGAGGCTCTCCAAGCGGCTGATCCTCCAAAGCGAAGGAACGCTTGCAGTCATTTTCGTGCGATTTCGATAATTCGCTTTTCTTTTTTTCTGTGTTGGATGCATAATGCAAAAGTGAATTATGGGGGTTGCCACATAGCTTACAATTATATTTAAATTTGCATTCCATCACTTTATGTGAGGGGGTTAAACATTTTATACACAAGGAATGCTTTTTTACTACAGAAAATCTCTCAGCTACTGGTAATTCTTTGAATCTTTCGCAACGATAGATTAGGTGGGTTTGATTGCAAACCCATTGTTCAAAGTCGACTGGGCTAAACGTTTACTGAATTTCTTATATAAAAAATGACGTTTTAAAGTCGACGTCAAACATCTAAAACTAGCAGGTTTTCTTAATTGGCAGAGGAAGCAGGTTGTTTAAAGAAACAGTCTAAAAATGCATGATGACAAACAGATGAAGACACCTTTTAGCAGGTAAAAACAGTTTATTAAAAATGGTAGAAATATAAATGCCTTACAATCCACATAAGCACATCTTGTGCTGGAGTCACAGCAAACAAAAAAACATAATTGCAGACTGGAACAAAAACGACTGACCAGTTGCCGTGCAAGTAAGCCATTGACCGGCAAGAGAAAGCTTCACTAAATGTAACAGCATTTAAAGGCTCCTGGCGGACGACCGAGTAAACGAAAAGTTACCCGTCATTCGCCGAGAGGGAAAAGCGTCATATAGTGACGTAAGAGGGTGGCAAATTAGCATCACTGCACGTTTTAACAGCCGAAAGAGTGCGTAGTTAGATTAACGCAATTTGAGTAGCGGTATCGCCGTTACGAGTTGCTTAAGATTTAATAAAGATGATTCAAAAGGTTTTAGATTTGCCAGAAGTACTGCCGCCATTAAAATACGGTAAAGTACGATAATTTTCAAAGTTTAAAGGGAAGTTACAGAACTTAAACTATTACGTTAATCACGAAGTATAATTACTGAAAAAAAGGTTTTTGCATTAAGTGCAGTGACAAGAAAGGCTTAAAAAAATGCTTTGAAAAGCAAACAAAAGCCCCCCCCTCTTGTTGCTGCATCCAATTTGTAAAAAATAAAAAAATAAAGGCTACTTGCCCTTGATATGCAAATACATCAAATTGTAATTTCAATTTCATACATATAATATATATATGTACACAACATTACTACACAGAATTACTCAAGCAAAAAAGTTCTAGGTGCAGTCCATTTTTTGTTATTTCAGCAAAGTCATTTGTTTCTCGGTTTAAACAGCATTTCATAAATAAAGACACTTCATCTTGATAAATACGCACATATACAAAACAATCATCCATCATCATACAGGGGCCCCTGATTCACACATTCATTTATAATTTATCAAAGATTAATGTATAAACACAGTTGCTACATACTTATGGTTAAAACAATGTGCAAAAGAAAGGTATAAACACGGCTCAAACTTACTGTTAATAAAACAATGTGCAAAAATGTATAAACACACGTTCAAACAAAACTATAATACGATTCCTCAGATGAACTTTGAATTTTTTTTTTTTTTTAAAGAGTTCTAATAAACACATGTGCATGTATCGCTCAAATTCTCTCAATTACCCTTATTTTAATATATATGAAAAACACAATTCGAACAATTATCAAAAATACATATTACAAACATTTTTACCAATTATACAACATACTTAAACTTTTCTTAAATAGTATATGCACTACCAGTGCAAAAAAAAAAAAAAAAATAAGAGGAATGAAGATACAAAAAACATCTTAAGATTGGGATTTACAAAGAATGTACCTTCCAAAAAAAAAAAAAAAACCCTCCCTCCTAAGTCGTTAACCTTAAGCACGAAAAATGATTTCTTTAAAGTTCGTTAGCTCATTTTTGGTGAGGGGTTTTGTAAAGACATCTGCAAGGTTTTCTTTCGATTTTACGTATTTAATGTGATATTTTTAAATATTAAATCTCGCACGAAAAAAAGCTTAACATCTATATGTTTGGTTCTATAGTTCTCAATGGGCGATTTGACAAAATCGATTGCGGCTATGTTGTCAACATATAATAAGGATCTGTTTTTGGAATGATTAATAATTTTTAAACTTATACATTCATCAATAATGCGGTCAAACCACAGGAGCTCTTTCGCGGCTTCTGTTAAGGCCACGAATTCAAGTTCCATTGTACTTAGGCTTACACACTTTTCCTTAAATGTCCTCCATGTTACAGGGGAGTTGCCTAAAAGTACGATTTGGCCGCCGATCGACGTACGATCGTCTCTATTTGCGGCAAAATCCGCATCAGTGTAAGTTATAAGTTTTAAACTGGAACAAGAAAGTTTTAACTTCAGATCCTTAGTGTAATACACATAACCAAGCAATTTTAATAAGCCAGACCAATGGATAATACCGGGATTACTTTGATATTGACTGTAAATATTTAAAGCATAGCTAATGTCAGGACGGGTACGACTAGTAATAAATGAAAGACAGCCCAAAAGGCTTCTGTATGGGTATTGCAGCATTTCCTCTATTTCGGGATTAGTTTGAGGGCATTGGGATTTGGAAAACACCGAGCCTTTTGCTATAGGGAGTGAAGAAATAGGAATATGATATTCACTAAACCTCTTGTATACCTCCTCGATGTAGGATTTTTGGTGTATAAGAATACCCTCCTTTTCTTCTTCAAACTCAACACCTAGAAGCTTACGTGTTTTTCCCAGTGCTTTAAATTCAAAAAAATTTACTTATACATTTTATACTGTTCTCAATGACATTTTTGCTTTTTCCAAATACGGCGATATCATCTACATACAAAAGAAGAACAATTTTTGATTTGAAAGTGTAAACACAATTACACCAATCGAGCTTTTTAAATCCGATGTCTGTTAAAATTTTGTTGATTTCCATGAATCATACACGGCCGCTTTGATGCAGGCCGTAAAGTGCCTTGTTCAATTTACAGACTAGGTGTGATTTATCACTTTCCACAAAGCCAGGAGGCCGTTTCATAAAAATGTTTTCTTGTATAGTAGCATATAAGTATGCACATTTAATATCGAACTGTAGATGAGTCCATTTATAAAAGGAGACTAAGAGTGAAAAAAAGAAACGTACCAAGCTAAAATTTACTACGGGACTAAATGTCTCGTCATAAGTTTCCCCTTTAACTTGCTTGTACCCTTGGGCTACAAGCCTAGCCTTGTACCTAACTGTTTCATTTTTTTCATTCTGTTTAATGGTGTAGACCCACCTGCATCCTATGGGTTCAGTATTTGGAGGAAGTTTCACTAAATCCCAAACACGCCTTTCTTTTATTATCTTTAACTCCTCTTCCATGGCCTTTTGCCAGAGTTTATACTCAGGCGATTTTAAAGCTTGTTTATAGGTGTTTGGAATTTTTGGAACTAGTCATATTTCCGTATTAGCTGTACCAGACGTAGAGCTTTCGCCCTCGCCACCAACTATTCCCTGATATTTATTTCTTTATGAAAAATCGAACAAATGCGGTTCGTACTTAATTTTATTTTTCATACAGTATTTCTTTGCATCGTGTTGTGACCTGATACGTGTATTTTTATCCACTTCATAGTAGTATATGTCTGTTCGATCACCCGTAGGTCGTTTAACCGGTTTTCGGAGCCATTGGGTGTCCCTGAGGCGTTCATCATCACTCTCCTCCTCGGATTCTGACGGGGAGGGAGCGTTGGTATTGCTATCGCTTTCCTCCTCAGACAGGGAGTCGTCTGCTTCCGACTGTCTGGGTTCTGCGTTATTTTCAATAATGTCCGGAATGGGGCCCATCACTGCTCCACTGCTATTGCTAGCTAGATCAAAAACTGATTTTTCGTTACTCCTTTTTGAATAGAACAAATTTTCGTCAAAGGTGACGTTAATTGTTTCTACAATCTTATTAGATTCTGGTAACCAGACTCTGTACCCCTTAGTGCTAAAGGCATAGCCTACTAGCACACCTTTTACGGCTTTTTGTTGAAATTTGTTTTTTCTTTGTTGTCGCGGGACACCTACATAAGCTACACAGCCAAACGGTTTCAAATGTCGTACGGAGGGTACTGCACCACTATACAATTCGAAAGGGGTGTGGGATTGCTTTCCATGGCAAACACGATTGTGTGTGTATGTATAATACAATGCTGCCTTGGGCCAAAAGCTGTCACTTAACCCACTTTCTGATAATATGGTGCGTACACCATCCATGAGGGTACGATTAAAGCGTTCAGCTACCCCGTTCTTGCCTAGATTTGCCAGAAGTACTGCCGCCATTAAAATACGGTAAAGTACGATAATTTTCAAAGTTTAAAGGGAAGTTACAGAACTTAAACTATTACGTTAATCACAAAGTATAATTACTGAAAAAAGGTTTTTGCATTAAGTGCAGTGACAGGAAAGGCTTAAAAAATGCTTTGAAAAGCAAACAAAAGCACACAAAATGCTGAACGGGACTAGAGGACGATTCTTCAACCATCCTGAAATGGCCAAGATTTAGTAGCGCACGCTATTTGAAAAGACAAATCGGCGATTGAGCGAAACAGTACTTAGGCCAGGGGGAAAAAAAAAAAAAAAAAAAAAAAAAAAAAACAAGAATTGCACGGAAAAATGCTCAAAATTAAAAATTAAGTCCTATCAAGTGCCGAAAGTTAGCCAAAATATTAGGAAAAAAAAATAGCTTAAATAGAAGGAAGGGAAAAGAAAAATGGGGTAACAAACTTGTTATTTAAAGAAAACTGACTTTTAAGGCAAAACGTAATAAATAAAATGAATTAAGCAGATATCATTAATTAAAAAAAATATTTAAAGATGAATTAAAGACACACTATTATTAACATTACTTAAGTCAAATACTCATTGAGATATTGCAAAGCTATTGTAAAAATACTTATTGAAAAACACTTATTGTAAAAACTTATCATTTAAAAAAAAATGCAAAGCTATTGTAAGAACACTTAAATATAAAAATAGACTGCTATATGGAATAAAAGTAACAACACTAATATCATCATATTTGAACACCTCACAGGTTTAAAAATTAAACACTTCTGTCTTCTAACACTTAGCAGAATGTAAAAATCAGAAGCAGTGAAATAAATTCCTGCATGTAAACAGACAGGTTTTAGATAAAAGCCCTTTTTATTAAAATAACTGATAAAAATAAAGAGAGCAACCGCTCCTCACAGGACAGTCCACTGACTGTTTGCAACGACCTACATCAAAAAAGGGCAAGATCGTCGGCCACACCTTCCTTATGAACATACAAAATTTACATACTCTGACATTTTCGGAAATGAGAGATGTATGCTAAAGGAACCAAGGAGCAAAACAGCAGGAACCGAACGTTTACCATGACCCAAGTGTGATGCAATACATTTCAGCGAATGAGAGTAGAAGGTGCGTACAGACAGCAGCCCATAAAAACAAATCAGCAAATTGCTGATACGAAAATAAACCATGTTAAAATACATGCCAAAAGATTAAAGACGTAGCGAGACAGGTATAAATTTAGTTAATATAGTAACTTCCCTAACAGGGATGGGCCTTGCAGGTAGTTATTGGGGACAAGTCAGGAGTTGAAGTCGCCGACAATAGCAAACGGAGGGCTACAAATTCGGCCAAAAACAACGGTCCAGCCACAAATTTCAAACACCTCTCGAGAGGAGTACAGGTTCACAACTTGGAGCCAAACTGCAGGGGAAATCCTCACTTCCACAACCAGAACTTCTGCGGATGGGTGATGCAGTAAGCAAGACTGGAGGGAGGGGGAAACTGCTGTAAGCAAACCACCACCCCTGACAGACGGCTGATCAGAATGGTACTAAATTTTACCAAAACACTGAAGGGAGCTGTAGCAGAGAGCCAAGTTTCCTGGAGGGCAACTATTTGTGCCAGCAAGAAAATAGAATAGAGCAACCAATGTCGATTAGCACAAGCTGACACAATATTCCAATGAGTTAAGAGACCGCCATATAAAAACCAGAAAGGAACCCAAACCGAGAGAAAAAGGAAAGGGGAGAGGGACTGACAAAAGAAAAGAATAGGGAAAAGAGAGGAGAAAAAAAACTGCAGCGACAAGAGTAGGGAAAAAAGCCAAGAGTTCACTTAATACGACCTCACGACAGCTTAGGCAGCCAAGAAGCGGCTCCATTTTGAGGCTTTCCCAAGTTTGAAGAAAGAGGGACCACGCCTAAATTGACTTCCAAAGAAACAATTGGATTTTGTTCAGTACGAGGTTTTTTAGAGGTGGAGGGGCTAAACTTTACTGGGCTTTCCGTGTTACTACTATGAGTGGGGTGAGAAGTTCGAAGTGTAGGATAAGCTTGTACTAAGGCTGTGACCATTTGTTGAATAGAGTTTACCATGTTGACCATAGAGTGTGTAGTTTGAGTGATCATTTCTTGGAAAGGTGTAGCTTGGGCCTTCAGGACCACGTGAGCAGTGATCGCGATAGCGGCTCTAGATGCATATTTCACGCCTTAAAAATTTAGAATACACCTTAAAAATTTTGGAATGCATGTTTTTACGCATTGCTTTTCCATATAAAGTTCCATTTTATAATCTGTAATTACGGCGAGATTTCCCCTTGAAAATAATTTTTATTTACAGTCAACTCTCTGAAATTTGCGATAACTTTTAATGAAAACAGTGAAATTTACAGTTAACACTAACAATGTATCTAGATTGTGTAATCAGTTATTATATATGATTTATGTGTTAAATGCAATTTAATTATGCATTTGAAAATGTAGTATAATTGTTCATTGCTTTAATTACTCCTGTGGAGAAGTAAATAGTCCTTCTAAAATGGTTAAGGAGTATTTTTACTCTTCTGATAAAATCTTAGATCGATCATTGCACGTGAGTTATTGAAATGATTTGTTCAGAAAGAGAAGGCAAGGCTTCGCTTAAGTCGGATTTAGTTATGTATTCTGAAGGTGGGGAGGTTACAGGTGGTTTTGTGGCCGCCTTGGTTGCGTACATCTGCTTTCCCTAGTGCCTATATTGTCTGCGCGCCTCAGAAATGGTTAGGTGGTTCTCGGATTTGAACCTTTGAATACGAACTTCTTCGGTATACAGAGGACAGGATCTGTCCGTAGTGCAATGGGCACCTTTGCAGTTCATGCACGTAGGAGAGGAAGCAGTGCACTTCTCGGGGTGAGATTCGGCACACCTGGCACAAATCTGTGGGTTGCAGCACGTTATAGGGCTATGATTGAATTGGCAGCAAGTTGGGCACTGCTGGAGATGGTCCACAAATTTTCAAATTCTATATAAGCCGAACCAGAGCTTAACCTCCCTTGGGAGTGAAGTGCCTAATTTTGTGACTAGTACTGTGGTGGTGAGGGTGACGAGACCCTGCTGATGGTTGGCAAAGTGACAGACTTCGTAAATGTTCGTGCCCCCTGCAGAGAGTTCTTCTGCAATGTCCTGAGGGGTAACCTTGAGAGAAATGTAGTGTAATTTAAATCATGTTGTAATTTTTTCCAGTTGCACCCTGGACACTACAGGAGTGTCACCCAAAGATCTGACGTTTAATAATTCACTAGCGATCACGCCCGATTGTGTTACCGCAAAAATGCGGCCCTGTTTACTAAGTTTTAAGAACTCGATATCTGAATGGTGTGGGACATAGACACATATGCTAAGTTTCAGTTGTTTTGGATTTAATTTGGGAATTCCCCCAGAGGGGCTTTCGATAAATAGGGTCGTCGCGGATGTGTCGGAGCCTTTGTGCAAGCACCGATTTAGCACCCCTACATAAAAAATATTTCAGTCTTCGAAACAAAAGTATCATTTTACTATTCCATGTCTTATTCAGCTGGAAAAATATCATAATTAAACCGAGACTCGGGAGGTAGCACCTCTATAAATATTTCGTTTTTAAAACAAAAGTATGATTTTACTGTACCATATTTTAATTCAGTAGAGAATATACCGCACTGCTCTGGACCGGCCTGATGGATACACGCCACTGTCGAAAACTTAAGTCTGGACTTACCCAGTACATGCGTTATAAGTGCTCGTAAAGCCTGTGGAACCAAAAACACTGTGGTAGGTAACTAACAGTTACAATGGGTGCGGAGATCAGATTTGCTTCCATCTAGACTAGTCTTTTGCCAAGTTTTAGTGATGTGGAATTCATTAAGTTCAAGCACAGACTTGGGAGGTATCCTTCAAGGGATTGCCTGTTCTTTACATAAAAAAAAGAAAGAAAAAAAGGTGGAGGGGAGAATAAAGTGTATTTTTTTTTCAACTATAATTATAAAACACTGCCACAATATTTAACGGGTGAATGCGCTTCACAACTAGTAGAAATCTAACTTTGGTATAAGGTTTCTGATTTGCAGAGACACCGGGACATTGATTCAAAAGTAATGAGAAATCCTTAAATCTAAATAAGAAGCATGACAATATTCTAATTTTATATGTGCACTATTTGTTTACAAATAAAGCAATATAATACAAGGAAAACTACATCAGACAAGTTTTAACATAGTTAATAATTTCAAAATTTTTCCATAATATTTTCAAACATCGATTCTTGAAGCTTTTTTTTTTCCTTTATCCAGATTTATATAAGATAGGTTTGAAATTCAAGTGACCAATTTCAGCGTAGAAGATCCTGGCAGATGGTTAATATATATAATTTAATTTCAAGAACAGTAGATTTTTTAATAAAAAGTCGAACATTTCAAAGGGCTGATTAATTTAACTTTCACATTGACAACTTAAATGGAAAGTTTAGTATCTCTTATTCTTACGGGAAAATGGAACAAAAAAGTAAAAAGAACATGACTTATGTATTTTATTAAATTAAATTCTGAGTTTTGTTTTGAATGTAAAGTATTTGGGAAAAAAAAAAAAAACTTTTCTACTACAGAATTTAAAAAATGCTGCACACTGTTCCAAATGTTTTCAAAGGCATGGCAATGCATTAATAAAATGTTTAAAAGCATGGTACGAAATAAAAATACGTATGATTAAAATGTATGGCTCTATCAATAAAAACGAAATAAAATTTGTTTAATATGTTAAGGAAAAATATTCTTGGTCAATTGTTGAATTAGATCTTTCTAAATTTATAAAACAGTTTGCACAAAGAAAACCACGAAAGTCTCATTATAATGTCGAAAATTCTTTATAAAAACTAGCCCCCCTTGGCGACCAGTTTTGGCCATCGTTGGCCGCTTCACGGCCAAAATGTGCAACCCACAGCACACTGGCCTCGCGACTGGCTTGTGCAACCTACAGCACATGGGCCTCTTCGCCACCAAAATTTGAAACCTGCGGGTCGTCCGCTAGCTAGCAATTATAGATTTACGACACAAACAAAATAAATGACACCAAATTAACCTAAATAAAAGCTATAAAATCTAACAACGTTGAAATCAAAATCCATCCTGTTAAACAAATTCAAAATTAACAAACACTTATGACAAAAACATATGTCACTAAAAACAATCTAAAACACTCAATTAAACATTTTAAAATTAAACATACGCTTATATATTTATGACAAAAATAAAACAAATGTACCAAAACAATCGAAATAAAAGTTACGATCCAGCTACATTGAAATCAAAATGCATCCATTAAAACGAATTGAAAATTAAACAAACGCTGTTACCAAAACAATCTAAAACACTCAAACACTTTCAAAATAGGATTTCACAAATGTCACGCTGTTAAAATTAAAAAAACTGGAGTGACTCCACTCGACTTTCCGAACGCTTACAATTAAGATCATTACCAAGCATTTAAATAAATTTTAATCGATGAATAATTCAAACATATATACCAAATTGAAGCTCAATCGAATGCACCGTTTAAACACTTGAGCACTTTCAAGCAGGGGTGTAGCCAAGGGGGGGTTGGGGGGGTCATAACCCACCCTCATGAGAAATTTTTGCCATACAAAATGTATATTCTTCCTTACCTTATCACACACACGTATACATATATATGAGTTGTAGTAGTTGTAACCCAACCCCCCCCCTGCTTTCAAGTATTTCCCCCCATATGCCATAATACAAAAGAAATCTTTGTCGTCGCCCTGTAGAAAAACTGTAAGCCCTATACACATCAAAATCAATACCGGCCTTAAGATGGTGGTTTATAACATATATACCCAATTTAAGCTCAATCAAATGTACCGTTTAAACGAAGCACACTTTTAAGAATTTTCCCCCATAGGTCATAATGTAAAAGAAATATTTGTCGTAGCACTGCAGGAAAACTATAAGTTCTATACATACCAAAATCAATACCGGTCTTGCGACGGTGGTTTATAACATATATACCCAATTTGAGCTCAACCGAATGCCCCGTTCAGGAGCTATCGTTTTCACACACGCATACATACATACATCTCGTAAAAACAGCATAAATGAGTTCAGAAGACCTCAAAACGTGTAAATACACCAAAATCTCGAAGTCCAATTTTTTCATGATTACAGTACAGTGCAGCATCCATAATCCGGGAACCTATAATCCGGCACTAGTCTCGTTTTTTTTTTTTTCCTTTCTTTTTCTTTTTCCCTCCCTCAAAGGGATCCGGAATCTCAAAATCCAGAACTTTTAATGTTGATTTTGATTGATGTATGGCTATATTATTTTTTTTTCTTCAATAGATCGTTTTTCACCGAATATTTTTCTTTTTGTTTTGTATTTCGGCCCTAACATTTCTTTGCCGATCACCATTACTGCCGCAAATATTTGAATCAATGCATTCTCTACTACCGAGATAAAAACTAAAGTAAATACGGCTTGGTTCGCTTATTACATTTAAATTAATTGGAGTCAAAGGTGCAGTGTAAGAATTCAAAGATAACGCGAGTGCTTTCATAGAACATTAATATGGTATGAGTTTTTAAAACGAGACAGCATTTTTACACTTCATCGTAAACATGGGGCTTCCACTCCTTTCAGACACATTGCCTAGTTTCCAGACATCCTGTCACCATCAATTCGCCAGTGCTTTGAAAAGCAGGAGGGAAAAGAGGGGGAATTAGTATGTTTCGGCGTAATTAAGAAGCTGTGAAGAGACTGAAGAGTGTAAAATTCCGAATAATTCAGCTTGCAAAATAAAACTCCCAGGTACAAACTATGGGGAGATCTAATGAAACCCGGGGGGGGGGGGGTGACCTCTAATATTTATTTTATTTAATAAAAGGTTAGAGGTCACGGAGTACCCCGGAAGAAAATCCCACAACTCCCATTCAGTAACAGATGAGGGGGGGGGGAACTGGGAGTGAGGAGAGAGTAATTATTTTAAACTTAATTGGTAGGACAAGTTACTTTGTGATTGACTAAGTAGTTAAAAAACTAGACGATATTAAAACGAAAGTATTTTAAGTTAGAGCTTGCTTGAGTTTAGAATGTGTGTGTAATTCGATAATAGCATCTTGGGGAAAGAGGTACAATAGAAGAGGGATGCATCCTTTTCGCCGCGGCGAAGAGAGCATGAGTCATTAATACTTTTCCTCCCTTCCCTTTCCCACGCGGGGATTATGTCGGGAGTACTTGCGTGGTATTATTTGAAGTAGCCGTCCCAGCTTTCCCCGAGGGGATTAGGACTTGAGATGTGGTGAAGTACCTGTGTATCTATGTATTCCAAAATCCGGAATGGCCATGATCCTGAGCATTTCGGATTTCAGGACCCCTTAGTCCCCTACTGCCCTTTTGACATCGTGGGTAAAAACAGGTTTTCTTTTTCGAGCAGTGCCTGGAACGAGGAAGTGGGAGAAAGGTTGTTCAGAGAGTAATACTATAAGGAGGTTATTCTTATTTTATTCTACGTGTCTCATTCTGAACGGTGATTTTTATGTTACTTTAACCTTTAGATATATTTCATTTTTCTTTAAATTTGCGATAAAAATGTCTTCCAAGGGTGTCAAACGTCCTCACAAGAGTGTATCAATCGCTGATAAAGTGGATATATTAAAGAAACTGGATGCAGGTACGTCTGTAAAAAGAATTTGCACAGAGTTCGGCATTGGATCATCCACTGTGTATGATATAAAAAAGCAAAAAGCTAAAATTGTGGAATTTTACGCTTCTAGAGAAACTAAAAAAGGAATGACTGCACAGAAAACAATGAAGGAAGCGGTTAATCCCGATGATAAAATATTGGGAGCAGTGGTTCCGACAACGCCGAAGTGAAGGACTTAGCATTTCCGGCACTATGATAATGGAGCAGGCACGTTTATTTCATGCCGAATTGAAACTGGAAAATGATTGTGAGTATAGCACGGGCTGGCTCCAAAAATTCAAAAAAGACATGGAATATCTATGTATGTCGTTTCAGGAGAAAAATTTTCAGCAGATCATGAATCAGCCGATGATTTTATTGGTCAGTTTGAAACATTGGTTAAAGATTTATCACCTGAGAATATATACAATGCGGATGAGACAGCATTGTTTTGGCGATGCTTACCAAAAACAACTTTGGCATGCGAAGACGAACAATCGCATTCTGGAATAAAAGATTTGAAAGACAGAATCACCTTATTAGTTTGCTCAAATGCAGCGGGAACCCATAATTTTAAACTACTCGCAATTGGTAAAAGTAAAAAGCCTCGTGCTTTTGCAGGAGTAAAAGTATTCCCTGTACATTATCTTGGGAATAAACATGGATGGATGACGACTGAAATTATGATGGATTGGTATGATAACCATTTTGTAAAAGAATCTCGTCGTCATGGCATTAACACTGGCATTCCTAATGCCAAGATACTTTTGATTTTAGATAACTGCTCAGCACATCCCGATGCGGAGAGCATGAAAAGGGAAAATGTTTCTGTTATTTTTTTACCCCCAAATTGCACGTCTATTATTCAACCTCAAGACCAAGGTATTATAAGGTGTCTGAAATGTCGTTATCGAACAGAATACATGCGGCAGTTTCTATCACTTCTAAATTCGGGAAAAACTGTAGCTGATGTCATTAAAGACTTCAACATCAAGGACATGTTGTGGGCTGTTTCACGAGCTTGGGAAAATATACCCCAATCAGTTCTGATGAATTGTTGGCTAAAGCTTTGGCCTTCATTGATATTCTGTGATGGCAAAGAAGAATTAACTCCCAATTTTTATGGGTTTCGGATCTCTGCAGAGAAGGCGAATATTGAGGAGCTCGTGGAATATGCCAACAACATAGAAAGTGCGGAAATAAACACTATAAATAAAGAATTGATAGAAGAATGGTTCGATGTTGATCACGACATCCCAGTTATTCATCATTTTACTGATGAAGAATTGGTGTCATCAGTGCTAAATGAAAAAAATGTAGAAATTAGCACTGATATCGAACCTGAATCGCCACCAACAAAAAAGATGCCGATCGATGAATGTATATCTCTTGGTCGGCAGTTTGTAGATGTCTTAGAGAAATACGATTTTATATCAGAGAGTCAACTAATGAATGTACATCTAATAATCAACAAATTAAATACCGGAAAAAAAAAAAAAAAAAAAAAGAAGCAAGTCAAATTAACCGATTTATTTAATGTAGATAAAGCTAACTAGATTGTAAAAATAATTTAATACTTATTTTAAATTAGTATTTAAATAAATTTCAGCTACTATTTGTGTTATATTTTATGAAAATGTTCCAAAATCAGCAATCTTTTCTGCTTTGTAGTTTTTAGTTTGAATTACATTTTATCAATAAACACTAAATTACATTTGTTCCAGTGTAGTTTAGTACTACTTTTTTGGAGGTTTATACAGCGATCGTATGTATATTTTAAGACTACTTTTCTTTGATAAATAATATACTGGTCAATAGCACTTGATCGACGATGGTTTTAATGGAAATTTTCAACACATCTATAATCCGGAAAAATCGGTAATCCGGCACCGCGTCATTCCTGCCGATGCCGGATTATCGGTGCTGCACTGTACTTTCCTTACATGGTACATGTTCGGAAAGTGAAAACACTCGGCTGAGGAAATGAAAAATAATAATAATAATAATAATAATAATAATGTGACTTCCACAAGCAACAACAAATACGTTTTTCTCATCTCAAAAAGTGTTGCCAATTTCTAAAAAAGAATTCCAACAAATAGGTGTTTAAGTGTTGTGCAAACAAAATTTTACACATTCTCAATAAATTTGCCCACAGTCTATCAAATTTTTCAGTTAAATAGAACTTAAATATTAAATAAAACTGTCCTTCCATAACTTGTCACGCAAAAGGAATATTTTCGCCAGTATATGACGTCATCTAATCGATCTACCCGAGAGATTATGTTCCGTGATTTTTTTCAAAGAATCAAGGAATGAATCTTTTTTACTTCTCTGTTTACTTTTCAAGGCGTGATATCTTGCTAGATATAGAGTTGAAAGTAACTGCAAGTTAAAAAGAGGTTAATGTTTTAGAGATTTTTCGAACTGTATAGAAAGCTTTGCTTTTAGTTAGAGATAAAAATGTCTTTTTACCAAAATTTCAACATGACGGCAGATGCACCGGGAGCAGCGATGAGTTGATCCCGGAAATGTTACGGACAGGACGTTTATTATTTAGATTAATATTCTTAAAACAGTACTAAAATATCACCTTCATATCTAAAATTTGTTAATATGTCAGAAAAAATATTCACAGTAAAAATATTTCTTCGTAAGAGTAAAAAACGTAAGTTGATTTATTTAGAGATTTTTTAAAAAGGAACCACTGATATTATTTATAGTGAAACTTTCCTAGCTTTTTCACTAGGAAATAATTAACAACTCTATATATGATTGGAGAAAAGTAAATTGAAGTTGACAGTAATTACATTCATTTTGAGTTCAGTCGTGAATATAAAAAAGTTTTGTGTGGAATGGACTAATTTTAATGAAAAAGATTATTTAGTAGAAAGGATGCTAACAAAGCAATACTGTATACCAGAACTTGTATGATGAAATCTAATGATAAAACAAAAAATGTTTTTTTTTTTCTTTTTTTTTTTTTTTGAAAAATGTTAATTTTTCGCTAAACTCTTCTTCAGTCGTCTCGACGCCCCCTTTAACTTGGCACCTTTGTGCAGTGCACAACCTGCACACCCACTAGCGACGGGCCTGTCGATAAATATAGTAATTTTTTGTAATCCTTCCAACTCAAGCTTTATATAACTCAAGAACCGAAGCTGGATTACAACACGTAAAGTTCTCTATTATCCAACTCTGCTGGTCTTCATCCTCTGAACTTTTGGTTTCCATGTTTGTTAATAGGGGGAAACATTGGCAGCATTAACGGGTGGGAATGAACCATGAGGAAATATTCCCCAGGCGCCAGCGCCAGTAGACTTAAACTGACCCTGAGCCGACACCTACAGCTCCCGGGAAAGGAAAAAGAGTGCTACATCAGCCTTACATTTGATGACGCACACAGCAAGCTAAACGGAAACACGGCACTCCCACTAAAAGTGGAAACAACGAGTGAAAGTAGAAAAAACTCGCTCCCAAAACTGCGAAGCAATCGCGGGATACCAAAGCAACAAACCGGCAAAAGATAAACAGCCGGGGGCAAGAGTGGAGTTGAGCAGAACATGACCTACTCCCTCAACAGCACGACTGCTAACCAGCTATGTTGTTTTGCGAATAATAAATACATATATCATAGATACCGGAACTTTTGGAACACTCTGTATGTGTATGTATTTAGATTAAAATTTGCTTATACTCATACATGAATATTTATTGCAGAATGTAGCAGATGGTGATGAAAATTTCTTAGCTTGTGTAATATATGTATTGCGTGAAGTATTTTCCTGCTTTCACAAATGGTATTACATTGATCTTCAACAACGATTGCTTTTCGGTAAGACCTTCTTTATGAATACTTTCAAATAGTAGTGATGCACTGAGTAGCATTTTGGAAAAGTAACCCAGTACCGAATACTTGGTCATTTACTGCTTGGCTGAGTGCCGAGTACCATATACCAAGTAATTTTTTTTTTTTAAACCCACTGATTCACAAATGAAAAATCTACACAGCCTAGAAGACTTTCGGAAGTCAGTAGAGTTGACAGCAGGTATCCCATAATACAGAAAATTCTGAAATCTGGAATGGGAGTGGCCCTGAGCATTCCAGATTTCGGGTCCCCTTCTGTAACATGTTCCACATTCATTTTCCCCCCCCATAGTGTTTATATCATCGACCTTGAACTACAAGACGGAGCATTGGGGCGGAAACCGTGTTCGAACATCTCCGGCGAGCAACCCACAAACAGCTGATCTTTGTTGTTGTTTGGAAGATCGCGCGCGTTGTATTGCGTATCTCGGCGCGTTGATATACAGCTATGTTTTAGTTCTAGAAACCGCTCAAAACATAGTGAATGAGCATGTTAAAATTAATTCTTACTTCCCTTTAATACACAACCTATTAGAGTAGAATATTAATATTTAATTCATTTTGATTGTGTCTTTCTTTAACAATAAATTTTTAATTTTCGCTATTGTAAAGACCAAAATTAACTTACTGGAAAGATTAAAAAATACAAACTTCTTGTATTTTAACTTGCCAAGAATTATTACATATCTTAGTAGTCGATAATTTAAAATATTTAATTGATGAGGAAATTATTTACATGGTAGACAAACATAATTTTCAAAAGATAAAGAAGAAATTATCCAAATGTTGGACCAAAATAAATACAAATTAATGAAGAAAAAAAAACATTTTTATTAATTAATCCACCATTTAAAAAGTACACCAACAATGCCTGTATATAAAATACAGATCACTTAAACAAATATGTTTACTCTTACATTCCCTAATTTTGGCACTCAAAATACATATTATTAAAAACAATTACAATTCATCGCAAAATTTAGTACAATAGGCTAATAAGTGTAAAAAAATAGCCTAGATTGCTTTGACGGTTCAAAATTTTGTCTGCGGTTAGCATGGATCCACGCTTTACGTAGATGCTCATCAGAAGGAAATCTAAGAAATAAAGGCAGTTCTCAAGTAAACATTTTGACTAAAAGACACATTTTTGCACTGTAGGGTAACAAAATATCATTAAAATCTACTGACAACATAAGTGAGACATAAGCATAAGTGAATCTATCCTTAATTATTTCAATCAAATTTTGCGTTAGATCAAAATAAATTTAATTACAATCTACTGATCATAACATAAATGAATCTATCCTTAATTATTTCTATCAAATTTTGCGTTAGATCAAAATAAATAATGTATAAACAAGAGAAATAACAGCTTCTGAAATATAAACATAAAAATATATTTTTCTCTCTCATTTTGCGAAATTATAACTATCTTCGCAATCATTGCTATTAAACATACAAAAAAGTAGGGAACTTACTAAAAATAAAAATAGACTTCATTGACACATTTTGTTTACATTAACTTAAATTAATTTAGTCAATATCTGAACATCTAAAGTATGCAAGCAATTAAAATCCTATACGACATAAAAGTTAGACATTTAAAACAATAAAATACGTTTCTTTTACATTAGGTTATACAATATCAAATAAAAAGCTTTCAACTTTAAAAGAACGTCGGCGTATTGCCACGTGCAATGACCGGATAGTTAAGACCTATTTCTATAATGATCAAAGAAAGTTTTCACTTAAATGAATAGAGTAAAACATTGAATAAGGTGTAATTAAACGTCTAAAATCATACTTACGTGAAAAAAGAGTATCCTTGGCCGGCTTTAGCATTACAATTGTATGCGACACAAGAGTTCACCATGTTCGCTGTATGGGCGCAAAGGCGAATGAGTCCCACATTCACGTGACCATTTGGCTGGAGATGTTCGAACCAAAAACTGGTTTCCCGCTCGCAAGCGTGCTCCGTCTTCTTCAGTGAAAGGTCGATGGTTTATATCAGAACATTTCTTTAACACTACTGGGATAGATCCCCACTTTGCTCCTCTTAGGAAGCTATTTCCTTTTATACATTCCAATCAAAAATCAGCTCTATGAGTATCTCTCATGATCAGCATACATCACTACATGCCTGAATGATAAGTTTGTTTTAAATAATTATTCCATTTAGCTAACGAAAGTTGTGGACGTGATGCTAGAACTTCAAAATAGTGACAGAGCAATTGTTATTACTATTATTTTTCATAAAATTAGTTAATTTGTCTCTTATTTTAAATTAAAATTAAAATTTGCAAATTTTTAAACTTAAGGGTAGTTTTGGGGCCCGGGCACTTTGCACCCCAATGCCCTGATTTTGAGGTCTCTGGATCATGCCAAGGGAACTAAGAAAAGTAAACAATAACTAGGATAACATGATCTGAGAGTTGCGCAGTTGAGATTGGTAAGTTAAGGTCTTAATTTTAAGATTTGAACTTAGGTTGATTGTTTTCATTCTTATTCCCATATTTGCCTGAATGTAACACGACACCGAAATTTTCAGTCAGGTTTTTTACAGGAAATGATCAGTCAAAACATATTGCATTATATTTGGACTAATATAGTATTTAAAGTAAATAAAAAATTTTGTAAAAAACACACATAAGATGTTATAGGTAAGAAGATACGCATGTTTTGTCCAAAAATTGTTTTGGCCTTCATAAGTCCAAGCCCTTCGTCGCAAGGAACACAGGGAACTGAAAAGAGATAAACAAGCAGGCATGTTGCCACAAGGGGCAAAGAAAAGTCGAACAAAACCACGGAGAGGGGAGAAAAAAAAATAAATTATGGGATAAAAAGTAAAGGAAAAAAGCACAAAAAATACAGAAATAAAAAAGGAATAAATAAAAAAATTAATAATAATAAAAAGAGGAACACACAAAAACAAACACACACACAAAAAAAGAGAAAACAGAACAAACAAAATAACAAAAAACAAAAAAAACATAAAAAACACTTAAAAAAAAATGTAAAGGAAAGACAGTAACACACGTACACACACATAAAAATAGGGGGGGGGGGCAAAACAAAATAAAAGAATAGAGGGGGGAAAGGGAACGAAAGAAAAAGAAAAAAGGGAGATGGGGGGAGTAGACGAAGAAAGTGAATAGAACCTTACAACAGCAGCTTCCAAGCAGAATGAACGAAAGGAACGGAAGAACCATTGTTCACAAGATGTTTTAAGTGCTGGGTAATGGAAAAACCTTCCAAAAAATCAAGATGGGACAAAGACTGAGAAGTGCACAAAATCTTAGCCTTAGAAAACTGAAAACGATGATTGGAATTCCAACAATGTAAGGCAATAGAAGATTTGGAAAGTTTATGCTAGAAACATATCCCTTATGCTCTTTGAGCCTAAATTTGAGAGCTCTTCTGGTCTGACCAATATAGCCCAAATCACAAGATCCACAAGGAATATAATAAACACCCCAACGGTTTTCAGTAGGAATAGGATCTTTAAGGGAAGAAAATTTAAGTTTATTAACAGGTTTAAAAATGACTTTGAAACCGAAATTTTTGAGAAGTTTAGAAATTTTGTAGCATAAAGGTGAAAAGAAAGGTAGTACAATTAATTCGTTGTGAAAATTAATAGTATTAGTAGAAGTATTAGGCTTATTAAATTTAGAAACAGCTTTATTAATAATAGAGGGGCTAAAACCACGAGAAACAGCTAAGGATTTTAAGTAACTAATTTCATTATTAAGAGATGAAGAATCAGCAAATTTTGATAGCACGAAACACATAAGTGTAAAAAGCAGAAAGTTTTTGCTGGTAAGGATGATTAGATAGGGCATGAGGAGGTAAAGATATGGAAAAGGGTTTGCGGAAAACAGAAGTAACGAAACCGTCAGGATTCCTAGAAACAAGAACATCCAAAAAAGGTAAAGAATTGTTGCACTCCTCTTCTAGAATAAATTGGATACAAGGAATAACAAAACGTTTAGTTTGAGCATTTAAGATTACAGAGGACTTCACAGTGTGTTTAATTTCAGAAAGGTGACTGTTACTAGGATCAGAATTTAATTTAGTGTATGGACCAGTGGTTAGCATGTTATTAATACTATCAACAAGAAGATTTATCAAGTAAAACAGTCTGGCCGCCTTTATCAGCTTTAGTAATGAGTAAATTAGGGTTAGAATTAAGTTCTTTGAGAGCAGTTTTTTGAGAACGAGAAAGGTTAGATTTGGCATGCATATTATTTGAAGCGATAGTATTAGCAATAATATATCGCAAAGTATCAAGTTGGTTAGAAGAGAGTTTACTATTTTTAAAGGAATTTTCCATAGGAGCAATAAGTTTGGAAACCGAAACGTTGCTAACACGAGAAAAATTCAAACCTAAACTAGCACTCAAAAGCAAATGGAGATCATAAAGATCAGATTCAAGAATCGAAACTTTATAATGAACATCCTGAATAAAAGTCCGTAAAACCGCCCGCTTAGACCTATTCAGAGCCTTATCAACACGAGAAGAACCGTGAATATTGCACTTAATGTCAATGAACTTAGAGTAAGTCTTACCCTGCGTTTGCTAACTGGGAAAAACGGAATTTCGCTTATGTTGAACAACGTTCTATTTCTCACAGAACTACTTTGGATAAGAAATTCCAAGCTCTTCTTCCGGTTAGGTCTTCCCTCGGTTCTGTCAGTCCTCTTGTTCAGGACACTGTTGTTAATTTGTCTTTGCATGTTTTAACTGATTCTCAGAGAGATGCTCTTAGTTTAGGTTTGAATTTTTCTCGTGTTAGTAACGTTTAGGTTTCCAAACTTATTGCTCCTATGGAAAATTCCTTTAAAAATAGTAAACTCTCTTCTAACCTACTTAATACTTTGCGATATCTTATTGCTAATACCATCTCTTCAAATAATATGCATGCCAAATCTAACCTTTCTCGTTCTCAAAAAACTGCTCTCAAAGAACTTAATTCTAACCCTAATTTACTCATTACTAAAGCTGATAAAGGCGGCCAGACTGTTTTACTTGATAAATCTTCTTGTGTTGATAGTATTAATAATATGCTAACCACTGATCCATACACTAAATTAAATTCTGATCCTACTAACAGTCACCTTTCTGAAATTAAACACACTGTGAAGTCCTCTGTAATCTTAAATGCTCAAACTAAACGTTTTGTTATTCCTTCTATTGCTAACTGTGCTCGTTTCTATGCCCTTCCTAAAATTCATAAACATTCTCTTGCCTTTCGCCCCATTGTTTCTAACATTGGTACTGCTTCTTATAGCCTTGCACGTTTCCTCTCGCATACTCTTTCACCTTTGACTGCTAGTAATACCCACACTGTTAAAAACTCATATGATTTTGTTAACAAAGTTAAACTTCTTTCGCCTACTAATTGTAAAATGCTTTCTCTTGATGTTAAATCTTTATTTACTAATGTTCCTAGCCAAGGTGCGATTGACTGTTTGGAAAAGCATTTACGCGAGTTTCATTATTCTTCTATTGAGATTAAGGAGTTTATAGCTTTAGTAAGCGTTTGTATTAAACAAACTGCTTTCATTTTTAATGGCTCTTTCTATAAACAAACCGAGGGTCTTGCTATGGGTAATTCTCTCTCACCTCTCTTATGTGATATTTATATGCATTATTTTGAAGAGAAGCTCTTCAAGGTCTTTAAATTTCCGTGCTGGGTCAGATATGTTGACGATACTTTCGTTCTAGTGGATTCCAATTGTGACATTTCTAATTTATTTTTGATTGTTAATTCTGTTGATCCGTGTATCCAATTTACTCTAGAAGAGGAGTGCAACAATTCTTTACCTTTTTTGGATGTTCTTGTTTCTAGGAATCCTAACGGTTTCTCTACTTCTGTTTTCCGCAAGCCCTTTTCTATATCTTTACCTCCTCATGCCCTATCTAATCATCCTTACCAGCAAAAGCTTTCTGCTTTTTACACTTATGTGTTTCGTGCTATCAAAATTTGCTCTGATTCTTCTTCTCTTAATAATGAAATTAGTTACTTAAAATCTTTAGCTGTTTCTCGTGGTTTTAGCCCCTCTATTATTGATAAAGCTGTTTCTAAATTTAATAAGCCTAATACTTCTACTAATACTATTAATTTTCACAACAAATTAATTGTACTACCTTTCTTTTCACCTTTATGCTACAAAATTTCTAAACTTCTCAAAAATTTCGGTTTCAAAGTCATTTTTAAACCTGTTAATAAACTTAAATTTTCTTCCCTTAAAGATCCTATTCCTACTGAGAACCGTTGGGGTGTTTATTATATTCCTTGTGAATCTTGTGATTTGGTCTATATTGGTCAGACCAGAAGAGCTCTCAAATTTAGGCTCAAAGAGCATGAGAGATATGTCTCTAAGCACGAACTTTCCAAATCTTCTATTGCCTCACATTGTTGGAATTCCAATCATCGATTTCAGTTTTCTAAGGCTAAGATTTTGTGCACTCCTCAGTCTTTGTCCCATCTGGATTTTTTGGAAGGTTTTTCCATTACCCAGCACTTAGATCGTCTTGTGAACGATGGTTTTTCCGTTCCTTTTGTTCATTCTGCTTGGAAGCTGCTGTTGTAAGGTTCTATTCACTTTCTTTGTCTACTCCCCCCCCCCCTTTTTTCTTTCGTTCCCTTTCCCCCTCTATTCTTTTATTTTGTTTGCCCCCCTATTTTTATGTGTGTGTACGTGTGTTACTGTCTTTCCTTTACGTTTTTATTTTAAAAAAAAATTATTTATATATGTGCTGTCCTGTTCGTAGTTTTTAATTAAAAAAAAAGTGTTTTTTATGTTATATTTGTTTTTTGTTATTTTGTTTGTTCTGTTTTCTCTTTTTTGTGTGTGTGTTTGTTTTCGTGTGTTCCTCTTTTTATTATTATTAATTTTTTTATTTATTCCTTTTTTATTTCTGTATTTTTTGTGCTTCTTTCCTTTCCTTTTTATCCCATAATTTATTTATTTTTTTTCTCCCCTCTCTGTCGTTTTGTTCGACTTTTCTTTGCCCCTTGTGGCAACATGCTTGCTTGTTTATCTCTTTTCAGTTCCCTGTGTTCCTTGCGACGAAGGGCTTGGACTGATGAAGGCCAAAACAATTTTTGGCCGAAACGTGCGTATCTTCTTACCTATAACATCTTATGTGTGTTTTTTACAAAGTTTTTTATTTACTTAATCGTTTAACACCAGTATTTTGAGTGTTTTTTCCGTAATACAGTATTTCTTTTTGTTCTGTTTTACATGCATTTCCCCCTCTTTGCTTTTTTCTTTTTGAAGATAATAAATATTATTTTTTATCAAATGTCTCCTTTTTTGCGATGCATAATACTAATATCATGAATAAATTATGTTTTTCAGGCCAGAAATGTTTGAACTTACTTCATAGTTTATTTTTAATTGATCAACAGAAAATCAAATCTCTGTAAGTAATTTTAATATTTGTGAGTTTTCTTGTTTTCCCCATAGAAGCTTTGAACAACAATAAATATTCGGCAGAGAGAAGATTAAGGATATAATATAAGTGTTTGAATTTGTTTTTATAGAATGATGCAGTAAGCATACCCTTTGAATGATTAATTTAAAGTTGAAAATATTTTTATGTAAAATAAACAATAGTACTTAACAATTTTTAATTACATTTTATTGTTTTACACTGTATATATCAGTAGAAAAACTATGTTAGACGTAATATTAGATATATCTAAAGATCCATGCACGGTCTTGTGTAATATATGTTTGAAAATATATATTTTTTTAATTGGTCAAAAATCTTTTATTTTATTTATTTATTTTTTTTTTTAAGTAGTATTGTTTTTTAAAAATCATTTTTTTTAAATTTTACTAAACTGTGCAATTTAAATATTTTTTTTTTTAAATTGTACTTTTAGTTGAACATTGAAATGAATTCAGTTCATCATTTGTACTGTATTTAAAAAAAAAAATATATATATATATATACTGAAAAGGTAAATTGTTTCCTTAATGTCAGGTCATTGCAGTTTTGGGAAATTTGATCAAATGTATGTTTTATGCTTTTCATCTGTAGCATTATCGTGTGAATTAATACACATCATGTGCAAATTAAGGTGTCTTTTCTTACTAAATTGAACTTAGAAAAACTTTGTAGACTTTTTTCTATATATCTGATAGTTTTTGATGTAAGAATGCTAACCCCAAATGTAGCCACCAGGTGGCACTGTAATTTGTTTCCTTTCGTAGGTATTTTTATTATACTATACCAACACACCACTTTTAAATATAGCAACAGCTGTTAACGAAATTAAAACAGTGGAAAGAGACTTTAGTGGGCTACTCCATGTACATGCATACCATCACATTAAGCAACTTTGCTAATGTGGTGGTTTTATTCTTTGTCATATTTGATTAAGATAAAATAAATTATAAATTGAAATACTTTAAAAATGGTTAATTTTTTTTAATCAACATGAATTTTTCATCTTTTAAAATGGAACTCTTTCTGTACAAATGTTAAAAAAATTCTTTTACAAATAAACAAATATATATTTTTTATTTTTAAGAGGAAGAGTTCAACAGTTGTGTATATATTGCTTACTGAATTTTGAAGCTGGCCAAACTCTTTTGAAAATTGTTTGTACTGGTGAAGATGTCATTCAACAGACAATATTGAAACAAAATAGGTTTGTTATTTCTTTTACTTTTGACTAATTTACATAGTGAGTACTGATTTTTTTTAAATTTTAATTAAAAACAGTGAGAGGGTGTAGAAAAGGGGCCATTTGAGTCCATAATGCCGTTCGAATTTCTACAGAATTTAGCTTGATTCTAAGGTAGCCTTCTAGAGCATGATAAAACCTGAAATGTTTGCTCAAGTTTTTATTTACTTCTAAATAAATGGCCACCTTCGAGTCAAGCAAAATTTTGAAAAAAAATTCACACAATATTATGAACATTTTGATGCACCCTAGAGCATATTAGTATATTTTTTGTAGGGTTTACTTTTAACTTTATGAAAGAGAAAAAGAAAAATTATTTACTTGTATGAAAGAATTACAATCGGACTTAGATATTAATTAGGTCACCTATTGAGATCTTGCAAAAGTGACCTTATAACCAATTTATACACTCTTCTTGTCAATAAATAAGTATTATATAAATACAGCATGATTGCATGTAGGATTTAATACATACACTATTTTCAGTTTATCAGGCTTTCATCTTTCAATTGAGTAAAATTGATTAAAATTATTATCATCCGAAAGAAAATATTTCTTAAAAAAGATAAGTTTGAAGTAAATTGTACACTACAAACAAAACAACAAAAGTTACTGATGTCAACTTACCATCCTTAAAATAATACATAATACAGAGCTACCACATTCTAGTTTATAATTTTGTACAATGTGCAATGTTTCTGAAAATATTCTTCAGTTCCCCCATGGCTCGTAAAAAAAAGCCTAAGAAATTTAATGCTTTGAGCAGTTCTACTTGTATCACCACTTCCATTTCTGTATCACTGTTGTTAACATTACTTTCTACTGCATTGGAATGAAAATTTCCAAATCAATTTTGGAAATCGAGTTTGGGAAAGACGAAAAATAACTGAAATCACTCAAAGAAAGTCAAACAAAAGTAGCCTTATAGGCAATTGCGGTATTTAGACCTGACCATATAACCAATAAATGACCATAGTACCAATAAATCCATTACATAAAATTCTCATTCAGTAATCTGGGACTAGAAAAGTGACCTTACATCGAGGTCCACCTGTTTAACTAGGGTTGTGTCAGATTTGTTGCCAGAGTAGTTCCCTAACTTTCTTACCAGGAAGGGATTTTTAAGCTGCTTTAAAAAAAAATAATAATAATAAGGGTAAAATACAAAATTAGATTTTTACTTCTTGTATGAAGTAAAATTCTAAAGCTGCAAAAAATCGCATTATTTAAATTTTGAAAAGAAAAATAGATTTTTAGGGTAACTTAATTTACTTTGGCAAGTTACTGTGCGAGTCAGTATATGGGGTATCCCAAAAAGGTGGTAATGGGCTTTAATTCTTTATCTATTAGAGATAAGTGGGCAGTGTAAATTAACAAAAAATGTTCAAAATAAGGTCAGAAATAAGACTTCATTGAGAAAAAATTCCACTCGGTGATTCATAAAGAGTTACACTTTTTAAATTTGTATATGACCCCCATACAAAAACATTCCCAATTAGTAAAATGTGCCCTATACACTGATAAGGAGATGCAGCAAATTTGAGCCTTTTATCGTAAAAAGTCACAGAAATATTTTTAAAGAAAGATGATTGGGGACTATACATGATTTTGAATCTAACCTTTTATTGCTAGAGTAAAAAAAAAAAAAAAAAGGTTTTCTTTCAAAATTTTAGTACAACACCTGAAATGCAATTATTTGACGTCGGAAAAGAGGTTTACGTCAGCGTTATATTTATCTTCATATCTTTGACACTTTTTAAGATATAGTTTTCAAATTTTGTATGTCACCTCATAAGTGAATCAGGCACATTTTAGTAATTGGAAATTATTTTCTACAGGGGTTGTATAAAAATTAAAAGGTGTAACTTTTTAAAAATCAACAAGAGAAATTTTTTCCAAGTAGAGTTTTATTTCCGACCTTATTTTGAGCAATTTACACTGCTCACTTATTTCTAATAGATAAAGAATTCGTTACCGACTTTTTGGGACACCATTGTTGCAGAATACTCTGCTAGTTTCCTGGGTTCATCATTCTAAAGTCCAGTAAGTGTAGAAAATTCTAGTAAAAAGTCCTTTGTCAGGATAGAACACGAATTTTAATGCTTCTAGAACTTCGTAGAATAATTACCAGTACAAAATTCATGGACACAATCAGCCAGTAATGTGCTTATACAGAAGCTTTCACAAATGTTGTATTTCTCACACAAAATAAATCACTTCCACAAGCAAAAATTCAATGGAAACTTACGAGGGAAATCATAAACAGTCTTTTAAGACTCAGCAATGAAGAATTTACACATAACACTTAAAAAAAGTTTTATGAAAAAGTGAAAATACCACAGTGTCAATACGCAACCTTATGCTTTGGCAGAATGGCATCTGCTTCGCTTGCAGGCTACAGCAAGACTGACTTAACCGGGGCAGCCCACTTCTTTTTATATTTTCCGATGTACATTCCAGAAAACTTGGAACCTACAGAAAAAACACTCAAAATACTGGCGTTAAATGTTAAAATAAATAAAAACTTTGTGAAAAAACACACATAAAATGTTACTTGTAACAGGATACAATCGTTTCGCCTCAAAAATATTTTCAGTCTTCATCAGTCAAAGCCCTTTGTCTCACAAAACAGAGGGAACTGAAAAAGAGTCGTTTTCAGTCGAAACAATCATGTCCTGTTAGAAGTAACATTTTATGTATGTTTTTTCACAAAGTTTTTATTTATTTTAACTCGGGACCTCTCTAACGAGTCCCCAAACAATCTCATTTTGATTACATCAAAGAAGTATTAAGGAATACAAGGCTAATATGTGATGGTAATGTACCTGAGATCTTTATTATTCGCCAAGATCAATGCTTTCTGAATTTCACGAGTTCCAGATGCTTTAATAAAATGTTGCACTTCGACTTTTTTTCAACATTATCAATATAATTGTCGTAGGCTAGATGACACAGCCTATCTATGTCAGAAGCCAGCTCTTGAAGGGTCTCACCAGGTCTCTGCATCCTTGACTTTAGTTGTATTCTGCTATACTGTTTCTGACTCTTCTCTCTGAATTTCAACTCCAAGGCACTGGCAACGATGTCAAAATCTCCTATCTTCGTGTCTCCAATGGTTTGCAAAACGTTAATTGCTTCTCCACTAAGGTAAGCAGCCAGTTGGTTTGCTTTCTCGGAGTTGTCCCAAACATTGGCTTTGGCAACAATTAAAAATTGGGTCCTATATGCTTCCCAGGGAGTCTTTCTGTCATAGGCCATTAGTTTCAATGCTTTGCAGCAAGACAACTTGATGTTTTCCCATATTTTTCCCCATTTTGACAAGAGTCCAGTTATTCTTCAGTTTTATTCTCAAATTCTTCACGCTTAGCTTTATTCTAAACTAATCATTCTCTCTTCCTTCATTTCTTTCCCGTGTTGTTAGTTTTGCTTATTTTCCAACTACAAATTTTTCTGGGTTTTCTCAATTTTCTCCTCCAGCCTGGATTTCATCTCCTCATGTGCAGCTCTTAACTTGTGCAATCCGGTTTTCATCTTGTCTTGTCCGGCTTCAGTTTTCTTTTTCAAATCGACTTCATCTGTTCCAGTCAGGTTTCTAATTTCTTCTCTAAATCGGCTTGTCCCGATTTCATCTTTTCCAATCCGGCTTTCACCTCATAGTGTGCAGCTTTCATTTCCTCTTTTCCAGCTTCTATCTTTTCTTGTGTAGTTTTCATCTTAGTTTTCACCTCTTCATGTCCGGATTTCATTTCCTTCATCATATCAGTTTTCTAAGGTCCTCCATTTTTCTTTTCCACATCATGCACTGGAAAATTAAAGTGTTTCTTTAGAGCCCTACTCCAGACATCAAATGTTGCAGAATACTCTGCTAGTTTCCTGGGTTCATTGTTCTAATGTCCAGTAGGAGTTGTAAGTTCTAGTAAAAAGCCCACATATCAGGATAGAACACAAACTTTGCTGCTTCTACAACTTCAATGAACACTCAACGGTACAAAATTCACAAGCGCAATCAGCCAGTAATGTGCTTATAACAGTCCTCTTGGTACCGAAGCTTTCACAAATGCTGTAATTCTCACATAAAATAAAACTCATCCACAGGCAAAAATTCAGTTGAAATATTCAAAGGATAACACTAACAGTCCCTCAAGACTCACCGATGAAGAATTACACAGAGCACTTAAAAACAAAGCTTCATAAACAAGCGAAAACACTGCTTCTATAGCATCATTACAATGCCTTAAGAATCGAACCCTAACTTTATTGTTTCTAGAACTTCGTCGGACAATCAGCTGTCCAAAATTTACAAACTCATTCAGCCAGTATAATGTGCTATAACAACCTGCTTAATACAGAAGCTTTCACAAATGCTGTATTCCTCACACAAAATAAAATACTTCCACAGGCAAAACTTCTGTAGAAATTTACAAGGGAAATCATAAACTGTCCCCCAAGACTCAGCAATGAAGAATTTACACACAGCACTTAAAAATAAGCTTCATAAACAAGCGAAAATACCACTTCTATAACGTCAATACACAGCCTTCCACTTTGACAGAATGGCATCTGCTTTGCTTGCAGGCGATGGCAAGACTGACTCGACCAGGGCAGCCCACTTCCTTTTATACTTTCTGACGTACATTTCAGAAAACTCAGGACCTCTCTAAGAAGCCCTGAACAATCGCATTTTGATTACTTATTAGAAGTATTAATGAATACAAGGTTAATATTTGATAGCAATACAGGAAAAAGGTCTTTCCAAGCTACGTTGGAAAATCCCGCTGTTAAACTAGTGGTTGGATTATTTTGGGGGCTGAATAGATAAGGCCCATGATCTCTATATGGTGAGTAGAAATTTTGAATTGTGTAATATAAAAGAAACAAAGTCTTATCTGGAATTTACTTCTATATAGTTATTACTAAAACCTAAAATTTTGTTCACTCAAATAATAACTAAAATTTTGCAGACATGCCTTTATTTATATTTATGTACTATAGTCATTGCAGAACATATATAATTAACATATCGTAAACGTATTCAATAATATGTAACTTTTTATGACTAATAATTTCAGATAATTATATTCAAAATAGGGTACCCTACAAATTTGCATATCAACATTCAATTATTTAAAAACAGTTAAAAACACATTAAAATCCGTATGTAGCACTATCGGTGGCGGCCACCACCTTCTTCAGCATAGGTCTTGGTTCCAAATGGCCAGCTCTCTTCCTCAGCAGGGTGTTCCACCCAGGATCGATCTGCGCATGCGTCATATCATTCACAGCGCCATCTGTGGTTATAATCTGTAGGGCTTCCATATTTAGGGCATAATGACTGTTTTTGTAATTGGCGAGTTTTTGGCTATTGTTAAAGTTAATTTCTATGGGGTGTTCCTGGGCTATTTTTGCGAGGGCAGTAGTGGTTTTATTGAATTTAATGTCAGTTTGATGTTCCTTTTTTCGGTCTTTGATTTTTCGTTTTGTCATGCCAATATAGTAGCCCTGTTTATTGGTACTATTGTCTGTAAAGCTTAGTTTATAAATACCGGCGGTTTCATCAGGATTGATGTTATCTTTATCACTGCGAATGCGTTTGAAAATATTTTGATTGGGTTTTATGGGTATTTTGATATTTTTCTTTGTGGCTTTATTTGTGATTTTTAGGGAGGCTCCCCTGCAGTAGGGAATGGCATTGGTGAATTTGAGTTTCGGATTTTGATAGTTATTAATTTGTTCCAGTTTTTTGATTCTCTTTTTATAAAGGTTTTTTACTATTGAATTTGGGTACCCTGCGTTTTTACATTGGGTTTTGATAAACTGGAGTTCTTCATTGAGGAGTGTTTCGTTTGAGCATATTGTAATTGCGCGATTAATATAGGATCGTATGGTGGCTATTTTAAATTTGTATGGAGTTTTTGAATTAAATGATTGGCGAAAGATTGTATTTTAGATATTGCAGAGGTAAAGGTAGGTGAATCATAACGAGATTTTAAGGTTTCGGTTAGAAAGGTCTGGGTGGAACATCCTGGGTGGAACACCCTGCTGAGGAAGAGAGCTGGCCATTTGGAACGAAGACCTATGCTGAAGAAGGTGGTGGCCGCCACCGATAGTGCTTCATACGGATTTTAATGTGTTTTTAACTGTTTTTAAATAATTTTAACTATCCGTTCACTTTGCTTTTAAATCAACATTCAATTTATTTGAAACCATATTTTTATGTATAAAAATATTTATCTAGAAAAATTCTTAACACTAATTAAATCCCATCTTTACACGTATTTTACTCCAACATTAATCAAACTAACACATTATGCAACAAATACACAAGTAAATACACTGCAAATATAAAAGTAATGCAGTATGAATTTTCTTCAATGTTAAAATTGTATTTCATACCTCATTATTTTATAGCTATTAAATTAAAAATTTCCAAAATATGATAATTTTCAGTTAAAAGTTAGTAATGCACTAATCGTAAAAATGGCATCAATATGCATATATATGTATATATATAAGTATTTTTTAATGAACAAAAATAATAGGAAATTCATACCGCCATTGATGGCAAAACAAAGTGACGTGATTAATTCCAGCTAGCGGCAGCAGTTATTTTAATTTTCTAAGATGTTCATAAGTTCAATATCAATTTCTATGTTTCACTAAGTTCAAGATATAGCATCTTTAATGTTTCACATATCACACTCTGTTGATGGTAGTTCGTGTGTGTGTGCATCTTTAATGTTTCATAAAGACTGCGATATTTATGGAATTTGACAGTCACACACATTAGATTGTTGGTGGCTGCTGAATCATCTCCGTTGAACGTTCTATGATGCAGCACAATAGGATGGATTAATACTTTTGAGATAAACTTATTTATTGTATAGCAGAAGAGCACCATCGTCTACTTCATATCAAGGAGAGACTAATTTTTTCTTCACTTCTTATTCATAGATTGATAAATTCTTCATTGAATCTTACTGTGATGGGATTAGTTATGAGATATTGCAATTTCTTTTTCCATTCAAACACCGCAATCTGTTTCATATAAGAGGGAGTCCACATTCTTCTAGATTTCTCATTTAAAAACTGTCTTTACTTGAACATCATTATGGTAAAACACTGTTCTTAGACAGTAACACTATTTCCCTCTCATTTTAAATTTCGTCTCAAATCTTTACTAATCTGACCAGGGACAGAAAAAGTGCACAGTCCAGAGCACTGGTCGATCTCCGGGAATGAGACTGTATATCAAACTTTTCTATCTTCCAAGAGCCCTTGACTTCAGTTTTCAAAATTTCAAATCCAACTGCCAAAACCGTTATTGAAGTTGTGTAGTTTTATATTTGCCAATCTGGCTAATTCTTTTGTTTTTGACTCAATCTAATAGTATATACTGAACACTTGTATTTCTAGTCAATGGAGCTAAAAAGAATATGTGACGACCCTATTCCCTGCAAATCTTAAAATTTATGAGTTCTTTGACTGTGTCTGGTATTGAAATCATCACACGTGTGTTTAGAGTAATCAAATAACCCCTCTACTTGCAGTGGGGTCCATTGGTAAAATCTGGGGGGTGCATCTTTTTCTGAAAATTCCAAGTCTGTGTGGTCTTGTGTCAATTGACTTTCGGAAATAGGAAGATTTGGAAAAAAATTGTATTTTATAAGTTTAAATACTTTAATTGATCTTGAATGTTCTGCATATGTACTTATGAGGTATCAAATTGAACCTTTTCCATATTAGGATGGAAAAAAGAGTTGTTATGCCTTCGCATTAAAAACGGAATTAAAGGCATTAAAAACGTTATTAAATTTCCTAAAATTTTAGCGGGAGATAGCTAATCGTCCGAGACAACCCTGGGTAAAATTTGGAGTAAAAATTTAAATTAGAAGTGAGTAAAAAAAAATTAAAAACCGGACTTGAACAAAAGATATTGCAAGAAATGAGTTAGGCTATTGAAGAGAGAAGGAAACGTAATAGTCAGCAGAAAATCGGCAGCATTTACATGATAATTAAATTTACACCTCCGAAGACAGGGCAAACAAAGGCAGAATTAATTTAAAGAAAAGGTAATTATTTAGAAAGTCCGAACAAAAAAAAGGGGTAATTAGTAGTAATTTAAAAAAAGACAAGCAATCGAGCTGTAGAAGAAGAGTCACCCAGACCATTATATCTCCTGACAAAGGGTATTTAAATTAAACTTCCAAGTTAATTACAAGCATTAGAAAATAAATAATTAATGGTTAAAACAATTAAAATAAAAATTACTGCTTTTGATTTGTAAAAACATTATCCCCCAAAAAACAATACAACATATTATCCTTCCTTCTCCCCCAAAAAATTTTTTACGAATTAAAAAATTTTTCGTGGAGAAGCCAGGAACAGACTGGTGAAATGTCTTGAGAAGCAGCGTATAATTCCATTTTGACAACTAAACCTGGGGAAGACCAGCCATGGTAGCAAGAAAAAAATTTGCATAATGCAAAACACCTCAAATAAACATTAAGAACCCGTGTCCCAAGTCAGGACACATAAAAAAAAAATTTCAACCCTATACCTACATGTTCCACAAAAAAAAAAAATCAATCAAAAGGCAAAGTTTTACCTGCACATTCCTTCACAACAAAAACATACAGTATATATGTAGTACGACATATAAGACATGACAGAACAACATTAAACGAAGACAAAAATGTAAAAATCTTTGGTATATAAAAGGGTAATACGCAATTCTGACCATGATGATTTAGAGTCCAAGGAAGTGGTCAGTAGCAAAATTTTGTAAAGTCCTCGTCTAAGTAGTCACTATGTGGAGTTTGTTGACACAAGCGTGGGTAAAAATTAGTTCAGACATTTCCAAAAGTAAATAAAAAGCTAGTCAGTGTCATGTATTGAATACAAGATCACTAGCAGGCAAGGGCGGACAAGTACCTAGGATGTTGAACCACCCCCCTTTCAAAGAAAGCTGAGAAAAAAAAATTTTGACAGGGGCATGACAATCCCAAATTTGTAGAGAAAGAAATAACCCAAAGTTCTCAGCCTTGCCTGAAGTGTGTGTTAGAAATGTGCTAAAATAAACACAGAGATATTGCATTAGATCACCAAAATACAAATTTTATTCAACAATAATAGGGGTAAACAACTAGTGGCCTCACGACATTAGTATTTCAAGAAATAAAAGTAAGTAAAACACTACGCGGGGGTATTACAGCGCGTGGTAGAAGTGCACAAAAACAATGATCATAGAGTGCTTTAGTTTCCCATTAATAGCCTTTGGTAAAGGAAAAGTAAAAAAAAAAATAAATGAAAGGTAATGCTTAATAAAAATTGTCATGACAGAAAGTAGCACGATTGGGATCCAAAATTTAAGTTAAAAGGCTTTGCTGCAGCATAAATTTTTTTTTTATCCTATCAAAAAAAAGAAAAAAAGAATTGGGCAAACAAGTGCCCACCTTCTCCAAGCCACACAAGGCATCTAATGAAATCCCACACAAAATCCTTAACTGTTACTTGAATCCCCACTTTTACAATCCAACAGATGAGCTTAAATAGTTAACAAAATAAAAAAAAAGAACTTAGCAATTATGACACCAAAAGGTGCAGCAAATTCTTTGAAATGCAGACCAACTCAAACAAGTAATTACAGTGATTAGCATTGGTAAAGCAAGTAAATAAACAAGATTTATGACCTTCCAAAATTAGCTAGGTAAAGAAAGACACAGCATTAACAATTATCATTTAACAAAAAAAAATTTAAACATGGCGTTACTGGTAAGTTATACATCAGGATAGTACTTAAAGAAGAAAAAGAAAATTTAGCATTTACAGTTGTCTTCAATTCCCCCCCTTTTAAAGATGAAAAGTTAATAAAAATTTAGTGTTCTTCAACTAGGTACGGAGAACATGGTGGTTAGGAGAGAAGTGAATCGACTTCCTGGGTGGGCCGGAATCCTTGCAGATGGAAATAAAGCAACAGTCTTACCGCGGATTCAGCTGCTGGAGTTCGAAGAAGATTTCCTGAGGACATCGGACTGCAGGACATTCAGGCAACTCCTGATGAGGCTAAGATGACTCGATCATGGGCCGGGCTGTGGACTCGGTCATGGTATTACAGAGAGGCCGGGCAGGGGTCAAGCGCTGCTTCAAAAAATGGTGTCGGAGGAGGCGCAACCTGCTGCAAAAACAGCGTGGAAACACATCATGGGGGGTTCACTCGCTCGCTGCCCAAGAGAAAAAAAAAAAAAAAGGGTTATTCACCCGGCATTGTAAAAATAAAATTCGCTGTTGGTGATCAAACGTTGTGTCAGGCCCTCTGGCCTACGAGCTAAGCCATCACATCATGAACTTGTACTACGGGATGACAAAAATGCCGGGCTAGGCCTCTAATGCGCGAGCAGATACAGGAAAAGTAACGTCCTAGCAGCACCACGACAGCTCTCAGAATGACGCTTTCTGCCCCTAGCGCGAGGAGCTTCGCCGAGACGGCGACCCCGAGGACCAAGCAGAGCGCGCCATCTCAGCCGGGAAACTTCGAGAACATTCGATTGTCGGTGGAAGGAAGAGAGGAAAGAAAAAAATGGCGGCCAGCGACTGCTACACGCGGAAAAGAAACAAACTTGACCGAGAAGAAACGCAGGCAAGATCGGCCATCTTCAAATGGTAGAAAAAAAAACTTAATTGATCAAAAAGGCATTAAAAACGTTATTAAATTTCCTAAAATTTTAGCGGGTGATAGCTAATCGTCCGAGACAACCCTGGGTAAAATTTGGAGTAAAAATTTAAATTAGAAGTGAGTAAAAAAAATTAAAAACCGGACTTGAACTAAAGATATTGCAAGAAATGAGTTAGGCTATTGAAGAGAGAAGGAAACGTAATAGTCAGCAGAAAATCGGCAGCATTTACATGATAATTAAATTTACACCTCCGGAGACAGGGCAAACAAAGGCAGAATTAATTTAAAGAAAAGGTAATTATTTAGAAAGTCCCAACAAAAAAAAGTGGGTAATTAGTAGTAATTTAAAAAGACAAGCTATTGAGTTATAGAAGAAGAGTCATCCAGACCATTATATCTCCTGACAAAAGGTATTTAAATTAAACTTCCAAGTTAATTACAAGCATTAGAAAATAAATAATTAATGGTTAAAACAATTAAAATAAAAATTACTGCTTTTGATTTGTAAAAACATTATCCCCCAAAAAACAATACAACACAACTGACCAAAATGTTGCCCAGCTTCGTGACTTTCTGGCAAAATATCGCCAAATTCGGCACAGAAAATAAGTCCCTAAAAGTGAGGTTAGTGAAGCTCTAACACAGTATTTCTTGAGATTTCTGGAAAACCCCAAAGAAACCAATGGCGAAACATAAAATTCTCTATCTCGCATTCTAGTTAACCGATTTTGATGCAACATAATGCAAAAATTTATCTATTTGACACATAGAACACAAATATTTTTTCTTAATGGAGTCTTATTTCCGACCTTATTTTGAACATTTTTTCAATTTACACTGCTCCCTTATCTCTACTAGATAAAGAATTAAAGCCCATTACCAACTTTTTGGGGCATCTTGTATATGCATGTTCAAACAAACTTTTTTTTATAAGTTGATTATCCATGGTAGAAAGTCAGCAAGTTTCTGTGGCATAGTAAATAAGAAGGAAGAAAAACAGCCCTTTTCATTTGTTTTCCATTAGGTCTTATTTATTTCAGAACAATAACCAAAATTTAAAAAATAAAATTGTAACAGATGGACAAAATGATATTTTGTATAAAATAGTTTATTCATGTTAGATGAAATAAGATGAATTTTTGTTGTGAGTTATTAACTTTCAAAATGGGATAAAAGATCCTTTTCGTGATTGTTTCAGAAAAATGTAATGATATGAATTCATGCCAGAAGTTAAATACCTTATCCTTTACTATTTCTTTATTAAATTTATAATGTTTAAATATAAGAAGAATTTGTATTTATTTAAGTATTAATGGTATATTTTTCTGATGTAATTGTGTTTATAAATCCTGAATATGTATTTATAATTAAATACAATTTCTAAACATATTTATTCCTAATATATATTTTTTTTAAATTTCAGTGAATTTGGAAATCAAATTGCTTCCTTGATACGCTTATCCCTGTCAGTTCTGAATCGTTTATTATTGTTTCGCAATTACATCAAAGATGATACTTGTAAACTAGAAGTTTCTCCTTTGGAAGCTGTATTATTTTCTACTCCTGGACATGTTAATCAACCTCAAGTTGTTCTAACTGTTGCCTACTATGCCTTTCAGCATTACAACCCAAATTTAGCAATTTTAGCAGTTCAGTTGCTCAAAAGATTTGCCAAAGTCAGTTTCATTTTATTATTTTTCTATAAGTTTTAGTTTTTAAAAATTACTCATGCTAGTGATTTCACAGGATTTTTTACACAGGTCTTTTGTAATTTATTAAAAATATTTTTTGTAAAAATATTTTCTTTTCTTGCAGAGAAATGTACACAGTCAAAAAAAGGTCTACAGAGAATTTTGAAAGTGAAATTCTCAAATTAATGTTTTAGCAATGTCTACATATATCTGAAATGAATAGCAAAAATATTTTTTAATGCTTTATATCTCCGTGATAAAATAAATCTCTCTATTCTAAAAAAAATTAACTGCCGCTGCTGCCACCACCGTCAAAAGCTTGTTCTGCTTTTGGCAATTTTCGACAGCATAAAATCATTCATGCCTTTGCAACAAGTATACAATCACGTGAAATTGACAAACACCAAGTACAATTACACTAATTTTACACAAAATTAAAAAGTATATAAAATAAATAAGTCAAAGTGTGTTACACAAAGATGACAATTTTCAAATAGTAAGTTCTCTTAGATAACAGGAGTTTAGAATTACCGATTATTCATTTTTCCAAAACTAAATCAATTACAATTAGTTGTAAATAACTAATTGTAATTGATTTAAAAAGTGCCATTTTGGCAACAGGTACGATCTGGCAAAAGGCTATCTTTCCAAGCCAGGTGAATCTAAGCTGCATGTTTCAAAATGTTAGCACCCAGTATCTTGAAGATGAAAAATAACTAAAATACATTTTATAGTAAAGCCGGTTAGGTTCAGTTTGGGTATTTGCTACCAGTAGAAATGTTTGGCGTCATTAACTATGCCATTATATCAGTTATTGTACAGCTTGGGTATTTGCCAGCGCAGAAAGATGATATATTTCACGGTGCTAAATATGCCAATCTGCAATGGATTATGCATATGAATGTATGGATGACGGTTTTCCCAGTAACCTTACATCAGCAGTAGTTATTGGTTATGACATGCACAAGTTTAAATCGCCAAGTAATGAAAAGTCGCCATCAGTAACAAGCTATCCTAGCTGTACCATAGTTTTTATCAAAGGAAAAATGTGAAGTACTGTTTTCTTAGAACTAATTTTTAACTATGCATATATGTAAGTCACCAAATTATGAAAAATTACCAGGGGTGGCAAATATGCAAGGAGTTTCATAGGTTTTACATAATTAAAAATAGTGTAAAGTTTTTATGTTCCAAGGAATGTGCAAGAACCAAGCAATGTGTAATGGTAACATTCTATCTGATGAAATCTTTGGGTGTTGTATCTTAAAATTATTCCTTTTTTTACGAATAAGCCTTATTAGCGGCCTTATTAATTAATTACGAATAAGCCTTATTAATTAATTCGCGACAACTCCATTACGCCGCGGCGTTGTCGACCATTACGCGCAGTTGTCGCGAATTAATTGTTTCATCTGTTCTATCTGTGGTTTGCAGAGGAAGATGATAAATGCCAATGGCTCTAATGCGAGAAATTTCATCTGGGAATCGTCCCAGAGTAGCTCAGTGGTAGAGCACCCGCACGTTATGCGGAAGTCCTGGGTTCGATTCCCAGCTCTGGAATTTTTCGCATAGTTGGTAAAAAATAAAATTAATCAGCCTATACACTCCAACTTGCCTAATGCCTCCATAACTATTCATATACACCAAAAACAAACTGCTTACCAAATACAATCCAACTAGCTTCTTCACGACTTCGCCGCACTCACTTCCATAAGAATGCTTTCAAACACCAAGTCTACTTTCCTGCTGCCACCATGTTATGTGGTATAAATAAGAACTCGATACTGCAATCACAAATTTATTAAAATCGACTAAATACAGCAGTGTATACAAGCATGCCGTTCTGGCTTCAGATTCACCGTACTTATACATTCTGCTAAGCCACGGTTACAGTTTACGATTCATTATGATTACGATACACACATCAAGTACCTGATCACATCAACTGAAAATGTTAATTATTTTCTGTTTAGAAATATATATTAAGTGTAATTAAATTGTGTGTGTTATGAAATGTATCTTTAATATTTCATACTATTCAGACAATGCAAGTTGACAAAATTTAAAAGTGTCTTGTGAGTTTATTTGTTGAAAAGTATTTAAAATGCTGTTTGCACACTGTTTAGTTTAAAAAAAATGTTGTTGCACACTGTTTGTCAAAAATCATTAAAAGGATGTTCGTGTACTATTTGGTAAAAACCAACAAAAATGTCATTCACATGCAATTTTACATTGCATTGGACATTCTAAAGTTGGCAAAGTGTGAACCTTATTTTTAAAGCTAAGACCATTAAGCTTTCCAATAAGCCTTATCTCGTCTTCTTGCAAATTGAAATAAAAATTTTGCAGCTTTTAGAAAGTACGTCTAAAATGGTGATATTTACACATCAGTTGGCTCAACAGATGGCTATATCTCAAGAACAAAATTTTCTCAATAAATAAATAAAACTATTTTGGGATACACAAGAACTCAACATATTACATACAAAGTATCATGAAAATTAAAAATAGTGCAGTACAATGATTTCTTAAAATTTATTGATTTTCTGTGGAATGAGCCTGGTATATTTACATCAGATCAGCAGTGATTTGTTATTGATCATGATACTTAAATTGATTGCATTTATTAAAATAATGATTCATTCATCAATAAAATCAATTTGTAATTTCACACTCCACTTGCAAGCTGCCTCACTTGTGTCACTTGAAACCAAACTTCGAACCACAGTCGATGACGTAGCAGAAAGCAAAAAGTTAGAGATTGCTGTCGGCAATGTAACAACAGAGAAAATCTGTCCAAAAGTGGTTTGACAAGAAAGTTGCTCAGATTTTCCATTTCTCTAATAACCCTATAATACCTCATTTAGTTTTTGATTAAAAAAAAATATATTCAAGATAATTTTAATGACACATTTATGGCATATATTTTTGACAATTTCCTATTAAATTCATAAATATCTTTATTTAGGAATTTTGGTTTTTATCCCAAATTATAAAAATCTGGATATTTTACATCTGTAGCAAATATTTGAGCTGTTCCAGAATTATTATAAAAAACTTAGATAACTCCTTGTTAATACAATGTTTTAGTGTTTTAACACTAAAAACATTGTGGTTTTCTTTTTGCACCACATGTACGATCCTTTTTTAATCATTTTTTATATAATTTTCTTTTAAGGAATTTCCAATGTCTTTGTTAGCATGTTTTGGATCTGAAGCAGAATCCATTCGAGATCATTTCTTAGCCCGCTTGAGATCGCCATTTGAAAATATTCGATTAAAAGTTTCCATATTGGAGTTTCTTACAGTATGTGTGGCTCAGCAACCAGGATTAATTGAAATGTTCATTAATGTCCGTAACAAAGATGATGAAAATCAGGTTTGTTTGTTTTTTTATTTTTCACTGTGAATGAAATTTTACTGCATTGATCTTTCATTTTTATTTGTTTGAAGGGACCAGCTTAAAATCACAGATTGTGAAAAATCCAAAGCATTCTTTCACCATTCTTCATATACTGAAAAATAAACACTTGTATCTGAGAGGCATTTACCATTAGAAGTGCTACAAATGAGAGGTTTTTATTATTTAAAATACGCCTAATTTATTAATAAAAAATTCACAAAAATAAAAACTTTCTTATCACAAAAATTTATCAACATTTTGCTTTTTTCTCTTTTTAAACCTATCATTTTTACTTATTATTTTCTACTTTTTAATGTAGTTGTTTAATGTATTGTTATTCAAACAATTTTTTTTTTTTAGTTATTGTATTCTTTTAAGTGCTGTAATAATATAAAATTATGGGCATTTTGATGTGACATTTCACATTTATTGAGTAACAATTGTGTATCCTTTTGATCAGATTCTGTCACTGTATTTCTGTTTTACTAAATCCAGAAAAACTTTGTTAAAATATCAACTAAAGGGGGTTCCGATCAGGGTTTTAAAAAACCCGGGTTTAAAAAAATAAACCTAACCCGGGTGGGTTTTTTTGGGGTTTTATTAAGATTTTTTTATAGTATAACACTTTTTGAATTTAAATTTTATGGTTTTATTTCAAAACAGAATAGTTTTAGTGTAAAAGAAAACTTTCATTACAAAATAATAATTAATTAATTAATTAAAATGTAAAAATAACTTCAACTTTAATGCAGTACTATCTTTTTCTGCTGATGTGTATAAAGGGCTCCTAATTTGTTTTATGACCATAGAGAAAATATATTATTGTTCACATAGAAAAATATGTTGTTTTTAATTGGCTTTTTTCTATTACTTTTAAATTTAACTTTTAAATTTTTTTTTACCTTTATGTTTTTTAAGTCATAGTTATATTTTCTAGTTAGAATATAAGTCAGTAAACCCTTTGCAGGCAAACTTACTGCAGAACTACTATTTATTTAATAATTTTCTTTATAGTTATTCATTTTTGCTTAAATACATATTCCTTTTTACTTTAAAAAATCTAGAATTAATATGTCTGATATTAAATCCCACATAATTAATGTGTAATGAATCAGATTTATATTTCTCAGAACTAAAGCAATGCAGCAACTAATAGAATACAGGATGGTTTCCTGAACCTGAATTCATTCTTGAGATGCATGCTTGTAAGCTGTAAGAGAGAGACGTGTCCCATTTTTCTCTTATCTGGGAAAGGATTTTTTTTTTTGGTCACTATACTGATAATTACATATTTTATTCGTATTTAAAAACTTATTCATTAAAGAGATAAATTACTAAGTTGTCCCTGCCTGCATTTTACACCTGTTCATTTCAAAACAAATATTGCAGATAGAATTGGCTCAAGGTATTATTTTTAAAAAGGTTATTATGTTTAAGTTGGAAAAATAATTATAAAAACATTAAACTGGCATATTTATAGTTATCTAATATAATGCACTAAGTTATGTAGGTAATATTATATGTATTTAATGTCAAATAACATTTGATTTAAATGAAAGAAAGGAAAAATTTTGATAATTTTTAATAAAACCCCCAAAAAACCACTTCTGTGTGGGTTTTTTTGGGTTTGTGGGTGGGTCTGAAACCCTGGTTCCAGTGGTCCTGGTCCTACATCTAAAATTCTTTAGTACACTAAATTGTTTTAGTATTTCAGCAGTTATGTTTCTTTCGATTTTAAGATTACACATACTGCAGGACCTTGATCCATCATTTTTCATGGGGTTTATACTAAAGAACTATGAAAGCGGGAAACAATGAATGTGGGTTCAAGTTAATATATGAAGAAAACAATGTTTATCTATATACATCATGCAAAAAATATACCAAGAAATACTAATTTGTTACCAAATTGTAAAGGAAATAAATCGAAGAAGCTGTAGAATATTAAGTGATATTTATTTAAAAAAAAAAAAAAAAAAAAAAAAAAATGTGTCAGTTTTTCATTCATTTTTTAAATGGAACTGCAAATATCCAAGATTTACAATATTTTTCTAGTCCTTATCTGATTCCACGTTTAAATATAAAAGCTTATACAGTTTCAAATACTGTCATAGCGTTAGACAAGCTGTTGGCTCAAACTCATCGGCATGAATATTGTTCTCTGCTTCTTCACCATTATTTTCATTATTAATTATTATTATTATTTTTTTTTTTTTTTTTGCATCGTCACACATTTCTTCCATGCCTAGGATATTGCATGTTCCAATGTCTTGATGAATGGAAATATAATTACTAAATTTCACACCATACACATCCTCTTCTACATGCAACCACTCTTCATCTACACCACAAACCCAAGAAATTAAACAAGAAGTAATTACAATTTGTATGCCATATGGATCCACTTGACCATCAATTACAGTTTGCTCAGGAGAAAAATTTTACAAATAAATAAATGTGGGGAAAATGATTATTCGAAAAATGGTGCATGCAGGTTTCATTAATGTTATGTAAATTTAATTTGTGCAGGGACAATCGAACTAGAATGATCAATTTAAGAACTAGAGATTGGGGTTCCTCTGTATCAGTTATTTGTAGATTAATATTTATGTATTACTTTTATGAAGATGTGAGCTTATGTCAAAAGTAGAACAATTGCTAAAGCATGGTGAGGGAATGGTAATGCAATCCATTTTCATGCCACAGGTTCAGGGTTAGATTCCTGGAGTGGCCAAGGTTGACTCAACCTTTCCCCTTGAGTGCGTTGGTAAAATTGGGAGCAGGCTTGCTTGAGAACTAAAGCTTTGGTCCCTGGACAGGATTTCACTGTACAGATATATTTTTTTAAATGCTAAATTTGCTATATGAAATTAGTAATAGATTAAGTTGCTTCATGAGTCAAAAGTTTGGTTAATGACTTGTTACAGCAGTTCACACAAGCTTCATTAAATGCTAATCAGTTAAAATAGACTGTTGTCCGATGATTATTTTTGATGAATTTAATTATCAAATGCAGACTCTCAGCAATACAAAGTACCAAGTTTAGAGAGTAACTGGTTACTTGTTCTTTCTGTAATTTTAGTATATTTTGTTCCAGAAAGAATTTTTAAAAATCAGTAAATAACCATTTTATTTTACCTGTTTCAATACTCAAGTATTTTTTAAACATGGCCTTTGTCGTTGTATTAAAAAAATAATTAGATTAATATTATTTTAGTCCAAACTATATACTTTTTTATGCTTATTTTTATAAAAATTAGGGAAATAGAAACAGGTATTGAGTATCTAAACTCCATCATTTCTGAATCTTGAACCAAGCTGGCTGCTCACGGTCTTTAGGTATAAATTTAAATGTAAACTAATTTCTCTTCATGAAATATGAGTATTTTGTTAAATGGAAATTGTAGAATCAAGCCATAGCTTTGCTGTACAGAATTTTCTCAAAAAATTGCATATTTAGAGCATTAGTAGAAAAATATTTTCACAAATCTATTTCGTCCTGCATATAAAATACTCTTTGATCAGCACCAGTTCAAAGTTCTCTGAATTGGAGTGGGATTCTCTGCTGCTTTTGCTATCATAGCAGTAATAAAAATAGAAATAAATAAAATGCATGTTCTATGCAGGGGTGGGGAATACCTGAAAAATCTTACTAATCAGGGATAGTTTAGTACTCACGAAGAGGTTTGACACAGACTCATAATTTGTGATGTGATAACTGCGTGTTAGGCTAAGATCTCAAAAATTTTGCAATATTATTTGATTATTTAACTTAATAACTATATCACAGATTTTAAAAAATGACTTAAGTATCGGTTATTTTTAAGTGTAATATGTTATTAAGTAATACTAAACATACAACTTGATTTGCAACAGTAACACATTACAGTGATTTATAATATCACATACCAAATGACTTATTTTTATGATTTTATTAGCTACTTCTATGCTATTTCATGTAAAACTACTTTTGTTACTGCTTTATATTAATTATTGCTTTATAAACTTTATTTTTTAACAGTTCTAAAAATCTAGTAAATTTACCTACCTGCCTGAAAATCCATGTCTATGGCAAGCAAACGAGTGTTTTTCCCCACCCCTGATTATATGCAGACAAAAATATTTAATAAAAACTATTGTTTGTAAGGTGAATAAATAAAACTATTGTAATCATGTTTTCATGTGTTAAAGTTGTTTCAATTTTTTCTCTCTTTACCCCTTAGAATGAACAATGTAAAAGTTGCTTAGAATGTGTGAAGGAAATTTTGAAAAATAAAAATGATGAAGTATGTTTTATTAAAATATAACTTTTTTTTGCACTTTTTATGTTTAGAAATTAAAGTTAAAAATTTATTTCAGATTTGTATGTTGTAATTAATTAATCTGTTTCTGTTAGTGTATATACAATATTTTGCTATGTTGTCAGTTTGACACATTATGTACTGTGTAAAAATTTCGAAAAAAAAAAAAAAAAAAAATGCCAGGGACCAAAAATTTTTGAACAAACTCATAGTTATTAACCTTTACGGAATATAATCAATACAGTTTTATAAACAGTGATGTTTTTCTTTTTAAGTAAAGAACCGATACATTTAACATAGAAATTTTGCTGTATTCCCAAAAATAACTGTTTACAAAATATGGTTAATTATATTCTGTAGATGTTTACAGCTGTGGAAAGTGCACGTTATTTAAATCAACATAACTATAAATCATAATGCACTTTAGCTGTTGTTTTTCCATATTTGAAATTGTTTTATTTACAATAATATGTAAGCTTTTAAGCAATTAAATTTCCTAGTACTTTTTTAACATATAGTAATGCATAAAACATTTTCTTCTATGAAGAGGGACAAAACAAAATTTATCTTTTTGGATGGATCTTTACAAAGTGCTCTACTTACACTCCTAGGGGAAGGGATAGACAGATTTGTCTTATTCTGGGGAGCCTTCATCCTTGTCATCCATTATCCAGTCTCTTGCCACCAATAGCAGAAACTTTTTATACTTCATTTTTATTAAGGATATTGTACTCTCAAAATGAATTTAAAATTCCACAGTTTATAAGCTACAGCCCTTTTTTTTTGGGGGGGGGGGGGTCCCATTTCATTGTTTTCCTTAGAATGGAACAGCACGAATGGAATGGATCATCATAGTCAATGCCTTTCGTGTGGTATTGTATTCCTTGAGGCAGGTTATTTTTACATTATTCTCTTTCATTTTTCTTTCTTTTTTTTTCTTCCTGTTTGTGAGTCAAAAGTGTAATGAATTGTTGATATCATCCGGACAACTTGCTTGTCCTACCATGCTAGGAGAAGAATTTTTTTTTTTTTTTTTTTTTTTTTTTTAAATATTATTTCCCCTTTTTCACTCGTGATGTTTTCATTTTCAAATTTAATGGTAAATCTATACTTTTCCTAACAAACAGTCCCACAGTCTCTAGTTTTATTCTTTGGTGCCATACGCCAAGATAGTGTCCTAGAATTGAAAGAAGTCTTGCAATTTCTTTCCTTCACTGTATATCTCCATGTAGAGAGCATTTCTAAGAGCAGAAGCTTGAAAACTATTCTAATGATCAAAATGCAATGTAACTTCAATGCACTTTTTGTAAACTGTAATTTTGATCTTAGAATATAGGAAAATATCTGAGTTAAATGTGTGAGTTGATTACTATTTTGAAAAAAATATTTTTACAATGCACTTTCTGTAAAAAGTGGTTAGGCAACTCGTTACAGGCTCCTGCAATTCTGTTGTTTTTGATAGATTGACTGGCATGGTTTCTATCAATGAGACCCCTTCATTCAATGTAGACAAGACAGGGTTTTGCCACCTAAGGTCTTTAACAGATGACACATGAAAAATGAGAAACTCATGAGCAGTCCTTAACAAATAATATACAAAAAAAAAAAAAAAAAAAAAAAAAAAAAAAAAAAAAAATTGTAAGCTATTCATTACGTATTAATATGTGTAAAACTTTCCTGGAGGTACCAAAAAGTCTGGGCATTAAATATTAAATGGAAGTCTGTTAAATTATGAATGTCTTGACATCTCATTTTTAATCGTACGCCATTAATATTACGAGATATTGTAAAGTTCTTAATACAGTCAGTGAAATTTCATTGGCAAACGAACTCTTTAAATGGCTTTTTCTCCATGTTCACATTTTCTTCAATTTCGTGCTTTAAAAATGCTAAAGCTTTTTTTTTTTTTTTTTTTTTTTTTTTGTACTTGAGATAAAGATTTAAAAGATTTTGTATGTGTATACTATATAACTGGTAAATCTGTGCATGGAATTTGCCTTCAGTTTTTTTTTTTTTTTTTTTTTTTTTTTTTTTTTTTTTTTTTTACAGAAATCATATGAAGATATGTTACTTTTTATTATTTTACTCTATTTATATCAGCAGAAAAACTATATTAGACGTATTATTAAATCTATCAAAAAATCATGCACAGTCTTGTGTAATATAGAAGGTGTCCCAAAAAGGTGATAACAGGCTTTAATTCTTTATCTATTAGAGATAAGTGGGCAGTGTAAATTGAAAAATGTCCTAAATAAGGTCAGAAATAAGACTTCGCTTAAAAAAAAAAAAAAAAAAAAAAAAAAAAATCCTTTCAGTAATTTTCAAAAAGTTACTTTTTAAATTTTTATATGGACCCCCCCCCCCATACAAAAAATTCCCAGTTAGTGAAATGTAGTCCATACGCTAATGAGTGGATGTAGCTAATTTCAGCCTTTCAACATATAACATCTCAGAGATATCTTTAAAAAAAGACGATCAGTGGCTGTACATGATTCTGAATGTAAACGTTTATTGCTAGAATAGAAAAAAAAGATTTCTTTCATAATTTCTGTATGACCCCTAAAATTCGATCATTCGGCATGATAATTTGCCTTTGAGAATCATGGAAAAGCGGTTTAAGTCAGCGTGATGTTTATCTTCATATCTGTGACACTTAAAGGTATAATTCTCAAATTTTGTATGCCACCTCATGAGTGTATGGAGCACATTTTACTAACTGGGAATTCTTTATATGAGGGTCATATACAAATTTAAAAGTTTAACTTTTTGAAAATGAACAAGAGGAATTTTTTCTTAAGTCTTATTTCTTACCTTAGCTTGAACATTTTTTTCAATTTACATTGCCCACTTATCTCTAATAGATAAAGAATTAAAGCCCATTACTGCCTTTTGGGACACCATGTATATATTTAAAAGAGTAGTAAATATTTTTAAAGAATCAATTTTTATTTTTTAAATTTTATTTATATGTGCAGTTTAATTTTTTTTTCCTCCAAAATGTACTTTTAGTTAAACATTTAAATGCATTTAGTTCCCATTTGTACTAAAATTTTTTTAATTAAAAAATGAAAGGGTAAACTGTCCCTAAGACTTAATCAGCATTACCATTTTGGCATAAGTTGTTTTAGGTTATTGGCAATTTTTATATGTTGTTTATCCAACTTTCCTCTGTACTTTTCCTTTGTAAAGCCATTATCCTTGTATTCATGATGTGACATTTGTTATTTGATGTCATTTTAATTATTTATAACAGTAGCTTTATTTAATAAGTTATAACATTTCAAGTAATTCAAATCCAATTATTCTTGAATCAGTTATTTATTTGAATACCTTATGATTCTTACTTTACTTTTAAGCATATATTACAATATTTGGTACAGTGGTTTTGCATACTTACTCAACTTTTTGCATAATGATATCTACTTTTACATTATCTTTTTCTGTTGTGTCACATTGTCTCATTCTTCCTGGGATTATCCTCTTGAAACAGCATTTGCGCTCTAACTTTTGTAAATGTGCATTTATTCCTGTGAAACTCATATATTTTATTGCCATTTTCTATACCTTGCACCCTGTTGAAAATTGTATATGTAGTACTCAATGGAATTCCAATACATTGCATTCAGTGGGTAATCATTTTAAGTGTATTTTGGAAATGTAAATTTATTTCTAATAAAACAAAATTGATTGATGTTATTAAGGTTTATAAAATAATGTTCTTCATCAGAGTTCATGCGGCATATATAGTTTATTTACAGGAGTACACAAAGGAATTCTAATCCATTTTAGTTTATAGCAGTTAAGAGACATTATACCAATTCAAGTACAATAAAATAAGTGTATGTGATAAGCATTTATGATGATTTATTGCACACATTCAAAGAAATGGCATAATATTTGTAGCATTTTTTGAGGGGTTTTCACAAAATCACATAATTATTAGTACATCTTTTGAAATTAATATTCAAAATCTTGTTAGATACTCTCCAGGTTTTATGGCTCTTAATGATTTATCACCAAATTTGATGGCAGATGTATTTGTCAAAACTGATTTTTATCCAATGAGATACATTTTTTGGCTGTTTCTCAGATGGATTATTAATTTTAGCTAATGGCATACATAAAATTCCTTGGGGGTAGAGTGTTGAATTAATCTTAATGTTAAAAGGCATATTTTTTATGTTGAAAATTAAAAATTTCTTTAATTTATGTTAAAAAATCTTTGACCAGGTGAACAATATTGTGGTCCCCACCACCTGTTACTTCTGATTTCAGCCTAAAAAAAGCTCAGAATAGCTGATCAAGTGGCAAATGCATACAACAAATTATGCTAGAGTGTCTGTGATTTTACTTTGGTTTTCTTGCTATAACTGCTGTATCAGATTAAGCAAATATTACAAACTGTGTAATATTAGCCCAAGTGTCTGTCATTTTGCTGCTCCGGCAATTAATTAAAATGATTAAAAATATATTTAAAAAAGCGTTTTGTACAAACTGTCATTTTGCTATCTACTGTTGAAGGAAAATTCTGTACATACCCAAATTTTTTAATTATGCCAATTACAAAAAACTCAATTTTTTCTGTTAGTCTGCTAATTTATCTGAATATTTTTAATGTTTTATTTAAGTCTTAAATAATTTCATTCATGTATATATGTTGACAGAACCTTGTTCGATATAATAATGGGTTAAAAAAAAAAAATGAAAATTTTGATGATTTGAATAAAAATATAGGTATATTTTGATTAAGAAAATTATTTAATTTTGAAAAACGTAATTTTCTGTATTGTATAGCAAGAAAATGTGTTACCTGTGGAACTTGTTTGTGCAGCTGTGGAATTCATTCATGCTTTATGGGCCGGTCACCAAGCCTTGGCAATGGAAGCTTTGAAAAAAGAGTATGTTACTACCTTATCATTAGTCATCTGAATAATTTAATACATGTTTTGTGTGTGTGTGTGTGTGTGTGTGTGTGTGTGTGTGTGTGTGTGTGTGTGTGTGTGTGTGTGTGTGTGTGTGTGTGTGTGTGTGTGTGTGTGTGTGTGTGCGCGTGTGCGCTTGTTTGTTTGTTTGTTTGTTTGTTGCAAAAATTTGGAATATTGGGAAATTTTAGAAGACTTAATTTTTTAAGGATATTGTTACCCTTTTTTAAGAGAATACCTTTTTTAATAAAGTGATTGAAATCCAGAATTAAGACATTAGAAAGGTGATTTAAGTGAATTTTTTTTTGTACAATAAAAGGCCTTGCAGGGTTGCTGCTGGTCAGGAGACCAGGGAAAACCTGGAAAAGTCAGGGAATTTTATCTGGTCCAAAAAAGTCAAAGAGAAGTCGTGGAAAATTGCTAATTTTAGACCAAAACCTGAAAAATCACATAATGTGACCTGGTAAATTGCCAGAAATCTGTGTTTGTAAGAAATAATTTTTAAACCTTACTTTGTGAAGCTGGACGTATTTAAGAAGATATACAAAGTTGATGTCATAAACGTAAAAAATAATCTGGATTTTTATCGCAACAAGGTCTGGAAAACCTGGAAAAGTCAGGGAATTCTTTTTCAGAAATTGAGTAGCAACTCTGCCTTGTGTTTCAAAGGTCAATGTTATATATTCAAGTTAGGTTTGGCAATAATCAGGACATCTTCAACGTCAATATCATAACATCTTCATCAACCAGGAGACTTAATTGGCACATACGGTTCATGTTTACTCTGTAATAGTTACGACAGATTATCAAACAGTTTAGATAAAAACTAGGTATAAAACAAGAATTTTTTTTATCTAAATTCATTCCATAAGTCTGAGTGACTAGTTAATGCGAGGCTTTCTTTATTAGGTGAGTGAACCTGCTTATAGCTTCTGGAGTTGCATAATCAATATGTGTTAATTGGCAAAAATTCATTAAAATAAATAGTTTTGTATTATTAAGGTTAATCTATTAAAATTTGTTTATTTAAAAATGACTTTACTTTCAGATACTTTCTAAAAGTCCTATTATTTTTACTAAAGCCATTATTATTAAATTTATAATAGTCTCAAAATTATTTCATTGCGCATTATAATTAATTTCGTAATTTTGTTTTTTCTACTGCTTAGTTCCAATTTTGTGTGTTAGTGTTACTATTTTATTTATCTTCTCTCATTTTTTTAATTTACTGTATTTGTTATCTTTAATTGGTGTATGCCTGAAATCAAAAAGCATTTTCTATTCTGTAATGCTGCACCTAACCAAATCCATATGATTTTACTTTGAAGTCCAAAATATTTCCTAGTTCATTGTTGTAGAATAGAATTACTGTGCTTGTAGTTTTCTATTGATACTTTAACCCCTGTATTGTTTACAGCACACAGTTTTGGAAGTTAACTTGCCGTTATCTTCTACATAAGAAAATTTCAGTCGAGAATCCTGCCATCAATGCCTATATCATAAGCACTTTAGCACTTGAAGTATTTTACAATGAGACTGTGAGGTTTGTTTGTTTCATTAATGCTTATTTACATTTTTAAACTGTAATTTTATTTTGTTAGTATGTTACCCTTAATATACTTTTTTTTTTTGGTGGGGGGTGTTGTACTGAGACTACATTCGGTTTAATTTTTATTTTAATACTGATATTTTTCAATGTTACCAATATAGTATGAATTTTTCTCATGCAAATCCAATTAAAGTTGACACAATTTTGTTTGATTATTTTGTTTTGTTACTGTTGTGTGCTTACATTTTTGTCTGCATGCTATTTATGGTCTGATTTTTCCAGATCAGAAAGACTGAACTTTTAACCCTTTTCAGATGACGCCATGGATACATGCTCAGCAGAAATTTATCCCAAAGGACAAAAAGCATATAACCATGGTTTCATCATCTAGAAAATAATTAATCAGGGTGTCTACCATCATGCAAAGGTCAGGAAAGTCACGGAAAAGTCAAGAATTGGAAAAAAGGTCAGGAAAGTCAAGAAAAGGTCAAGAAATGAAGCAGTAGGTCACGATTAGCGACTCAACTCCATTTTTCCATTTCATTCAAATTCTTAGTTGACAATTTTCGTAACTAAATTTCCTAAACTTTTGTGCACCATTTTTACAGTTTTGCTAATAAACGTATAGTTTACCGCATAATTCTATCGATCTTTGTTGTAGAGATATTTAATTTTGAAATCAGGGCTCATTCGCTGCTCACCCTGTATATTAATAGTGTTAAATTTAAAAGTATAATTTTTCTTCATTCTATCAGTATGATGCAGGGGTGCAGAAACTGTTTTTACTCTCAACATTTCCCTCAATCCATATGCAAATTTCCCCCAAATTTTATGATATGTTTATAGCCTTGCATAAGTTCTGTATTACCATAAGTGTAAAATATTTGCAATGTACAAGCTACATATACATGTTTACTAAATAGCAATTGGTCCAAGTTAAGAGAAAGCAAACTGCTGATCGGTGAAAAAGTTAAAAAAAATCGCTTTAAAAATAGAATGGGAAAGAATAACTCTAAGAATTTTGTAATTCATTGTTAAAATCGAAATCAGTTGTATATTTTCTGCAAAATTTCCCCCCTATCCTAGATTGCCGGATCGTACATATTCTGCATCCCTGGCACGAATGTATTTTTGATATTAGTGTTTCGTGTTTGTTATGGTCAAGAAAAGGTCAAGAAATCAAGCTTACTTTATGTGGTAGACACCCTGTTAATATAAAATACAATATGATTTTATGTCTTTCATGTAAATAAACTTATCAGTGAAAATCTGCCATCCTTCAGAATAATATGCATTGTGGTAGTTAACATACCTGTGGTAATTTCTGCAGAACTCAGCAACTGTCTGGAAAGGGTTTAAATGATGAAAACTAATTGCATTTATGTATGATTAAAACATGCTAGAAAGTTTTCTTACTTTTTGTTTTTCAAGTTTGAAATTATTTTTAAAAATTTCTGTGAAAAATGTTGGATTTTATGTTTATAAAAACAAATGCTTTTATAAAAATAGTTTCTGGAACTCCTTTATTCTTATAAAATTTTTAAATCCGTCTGATAATTATGTGTCAATGCAGATACACTCATCGCACTCAGAACTGTTCTCTCTAATAAAAGATTCAAGGTAAAAAAATTTGACTACCTCATACACAAACTGCTATTATTATCAAGAGCACTTTAAAATTAATCCCGAAATTCTAGCCATTTGCTTTCTTTAAAAAATGTATTTACTGTAAGTTTTAGAAAACTGACTCCATTAGCATTATTAATGTTTTCATCAACTGCTTGATTATCAGTTCTAACTGAAGAATTATGGCTTTAAATATTGGAAGAAATTTTGGTTCTAGGGGATCAGTGATTTTTCCTGTGCTTGTGTCTTTTTCACAAAATTACTTTCATCTCAGACTTCTGTAACAGAATTTATTCCCTAAATCATTATTAACAATAAAGTTTTCTACTGCTTTAATTTCGTTTCCTTTCCAATTAAGTTATCATGCACTTATTCAAGCTCATCCAAATTACTCTCAACATTATGACTCAACAAAGCCTCTATTCTGGATAATAATTTTTTCATAAATATCCACACAACAAATGACCCCCCCTCCTTTTTTTAATCTTAATTCTTATATAGCTGTATACTTTCATTGCTAATTACAAATACTAAAGGTTTGGCTGATGTCTAGGGTAGAATCTTTTGGCTTTTTTGGGTGCCCTCTTGTGCAGTTACTGAAGTTCTTTTGTTTGCATACTCCCAGCTAAAGTTTATTGTCCGTAAAATTTTCACTACCCATATTATTTTATAACTTGTGGCTCTTAACAATGAAAAAATTATTGTTAAATGTTTTTTCATAAATTTTTGCTATTATTAAGAATGAAAATATAAATAGACTAGCTGCCTTCGGTGACCAGTTTTGGCCATTGATGGCAGCTTTGCTACTGGATTGTGCAATTTATGGCACACTGGCCTCTTCACAACCAAAGTTTGTAACCTACGGGCCATCTGCCTTCGGCAACTAGCTGGTCCGACCGTTTCACATCCAGCCTGTGCAACCTACACACCATTTGCCTTCAGCGACCAGCTGAATGAAAGCTCAATAGTTTGGCAGAAATCATAAATATATTTTAATTCAATATGCCGCCCGTGTGGGCCATGTGCAATAACCGCACCTGATACATATTCCCTTCTACATGTCTGTGTTCTAACAGTCATTTATTGCTATAACCTATAGCTGCTAAAAACAGAGTCCAGTCGTGTATATAATAACCAGTCTTCCTGCTGCAACACGCAAACGCAGAAGGGAAGGAAGGGGATGTTAACTGTGTCAGTCTAACAACTACATGTCTCTGATTTTATGTTTTCAAAATTGGAGCCATGTTTCAACAACTCTACTCTGAACTTTAGAAATTCAACAGAAAGAAATTCTAACGTTCAGAGTTGAGTTGTTGAAACATGACTCCAATTTTTTAAAAATAAAATCATAGATTCAGGGGCTTACCCAGAGAAGGCTGCAACCCCCTCCTCCCCCTTGGGGGGGGGGACAGTTTTCTTAGCTTACAGTTTGATACTTTCATTTGATTGTGTTTCTATATATGTGCTATTCACTCATGATGTGACATTTTTAATCATCATTAACTATACAAACAAACGCACAAATATATATTTTGTTGTCCAAGGGGCAACTGAACGTTTTGTTTATTTGCCCATTTAAAAATCTGATTGCCCTGGGCAAGCTGGCAATTGCAAGTTTCGACCACTAAAGCCTAGTACAAAAAATTAGTGTTTCTTCTTTCTTCACAGGAAAGGTTTAAATGAATATGTTAAAGAAATATTTTTGAAAATTCATCAACAAAACTTGCTATTGGAATGGTCAAAGGTAAGTTTGAAATGTCTGTCTCTTATCCAGTTTCTTTGTATTTTTTTTAATAGTTTTAATTTTGAATTTCTTTTCAGCATATTCATGTGGCTAGTTCTAAATCAGTCCATACTGATTCTACTCAAATATTTGATTCAAGCTCTGTTGATTTTCATGCTCCCTTTGCTCTTCTCACAGCTTGGAGGGATCTTCTTTTAATTATTGCAGTGGTATTAACTTTATTATTATTATTATTATTATAGATATCCATTAACTCATTGCTTAAATTTTTTTTAATACAAATTTAGTTTTAATGTAGGGTGTTTTAAAAAATTTTCAATGTCCTGATTTTACCACATATTACTAAATATGTGTTTGATAATGGAGATGTATGAATATATTCCTAACAAATGCAATAAAAGAATTCCAGTAATGCTTAATTTAAAAACCGGAGATTCTTCAATTATACATACGTGTCAATGCTAGAAGGTTTCCGATTTTATCGCAGTATTTTATCACAGTCTTCCGATCAGAAAGAGATTTATTCCGATCTTTAAAGGTATATACAGTTATAAGATCTTTAAAGGTTATACAGTTATATCAATTGAATGACAAAGAATTTACTTTGGGAAATGCTCGAAATGTTAATAGCGGAATTTGACAGACTCCAATATCGGGCCGAGTCGACGGTGATTTATGATCAGGAGCCATCTGTTTCCAGAAGCGCGCTGAGCACCGCAGTCGAAACCAAAAGGCACCAGTTCGAAAACAAAACTGCTGGCAAAAGAAAAACTGAAAACTGTTTCGGGTGCGGCCTTCCTGGACATAAAATGAAGAATTGCAGACGGAATAACGTGCGAAATCTGCAGAAAAATAATGCGGATGCAAAGAAAGGAACTTCGAATGTTTTTATTGCAATGGCTTTAATCAGGGTGGCCACGTGTCCTTGACATACCTGCCAACTTTTACGGATTATCCGTAAAATATACGGATTTTGGCATTAATTTACTGATGTACAGAGATGACTAGTAATTTTACGGATTGCTTGGCGAATTTCGAATTTCTAACAATTCAATCTTTTTCCATCCGTCTAGAGAATATATATTTTCCCTTCAGCACTCTTTTATTTAAATCTCCAATGCCATAAGAGTAAAAATTGATTCCTATTTTGAAATTAAAATTATTTTTTAAACCTCCCCCCCCTTTCCTCTTTCAAGGAAACCAATAAAAAGAAACACTTCATTGAATGGGGCAGGTTCAGATTTTCAATTCAATCTTTTTCCATCGCTCTTGTGAGTAAATATTTTTCTTTTACAACTCTTTCATTTAAATCTTTAATGCCGTAAGGATAAAAACTGATTCCTATTTTAAATTTAGTTTTTTAAATCCCCCCTCCCTAATTAAACCAGGTAAGGAAAAAAAACACTAAGTAGAGAAGGCTCAGTTATGAATGAAAAGCAACAAGAGCACGAGTTATTTGTACCAAAAAAATAAATGAACTCAGTTTTACTGATGGGAGGTAAAAATTTACTGAAATGAGGACATAATTTTACTGATGTTAATTTTCTAAGGTTGGCAGGTATGCCTTGAAAACCTGGAATGTCCTTGAATTTACAAAAAAAAAAGTTCAAGGCCTGGAATGTGCTTAAATTTTGAATGGATGTCTGGAATGTCCTTGAATTTTGAAAGGAAATCTGGAATATCCTTAAATTTTACCATCCAATTGCTGAATTTTTGTTGTGTTATCGGTTACTCCCAGCCCCTACGATAATGAAACCACGTACCCTGGAGGAAAAGGAAAATCACAATTGTTGAATAATTGCAGTTGAAATTTTTATTATCACGAAATTTGTTTGTAAATAGTTTTCTTGTTTTGAATTTCTTGATTATATTTTATTACATTAAAATTAAGGAAATACATATTTCCATGCGAATATTTAAAGGCATGTGTTTCCTTTCCCTCTCCTCCTTCAATTTAAATTTTACAGGAATTCTTTTTTCGTCAAGAAAAGAGAATTAAAGTCATGTCCAAAAGAATTTAAGTCATGTCCATCTAAAATGCATGAGTTTTGTTCCTACTTATGAAAGCTGCTATTTTGGAATTGAAGAAGAAATATCATTTTTACATAAGCATGCAAATTCCCTTTCACTTATACTTTCCTCCTCATTTAAAATTTATATTAAATCAAATAATACATACAAAAATGTGTTATGTAATATCTGGTATCAAAATATGGTGTTTACCAAAATCCAAATATTTGCTTAAAACAGTACTTGCTCCAATTTACATTGTCTCTCAACAATTATGAAATAGTATTAAGTGTACATATTTTTAGAAAGACTTTCTAAAAATATGTATATCTTCCACGGCGTAACGAAGTTGTCACGAATTAATTGTTTCATCTGTTCCTTGTGTGGTTTGCAGAAGATGATGATAAATGCCAACGGTTCTAATGCGAGAAATTTCATCTGGAAATCGTCCCAGAGTAGCTCTGGTAGAGCACCCGCATATTAAGTGGCAGTCCTGGGTTCGATCCCCAGCTCTGGAATTTTTCGCATAGTTGGTAAAAAATAAAATTAATCAACCTAAACACTCCAACTTGCCTAATATAGTATTAACTGTTTTTGAGGAATTTTCAATATATGTGTGTTCATGAAACCATGAGATTAAATTAAGTTATAAGAAAATAGAAATAATGACAAAAAATCTCAAAAATATGTATGCTCATTGTGCGTTTCAGGATATCCTTGAAAGTCCTTAAATGTCCTTGAACTTTTTCTCTGAGAAAGAGTGGCCACCCTGTTTAATGTCGGACCCCGAAAGTATGAATTTCATCATAGGCTCTGCGGCAACTGAACATTTTTGTAACAATAAAAGTTTTTTTTGTGATTTCAAGGAATTAACAAATACGGAGCCGGCAAATATTGCAGAGGCTTCTACAAAAATTTGTGGTCAAGGTAATATTAAATTAAATGTTCATCAAAACAGAGGTAAGAAGTTTTTTATGCTAAAAAACGTATTATATGCTCCAAACATGACTAGAAATTTAATATCCGGCCGTTTAATTGATGAAGCAGGTTATAGTATTTTCATTAAAAACGGTAAATTGAGCATTAGGAAACCTGATGGCACTTTGTTTTTAGAATCATTTCTAAATAAATTCTACTCTGTAAATGCTGATATTATAAGAGATTATGAAGCATATAATATGGATAAAAGCGAGCTAATGCTTTGGCACATTAAATTTAGCCACCAAAATGTTACAGATTTGTGTAAATTATCTAAATCCAAAAATGTTTATGGGCTTGAGAATTTAAGTGGTAAATTTGAAAATTGTGAAGTGTGTAACATCTCCAAATCTCATAAAGAATCTTTTAAACCTATTAATAAGAGTTCATCTAAGCAAGTGCTAGAATTATTACACTTAGATATTTGGGGTCCTGCCCCAATAGACTCCATGGGAGGTTCGAAATATTTCTTGAGTGTAATTAATGACTACTCTAGGTTTTCCACTGTTTATTTGTTAAAACACAAAAATGAAGCGTTTGATTATTTTAAGATATATCAAGCCAAAATGGAAAGACAGACAGGGAAACAAATTAAGAGAATTTGCACTGATAATGACATGAAATTCTGTTCAAAAGTTTTTGAAGAAAATTTAAAAGATAGTGGGATTAAAGTAGAAAGAACTAACACATATTCTCCACAAATGAATGGTGTGGCCGAAAGATACAATAGGACCATTCTTGAAGGAGGTAGAGCTCTATTATATCATGCAGAGTTACCTAAAACATTATGGGCAGAAATGATACACACCCAAAATTACTTAAAAAACCGTTTCCACCACAAAAGTTTAGATGGAAAAACACCCCTACATGTTTGGTCAGAGAGAAAATTCTCTGTAAGACACTTGAAACCAATTGGCAGTATTGCTTACATCAATGTCCCCAAGCAGCATAGAGACAAATTACAGTATAGAACCTCTTATCTGGAAACCAGTTATCCAGAAAACCAGTTATCCGGAAAACCAGTTATCCAGAATCATTTTCCAATTTATTAAATGCCTATTTTTTCCGAAAGAAAAGCAAAAAATGAGTTTTTTTTTTTAAATAATTCTTATGTTTTTGTTTTTTTATTTTGAGTATTACAGCTAGAATTTATAAAGTAAGCATACTAGTAAGGTATTTTATTTTTTTAGTGTGCGACTAAGTTTTCAAGAAGTTATCATATATTTACTATTTCCTCTGTAAATCATTATTATTTATCTTGATCATATTAGTTTTTTTATATTATTTTTCTAGTATATTAACAATTAATATTTAATTCTAATCAAAAATAGAGAGTAACATTTATGCTACCAATCAAATCAGTAGATATCATGTTAATTCCCAACCAGTTATCCAGAAAAGTCAGTTATCCAGAATACACCCGGTCCCAACCATTCCGGATAACAGGTTCCATACTGTAGAACCAAAAGCTGAAAAAGGAATTTTGGCGGGGTGCGCAATTAAAACAAAGGGATATCGAATTTGGAAACCAAAAGCATGCAAAATTATTGAGACCAAACATGTAAAATTTGCTGAGTCAAAATTTAAGGAAAAACCAAGGCCAATTTCTAGAAATGTAAATAGTAGTGAATTTTGGTTAGACATTCCCCTTAGTGATGACAATGATGTTTCCAATTCAGATTTTGACCTTTTTGATACATCTAAACCTTTAGAGGATAAAGGAAAAGGAGTAAATTGGGAAAGAAAAGTTATAACTAGAAAGACTGAAAAATCTGCAGGGAGAAAGGATGTATATTATTACCCTAAGCCTGGGATAAGACTGAGAAGTTTAAATGATGTCAAAAAATATTGTGCACAAGAGGGCATAGATTTTGAAGAAGAAAATATGCATGCAATATATCATTTGTACCAAAACTAGTGATTTATAGTAATAGTCAGAGTGCAATATTTTTCTCAAAGAAGTGTGTTGAGAATAAGAAAACAAAGCATATTGATACTAGATATTTCTTTCTAAAAGATCATTTGTCTAAGGGAAATTTTTAAAAAAATTATATTTCTGGTAAACAGAATATTGCTGATATATTGACAAAACCACTGGCATCTGAAAAATTGAACTATTTCTGTAAAAGAATATTTTGTGAAACATAAACATTTGATGAATCTGTGGAAAATGGGAGGGATTTGTTGGCTTTCCTGCATGAATCGTTTTCCTCAGATTCAACTACCTACAGAAACAACCAATGAGAGAGTTCATTGGGCATGACGTTCGGTCATGTGACTTTGTACATAATGTAAATATGTGTGAACTTTACTAAAATCTCTCTTGTGGCTGCTGATTGTTGTCTGTGTTGTTTGGAAATTAAACTGTTCTCTTTCTGGTCCATGCTCGGAAAACAATGTACGCAGCATAAATGCTGCTACATCAATGATGGAACAGTTGATCTAGTGTTGAATGGTGCTTCCGATAGGCACCTTGATAGTAGCTTAGTTTTTTCTGTTCGATGAGAACACCCAATATTCTAGAATGAATAATGCGCTCAGTAATTTTACATAGAATACTTGTTAGAGCAATTAGTCTATAATTCATGCATTCATCAGCAGTTTTTCCTGGTTTCGAGATTTGTTTAATGATAGACATTTTCCATAACTTTGGCAGCTTTCCAGTTTTCCAAGAGGTGTTGATTATTTTTAGAAGAAGGTGTTTTGCAACATTGCCAAAATGTTTGACCATATATCCAAAAACAAGATCACAGCCTGGTGATTTCCGTGGATCTAATTCATTGATTGCGCAGTCTAGTTCTTCTATGGTGATGTCATCCGATATTGGATTGTTGCTAACCTGCGATTTCACTTCGCTTAAAAGTTTTTTGACTGTGGTATGAACACATCTGTCCCTGAAAGAATGTATTGATGCACAGTGGTTTGTAGTAGGTGAATTAAAAAGTTCAGGGGTGGGAATTCTGCATCAATTGCACCATACTGTGCCAAAACTTAAAACCTGCGCTACAAAATTATTTTGCTACAAAAGTGCTTTACCATACGATTCTACGGCAAAAGAAAAAAACAGCTACTCTGCTCATTACAAACTGCTTTAAAAAAAAAAAAAAAAAAAAAAAAAAAAAAAAAAAAAAAAAGAGAGAGAGAGAAAGCTCCAACTCACCGTACATTTTGTTTCTGCGCTCGCACATCTGACTACCATACTTTATGGAAGAAACGCCACACCCACGAAAATGAGCTCTTAGTTAACTAGAAAATCATCAGAAATGCCGCAGTCACAATCTCCCCACCTCCACCCTGAAAAGGAAACTACTAACTTAACTGATTATATTGTATTATAGATTAAGCTATTCAACAAACAAATTAAAAGTCTTTGGCTGAAATTGAATAGTCACTGGATTTTATCTGTAAAATAAGTTTTTGTAGATTCTAGGCAGAGTTGAAACTCATTTAAGTTGAGTTGCACAGTAGAAATCTTTGGTTTTGAATATGCGTTTAAATAAGAAAGACAAATTAGGTACCTTTTTTCTGTAGTTTATTGAAACAAGATGATTATGGTAGGTTTACACAGTGCACATGGTGAAGACACAATACTTAAGCAACATCCGATTAGTGGCACAAATAAAAATAAGCTTTCTCGAAGATAAGTCGCCAGCGGCGATCTTATTCTGGTTCACAAAACACATCACATCATATTGAATCATCTGGGTACCGCAGCACGGATCCCTGATCCGGCTCTACTTGAATCACATCGGTTGATTACACACACAACATAGCAGATCGAGAACACTCTCTGTCTGACCGAAAAGTTAACTTGTGATGCCCTTTTTATACCTGCCAGTTAGTGCGGGACTACGATGGATATTTGCATAGGAAAAAAAAAAGAGTTCTTATTTTATGCAAATCAGGAACAGCGCCATCTATCGACGAGAAATGTAAACTTTTTATTACGGCGTTAAAGACATGACGATGTTTACACCGCCATTTTCAAATGCTAACGAACTTACGTTTTCACTTAGAAAACATTTAAAGGATTTTACAAAAGTTTCGTTTTTTCACTTTAGCAAATTTAGAGATAAAATGTCATGGAAATAAAAGGTAAGTAAAGAAATAGCGTTTTTTTTTTCTAACACACCCCTCTGGGGGAAAAAAAGAAACATGACACTGGGATATATTTCGGAAGGGGGGGTGGATAAAAAGTAAAAATATCTTCTTTTTTCCCCCCTTCCCATGTAATGTTTTAAAGTATTTATTGCTTGGGAACTTGGGGGGAGGGGGGAGGTTGTGACCTCCCTATCCCACCCCCCCTTTGGCTATGCCACTGTAATGGAGATAAAAAGAGAAGAGTTAAATAAAAAATTTTGCAAAAGTTATTCATTTTTCACTTAATTTTAATCTATAGTCTTTGTTGTTATTATAATTATTCTGGTGTTAAAAATTACCTGTAGCTTTGAATGTAGCATCTAATAATATATTAGGTTAAGGTAAGTTTATATTTTTCATTTTTAAATGCTTACTGTTTATTGAAGTGGGCTTCTTTCATCTGAGTAATATTTAGTACTCTCAAATTTACTAAAAGCTTGACCGTAGTTATATTTTACTATCGATAGTTTAAGAATGTAATTTGCTCCAATATGTTGCTTCAGTGCTCCAAATCTTCGACACTGTTGCTCCAAAAAGCTGCTCCAAATCAGCCTTACCCAATTCCCGCCCCTGAAAATTGTACTGGTGAACTTGAATTCAAGAACATTTCTGAGGTCATGTTAATAATTTTCTACACAACAAGACAGAATGCGAGAAAATCTTCAGGGAAAAAAAAAAAAAAATCATATCTACTATGTAAAATGACACTTTAGAAAACTCATTCATATTAAAATGTTCAAAAATTTCTAAATGCTATGAGTAGGTCTTTGATAGTACCTAATTTTCTAAAAAAAAGCAAAATCTAGCAAATTGGCACCTATGATTTTGGTGTTATTTTTGCATTATTACCTCTTAGCTCGAACATCAGATATTGTACTAGCGTTATTTGTCAGTTAAAATAAACTGAGAGTACTGCTAAAGAAACAGTAAAAACTTAAAAACATGTCTACCGACAGGATTGTTAAGTGTCTGTATTTCTTCCCAAAAAAAAACCCAACCCACTGAGTTTTTTCAGGGTTTTGGGTGTTTTACCAGAGTTTTTGAGGCTTTATCTGTGTTTTTTAAGGAAATGAATCAGAATTCGGAATGTTAATCTTGTTAATTACTAAATACAACTAATTAATTACAAAGTCAATTAAAATAACTTGAAGAAAATATCTAAATCACAATACTAATATATGGCTTGCCTTTAATTAAAGTACTATAGTGTTGAATCAGAACTTTGAAACTGATATTTAAAAAAAAAAAAAAAAAAAAAACTTCAGGTGACAGCCTTAAAAATTCTCTCCATAACAATTTTTTTTTTCTTGGGCAGTGGTGGAGAATTGTTCATAAACTTAAGAACTGGTGTATTGATATTAAGATATATACTAGCTATGTAATCTAAAGTTGAATTTTTTTTTTTTTGGGGGGGGGGGGGGACGAATTGGATTTTTTCATAGTTTTTTTTTCAAGTGGGCTTTTTCTTATTTTATTTATTTTTTAATTTTTATTTATTATTATGCAAAATCATAACAACCCTCGCCAAACAGTGTGTACAATAACTCAATTGATATCACAATTTATTAAGTTATTAATTTCATTACTGAATTTTTCTAAATTCATTTTTGAAAATTGTTGTAAATGACATGTGTTTTTACTGAAACCACATGTCTAAAGGGTGCATCTATGGTTTGAAGCTTACATTGCTGTCCATTTTCATACACTGATTGGTTTTTATTTTTAAATCATTGTATAAAAGCAATTTTTTCAGGAAAGTCATTGTTATACAGATTAAAAGGCCTTGGTCCACTAGGAAAAGAAACAATTTTGGAAATGCTTTCTTTTCCTGGTGAACCGCACCATTTTAGTCCTGATAAGAATTATGTTTCTGAATGTTTTCATGTTTGAAATGAAAGCCTTCATTGTTATAGCATTTGTAAAAAATTATTTAACATTTCTTTCTTGTTTAGTATAAACCTATTGAAATTCCACCTGGTACTCGCAAGCAACTTTTGAGTGACATTTTGGAGCATCTTTGTCAAGAAGTAAGTTTGAATTTTGCTAGAGCAAGTTATTTTATCACAAGTTAATTTTTTTACTTTGGATAAAGCTATTTGTGTATCTTCATTTTTATCTGCTTCAAGTGAAAAAAATTGCAATGATTTTTTCCTGAATAAAGAATTTTGAGTCTAAGAATGATCTCGCCACTTTGATCCACAAAGCCTGTGAAGTCTAGCTTCTGCAGCTGAAAGTTTTCAATAACACACATTTTAAATGACAGTAGCCTAGTAAGAAATTTGAATACAAAATGTATCAGAATCCCTTTGACTGTGATGTATGACACTGCAGCCAATGAGATTAAAGCATCTAAATATTTACTTCTAGGCTGAAAAGTACCAAGAATGCCAAAAGAAATTTACATTTAGAGTTCTAAATGATTAATCAATTGTTGGAACTAAGCTATTTGATGCACCTAATTGGTGGTGCCATTAAATTAACTTTATTCCTTAAAATATCTATTCTAAAGCTTACTATCAAACAAATTTAAACTAAATGTCCCCATTACTTGTGATCGTATAGATTTCCTATAAATAGTACATTGCTATAATTTTTTATACGATGCAAAACCTCCTTCAGGCCCGATGGTGAAAGAAATCAGCAACTCTAAAGAAATACACTTAAATAAAATAAAATAATCCTGTTTATTAAATATTGTAAAGTTATTTAAAAACAGTTAAAAACTCATTAAAATCCGTTATGTAGCACTATCGGTGGCAGCCACCACCTTCTTCAGCACAGGTCTTAGTTCTAAATGGCCAGCTCTCTTCCTCAGCAAGGTGTTCCACCCAGGATCTATCTGCGCATGCATCATATCATTTATACCCTGACTCCAGGTGCAGATTCTAACCCCGCAAAATCGGAGAGTTTACTCGGGGTTATAAATGGCGGATATGAGGGTTGTTTTTTATAGGTTTGGAAAATCCCAAAAATTTGCTAATACTTAAATATTTTGTGCTTTAACAGACGGAAACTGCTGTGAAAACCACCCATCAAGCTATAAAAGCCGCCAAAAGTGATAAAAAATCTTTGTACAATGTTTCCAAAAACTCTCGAGAATGACTGTACTTTTTTTGCCGTAGAGACTGCAGGCGCCATCTGTCGGACTTATCTTGGTTTGCTTTTCCATTCCCTCTTTTTTCTGATTTGAACGCTTTTTTATTCTTAATTATTTTTTGTGTTGAAAATAAGTAAGTAAATTCTGATCTTTCCTATTTATTTTCTTGTCTCTATTGTTCCACAGATGAGGGGGATTTGGCCAGAGCACTGTGGATCTACTACGCCCGCGCTTTTTTTTTTTTTTTTTTTTTGGTAAGAAAAGGCGGGATAAAAATATTTACATTGAAGAAATTAATCATTTATGTGTAAAGGATGGAAAAAAAAAGTGTTGTTGAGGGGTTAAACATTTTTGTCTGATTGTAGTGTACTGTACTTGGGAATAGCGAATTAACAATTTTTCACACAAATGTGAGAAAAAAACAATTCTATGTTTCAGTATCATAGAATTTTTTAAACACATACATATTCTATGTATAATATATAAAGTATCTCAAAAAGAAAAACATCAAAACTGCATAAATTAATTTTTGTGTGTTAAAAAATATGAAAATTCCTAAATTTGAAAAAAGTATAACAGACATGAAATTTTATTTATAAAAAATATTGGATGTAATTTTGTATTAAATGTTTAATCAGTCTATTTTTTAAAATTAGTTTTCACATTTTAATGCGCAGTTTGCATAAAAACAAATTAAATATCATGAAGGAAGTGTGTGTGGTGGGAGCTGGGTTCGATCTCCCGAACATTAAACCTAGTTCACCCCCTTCATGGAATCATTACTCTGACCAATCACAGACGAGCTTTCAAAGCTGGCTGAGACAACCCCAGAGTCAAGTAACCCTGGGCGGAAATAAGATGGTGAATACAGTTTCCGAGTTGTCTCCGAGTCAAACCGGCAATGCAGGTTTCCCAACTCTCGGATGATGGCGGGCTACTCACAGTTTGGTGAATACGGCCCTTATAGTGCCATCTGTGGTTATAATCTGTAAGGCTTCCATATTTAGGGCATAATTACTATTTTTGTAATTGGCGACTTTTTGGCTATTGTCAAAGTTTATTTCTATGGGGTGTTCTTGGGCTATTTTTGCGAGGGCCGTAGTGGTTTTATTGAATTTAATGTCAGATTGATGTTCCTTTTTTCGGTCTTTAATTTTTCGTTTTGTCATGCCAATAGAACATCCTGGTTTATTAGTACTATTGTCTGTAAAGCTTAATTTATAGATACCGGCGGTTTCATCAGGATTAATATAATCTTTGTCACTGCGAATGCGTTTGAAGATATTTTGATTGGGTTTTATGGGGATTTTGATATTTTTCTTTGCTGCTTCATTTGTGATTTTTAGTGCGGCTCCCCTGCAGTAGGGAATGGCATTGGTAAATTTTAGTTTCGGATTTTGATAGTTATTAATTTGCTCCAGCTTTTTGATTCTCTTTTTGAAAAGGTTTTTTACTATTGATTTTGGGTGCCCTGCATTTTTACATTGTGTTTTGATAAACTGCAGTTCTTCATTGAGTAGTATTTCGTTTGAGCATACTGTAATTGCGCGATTGACATAGGATCGTATGGCGGCTATTTTGAATTTGTATGGGGTTTCTGAATTAAAATGTGCTATTTCGTTATTATTGGTGGCTTTTCTAAAAACTGAAGTATTAATATTATTCTTCATATCTCTATTGATTTTGACATCTAGGTAGTTAATGGTGGCATTTTCCTCTATTTCTATGGTGAATTGTATGTTATTGTCTATTGCGTTGATTTCTTTGAGGAAATTTTCAATTTCATTTTTGTTAACTATTGCAAAGATATCATCTATGTAGCGAAACCAAGTTTTTATGTGGTTGGACAGTTTATCAAATATGGCCCTCTCCACTAGCCGCATTTTCCAGTCTGCTATGACACCTGATATTGGCGACCCCTCAAATCAATGCAATAGACAATAACATACAATTCACCATGGAAAGAGGAAAATGCCACCATTAACTACCTAGATGTCAAAATCAGTTCGCCGCTCAAAGTGTCATCCTTCCTCCGGTCCTTTAAAGCCAAAATTCAAAGCAAGAGAGAGAGCGAGTCAGCATCCTGCAGCGGTATTTATAATGATCTCATACTCTCGCACACAGATCGCGCTTGATGTTGTATAATATCAACCATGGAGTAGATATTTTTGTCAACACCATTTGTTAATCTTGTAGCCACAGCCTCAAAAATTACGTTGTAAAGTACGATGTGTGTATCTTAGTAAACCTACACTAGCTACACATCTATTTGAATTTATTACATCCCTTTTTAATTAATTGTTTCTGGAGAACACATCGTGAACAGCCGTAAAATTACTTGCTTCTCTTGAATCTGGCAACATCAAAGACGCAGGAGCACATGTAGCTGCTTAGAGATCGTTAAGACTTTACAAACTTCATAAACTGTTCCAATAATTATGTCACCAAGTGGTATTTTTTGTAAATCATACAGTGGTATTTTTTGTAAATCAAATTTTGTCTTCTTGGGTTCTTAAGTTCTAGTGTTAGTTTCTAAGAATTTACAGATCTGACAATTTCTGTTTATTTATTTCTTAATATTTGTTTCTACATATTGTTACTAAAGAACTAAACTACTTAACTAGGTTACTAAAGTTAAATTATGAGTTTTCTTCCAAATATTCTTTCATTTCCCTTTCTAAATTCAGACTAAATATAATTAAATATCATTGTTTCTGTTTAGTGTTAAACATTGTTAATTAACTGTACAAAAATGATTATTTTTATTTTTTTATTTTTCAAGATTATTTCTGACAATTCAAAGACTCTTATATTGCTGTCTGAACTTTTTCTCATGTTAAGTCATCATTGGCAGAAGTAAGATTTTTCAGTTTTTTAAACTTATAATTCCTTATGTCAAATATTTTTACTTTTATTTATATTTTTTAATAGTACTTCTTTAAAAAGAAAATAATTAAATGAATAAATAAAAGTTTAAGTAAGTAGTCTTGTTTTTTAATGAGTAATACGAATCGATAAAAGAAAAACATGTGTGTAATAGTTATTTTCATAGCAATATTTCTGTTGAAAGGATTTTGTTAAGAAGAATCAGTGAAGTCAAGAAAAGGTCATTGAATTTATTCTACATACAGTTGACATCACATGCTGCTATTTTTAAAGTCTCCAATAGAGATGGGGGAAAAGCGTTATTTTCAACGAACAGTTGTTCACTGTTCCCGTTCTTTTTTAAAGAACAGTTCTTTTTCCTGTTCTTTTGAGAACAGGTTCTTTGATTTATCGTAGCTTTATTATGACTATTTTATTCAATTTAAAAATGAAAATATAGTCCTTTTTAACATGTATTATGCTTTAACCCTCTGAGCGTCCTGGAAATGGGCAAATAATGTAAAGTTGTTTTTACGACAAAATTTTCATGTAGACTTAAAATTATACAAAAAATAAAATTTTGATAGGAAGAATTGTAATTATTAAAAAACAAGTTGCTAAATTACTTACAAGCTTCAATATTGGAACATATTTTATGATACCTGACTGTTATAAATAATTTAAGTTATTGGTGCATTGCAGTGAAAACTGGAACGAAGTTGACGGGATTTTACGTCTCAGCCGCTTGGAGGGTTAATACAATTTCAAAATGTTTAAAAGAAAAACTTTGCAACCAACATACTGGCTTTCTTTAATCAAGTATATTAACAGTAATTTTTGGTAAAAATATTTTAATTATACTAACGTTCTATAATATAGTGTGAAATATGCACATATTTCTAAAATCAAAATTTTTTCTGTGCTTTTTATTAACTTTTGTTATCCTTACTCATAGCATGTATGTGAAAAGAAATGGAAAAACTTCAATTCTAGAGAGAATTATTTAGGCCAGGCCTAATTTTCGATTACTTACCTGAGTGATACAATATTGCTTACATGAGTAAACAATATTTGAGTCTGACAGCTCCTAAAATGACATAATATTCATAACTGTTTATTTTGATTAGACTATATTGCACAAATTTTTGGAAGCAGCGGAATCAATAACTTTAAAATCCGTCCAAACAAAAGATTTTTGTTCTATCCATGAGGAAAAACTATCCAAACATAAGCATAACAAAGAGTTGTACAAGTAACAGCGCAAAGGAATGATCTGTTTCAACTAATCCTTGAATGGTCTGATACAATATGCCACGTGACTGCATACCCTTTTATTTTAGTTTGTTCTTCTTCAGCACTACTGCAGTAAAAGAGCCGACACACAAGAGGAGCGACCGTTGAAGCTGAAAATCTGCAATGAAATCCTCCACCCCCTCCTTTCCTAGCCTTATTTCTAGTCCACACCATAAATTTCATGATAAAGCAAAAGTAACGCAAGACTTTGACCCTGGATAATGTGCCAGGGGGTCGTCGGGAAGTACGTTACCTCGGGCACATAATATCCACATTATCACAATTCACCTAAGTAATGCAAGCTTTGACCCTATAGTCGTAACTCTTGGAGGAATTGGGGGGGGGGGGGGGTTGTAGAAGTTTTTTTCAGACTTTCAAACATTTTAATACAAAAATAATAATGATAAAAAAAACTCAAAATACTATTAGAGTGTTCACTATAACGAAAGCTGGAGAGAGAGCACCCCCTTCAAGGCTGTACCCAGGGGGTCTGGTCCCCCCTCCCCCGAAATTTAAAATTTTGTTAATAAAATAATAAAGTTGAAGTCTTTGTGAAAAATTCGGCATTTTTCTTTCGTTTGGTCCCCTTCCAAAATTTTTGTCTGGATAATTTTTTTTCTGGATACGGCATTGACCCCTTGTCCCCTATCTAAGCACTCATGCAAGACCGTAACCCAAGGGGGTGAATCAGAAAGTCTGCCCCCCCCCCCAATTTAAAATGTTGTTAACAAAATAATAATGATGAAGTCGTTTGCTGAAAAAATTCAGCCTTTTTCAACGTTCGCTCCTCCTCTTAAAAAATATATATTGTTCCAGGTCTAGCTCCAAGAGGTTATGGATCTGGCTCGGGTTTAAAAAAAAAAAAATCATTCTTTGGTTACAACTACAAATAAAAATATGTGTATCGGGCTCCAGCTTAAAAGATATGGCTTTTGTACTAACGACAAACATTTAGCTCTAATTTAAAATATTAAATAAGTCCATCTCAAGTTAAAAAAAAAAAAAAAAAAAAAATTTCCTTGTGTTGCCTTCAGGTTAAAAATACACGGTGTGGACCTGCCCATTTCCAATGGGAAAGCCCACAAAATAGTCGATACGCTCTTAGAGCTTAAAAAAGAAAAAAAAAAATGTACAGTTTCAGCTTTAAAAGTACATGCTCCAGCTTAAAAATTAAAGACATTCCGTTTAAAAAGCTGTAAGTATCAGGCTCAGTATTGCTCCGACTCCGATTTAAGAAAATGAATACGACTTTGGCATATAAAATTACATGACTCCGAAAATCCAGCTTAAATGGCTTCAGACCTGGGCCATACCCAGACAAAAATTTCAGGATATATCCCCCACACCCAATTTTCAACTTATGTAGCAAGATTTTAAATTTTTTTTAACTATTGTGAAAACATTTCGTTAATTTATACATCACCCCCCCCCCCCCACCCCCCCAAAAAAAATTCTGGCTACGTCCCTGTATAAATACACCATATACATATAATGTAATAACGTTGAGGGAGAGACGTCCAAACCCATAGGACCCCCCCCCCCCCCCCTTCTAAGTACGGCCTTACTTCTGACTCCAAGTCTACAACTTAGACCCTGTATTCAACTCGGAACGGAATTAAAGCAAAAGAACAGATCAAAAGAACACCTTTCACCCCGTTCACCAGAGAACACTTCATTTACTCTGTTCCCAAAAGAACACCAGCTCTCTCCGTTCCTCGAAAAAACCCCTAGCTCTCCGTTCCGCGAAAGAATGCTGAACTAGGTGTTCCAGCTCCTAGCCGTGATCAAAGAACTGGTTCTTTTTCAGCCAAAAGGAGAGGTCTCCTCGGAACAGGTTCTTTTTCAGCCAAAAGGAGATGGCTGAGAGCGTATGAAGGGAAGGCACGTTTTATATGGAGATAGTGTAATGCTTATATTATTGTTTGACGTTGATCAAATATTTTTTTTCGATTTATTTGTGTTTCAGACTAACATTTCCTTTATTATTAAATTTTTTACTTTGATTGAAATTGAGTAGTTTGGCTGGAATAATAAAAATTGACGAATTGTTTTCCTGTGAGTGCATTTCGTATTGAACATATAAGAAAGTTTCTTATTCTTAGCCCGGGTCCACTCTAAAATTTTATGGTAGGTTGGGCGAAAAGTTCTAACACCCCCCCCCCCCCCCCCAGATAATCATCATCGTTATCGTTATTTCTCAAAATAGCAATAATAAGATTCTGCAATTACTTAGAATTTGATAAAGCTAAAATTGTGAACTTCTGTCCACACCATCAGATATGTAGCCAAGGTGGGAACAGGACAGGGGGTAGGAGAGGGGGGGGGAAGGGGTCTGGTCCCCCAGAATTTAAATTTTTCTTAGCAAAAAAATATTAATCACTCCTTTTAATGAGAAATTTCACCTTTAAGGCATTTTCCAAAATTTATTTTTACAATGATCTTGCCTGCCATAAAATTTTGAAGTGTCGGACCTTGATGAACTGAGAACATGTTTTTGCCGTGATCACTGAACACGGTGTTCCTGTTCTTCCTTGAGAACAGGTTCAAAAGAACAGGATGTTCATTCTTTCCCCATCTCTAGTCTCCAATGCTCAGGATTTTGGTGGCTTGTTGCTGAAACTGTCATGAGTGTTTTAACAACTACTTCTAAAAATATGCTTTCTATCCGATAACATGAAATAAATGAGACATAACTCAATCTTCAAACTGAAATGCAACAGGTTAGGCAGCAGATCTAGATAAAATGTAACACTGTCTGTGAGGCTCAAAAAATTTCTTAAAAATTTTCTGCAGAAAAATGCTGTGCATCTCTGAATCCTATATCGCAGCCAACAGCAAAACACATTATTTTAAAGTATTAGAATATATTTTTATCCATTGCTATTACTTATAAATTAAAATTTAATTAAAAAGGAAATAATTTAATTATGAAGAAATTAATCTATGTATCTATAGCAAGCATGCAAATAAGGGTAGCATGGTGTGACAAAAAATTACATTTGTTTTCGCAATTTTAAAAACAGGGTCATAGAGATTTAAATCAGTTGTTTAAGATCACTTATTTATATCAATTTGAATCAACTAATTTTTTGAAAATCACTGATTTAAATCTCTTTATTTTAAATATGTATTTAAAATCTTATATGAAGTTAAAATTCTTGATGTTTCTTTTGATAAGTAATTTCAAATGTTATTTTTAAATGTATATTTTGAAACCGAATACAGGAGAGACCGAGATCTAAAGTAACATGGGCCAATTCTATCATTTTCCATTTAACACATGATGTAGTATGATTGCAGGGAGAGTTTATAGTACAGCACACTCTAATAATTCAAGAACATAAAGAGAAAAGAAATTATTTAAAATGTTTTTCTTATAGGATGATTAATATGTTTTTATTGCTTAAGAGTAAAAAGACTGTGTACTGAAGTACTGTGTTATACAGGGGTCAGTACAGGAATTTTTTTCCAAGTCCCTTTTTTTTGGGGGGGGGGGGGACATTTTATACCAATTTTTGTAAAAGTCACTTTTTCCCCCCTTAAAATAATTTACAAAGCAAATTAAAATGTACTGTAAAATGTCAACGAAATGTTGGTTTAATTGATTGCATGTTTCTGAAAAGGCCTCATTAATAGATTGTAATATTGTAAAAGGGCCGTAAAGCAAACCCATTTTTCATCCGAATCGAAATCCTTTTACGTAGCTCACTATCTGTCATTTTTCTGTTGCATGCTAGCTTTAAGAAATCTTATTCCAAAATTAATTGCACTTTCAGTGATGCAAACTACTCATGTGTTACAATTGGCCCATAAAGTTGTCATAGTTGTCCCAAGTTGGGACAATTGTAACACTGCATTAATTGATGTACTGCATTAAAATACTGCCAGCGTGTCAACTGTAATTACAAAATCGCATTTATGCAAATATTTGGAAAGGTTCTGTGGTGTCTAACTTGAAGTTGCATTGAGTTTTTGCATTAAGTTATGCAAATATTGATAAAAATGTGCAAAAAGTTACAACTGATCCCAGTCTCTCCTACACAGAACATAAAAAAAGAATGTATATATTTCTTTGAAATGGTGTAACTAGATATTTCCATATCTGTATTTTTGAGAATATAAGACAATTAGATTTTAAATAAATCTTGAATGAACAACACAATAAAATGCAAAGTATAAGATTACCTTTTTTTCATAAAATGAAATTAGCTGTGTACCTGTCCTTCATATGGGAGGAAGCAGATGTTTTTCTAACACACACAATTAAAATGTATTCAATTGAATCAAAACTGTCAAATCATTTCACTCATAACCTGGCATAGTGATAGTTAAATACAAAAGAACTTTGTGAAAATTTGTAATAGTTTGCTTCTCTAATGTTTAGAGTTCTGTGCACAACAGCCAAAAAGTATTATCTCGTCGACAATTTGCCTATATTTTTTCCCATAACTCTGTGAAAAAGTGTCACTAATGCGTGAAAAGAATTTCATTAATTGCCAGATCAAAGTCAATACAGAGAAAATAGAACACCAAATTTTCATCATTTGATATTCTGCACACAATAGTTTGGTATTCTGAGGGAATAACTATTTTTGAACCCTTTTTGCACCGAAAAAAAACTTTTATTTGACATTTAAATGTAAATTATGTATAATTGTGTTTTACTATTAAACAATATACATCATCTGCGAGACTTTAGCTTTTGAAACAGTTCCAATTTTCCAGATAATAACCTACCCCTAAATCGCTACCCTTGAAAGTGGTCAAACGCATATGCACCTCTGAATAATTTAGATTTACCAACGTTTCTTTAATGGGCTTTGTAAAAATGTTGCCACTTGTATGAAGAAAATAAATTGCAAAAAAAGAATAGAAACAAAAATCCCATTCCATTTCAAGCACCATCTAGTTAATGTTATATTTATTTTACTTTGATGAATCTAAGAACTCCGAGTGTGCATTCTCAGCAAATTGGAATTCGTAATGCAATAAGATTTCGTCAATGATTTGACAGAAGGAAATAATTTTACACTGTACTTTGTTTTGTATCGGAGTTTGCTATTCCTTACCTAGCGGTAATATCAACAAATTTCCGAATACACCCAGATTCCTATTTGCTGTGAATAACCGCCCTGTTCGTGCAGAAAATGGGACGAAATCTCATTCCTTTCCATGAGATTTTGAAAGCTAACTTAAATCATAAAGTTACAAAATTATTTTGCATGTGGTGTAATTTTTACTTCAGAGATGATTAAGCTAAATTGATTTTGAAAGCAAATCACTACACCAGACTTGCCAACTTTTAGGCTTTACACATAAAATTTACTCATTTCTGTTGTTCCTGGGGAACAAAACATCGTGAGGTCCTACGTCTGCTTACCAGAGTTAAATTTGAAAAAAGACAAAGCCATAAATAGGCTAAAATACTTTTATTAAATAACAATTTCTACTTACAAGTCATGACAATAATTATGACATTTTACGGGACACCGAACATAAAATATTTCTACGGTCTCATGAGCAATCAATTATAAGAAAACATATAAAGCAATTTTAAGTTAAATATATTTAGCTAAATTCAAAACTAACATTTATAATTTACATTTCTGCAAAGCTCACGCAACTAGCGTAACAATCCGATACTACGGCCAAAAGATTTAGCCTAAAGTCCCATATAACTAAAAGATTTCTGCAAGTCGCAGTATAAATTAAATTACATTACATTACATTAACGCGGCTTACAGCCGCTGGCTGAACTTCGCCCTACACACCCAGCTCCCTCTCTGCTCAGCAAGCAACTGAGATTGAGAGCTTTTATACAACGGTAGAATGCGGCTAGCGGACGTGGCATCCAATCAGAGACTGCCGCGTGCGGGAGCAAAGATATTAGCATATGGCGAAATCTTGAAACATTTGCATACGATTCGCACGTGGCGAAAGAACGACTCGCGAGCTAAATCAGCACAGAAAAGAATATCGTGGTAAAGAGATTACGGCCAGCAGCACAAGCGCTGCTCACCTTTGCTGATGAAATTTGTTTTGATTTTAAACCGGAGCTCATGTGGCCGTTTACAAATGATGATGCTGCTCCAATTCGAACAGCTGTTAAATCTTTTTTGCCACGACGGGAGAATGGATTATTGTTCTGAAACTGGGAAAGGTTTTTGTTTAAATTTTAGTTACGTTTTATTTATGCTATTGAAAATAAGAATTAAGTAATTTAAGTTAGAATAAATTAATTTCAGTTTCATAATAATTAATCCCTACAAAACTCCCCCTTTCTCCCATTGTCATAAATATGATAATTATATTTAAACAATTTTTCTTTCGTGACCGGCTTGGTCAACAAATCTGCTACGTTCCAATTTCCAGGAACCTTCAATAATTGAAAAAGTCCATCTTTCAATAACTCTTTTACAAAATGGAATCGAATATCAATGTGTTTATTTCTAGTATTCTCAAGTTGGTTTTTACTGTAATAAATAGCACTTTCAGAATCGCTGAACATAACAGGTTTCTCAATTTTAATTTTCAAAATATCTGCACTCTCTTCGTAAATTCTATGCAGCCAAAGTAATTCTTTATAGCATTCTGATATAGAGATATACTCAGCCTCCATCGTCGACAATGCGGCACACTTTTGCTTTCTCTTTTTCCAAGAAATTGGAATATTTTTAAATAAAATTATAAATCCGGAAAAAGATCGTCTACTATCACGATTTTTTATTTCGAATTTAGATTTTAAAAGTTCAGTGACTTCATTTAATTGAGAAAGAGATCTTGAGAATACTATTAAATCGTCTACATAGATCAAAAGTATGACATTATATTTCAAGTGGTACACACAATTCGTTTTTGAGAACGGGGAAAACCTCAGACTTAGCAAAGTAGTATCAAGCTCTGAATGCCACTGTCTACCGGCTTGATGCAAGCCGTAGATTGCTTTATGTAATTTCAAAACATGCGATTTTCGTGTGGTACCATTAGGAAAATTAAAGCCTTTGGGCATGTCCATAAAATGTTCACGATCTAACCGACCATAAAGGTAGGCACATTTCACGTCAAGATGCCTATGGAACCATTTTAAAGAGAGGACCAAAAAACTTAGAAAAAGATAAATTACCTCAAAATTTACAACAGGGGAGAAAACTTCGGCGTAGTCCATACCAAACACTTTGTTAAAGCCTTGGGCCACGAGTCTCGCTTTAAAGGCGCTTTTTGACAGCGGCGTGGATTCCTTTACTTTGAAAACCCAACGAGAGCCAATTACTTTCTTGTCCGCAGGTCGAGGTACTAAGGTGTAGACTTCTCTTGCTTTCAGAGTCGAGAGTTCATCATTTATGGCACGTTTCCACTGGGAGGCTTCCGGGACGACCACCGCTTCTTCATACGTTGAGGGCTCCATGATGCACAGAAAGGAGATTTCACCATCAGTAGAATCTGGCTCAGAATCGTCGTCGCCTGCGACTGGAGGGGAGGGCGCAGGATCCATATTTTTGAAGTTGAAATAGGTAGCGTCGTAGACTATACTGTGAGAGTCACAATACTCTTTCATCTTTTTGGCTCCTCTTAAACGTAGATTGGAGATCAGTTTCATAATAATTAATCCCTACAATTTCGACTGCTGTTTACACTTTTACGCATACAGTGCTTTTTTTTATGCATTTCCGGATATTTTCTTCCTTACTTGAGTTTATTTCTTTAAATCTGAAATTTATATTAAAAAGAAATGTATTGGGTTTTAAATTGAAATGATGTTCTATGTTTGGGCCTTTTTGCCTTTTCAATATGGATCTAAGTGCACATCATCAGCACCATGATCCACATCGCACATCCATGTTGACACAATGCGCATAAAAATATTTTTCTTAGTTGCCACTGAGGCAAAGAAAAAAAAATCTTTTACCAGGTGGGATGCCGAGTATTTTTAAATTGGTTTACCCAATCATGACGTCATAGAGTAGAGCGAATGGGAGAATTGCTTACTAGGGAGTAGGTCTTTCTCCTGTGACTTGTGCGTCTCACGTGGTGTTCTTCATTATCAGCGCATGCTTCTTTGCGGTTAAGAGACAGTGGTAGACGGTAGTATGAGCATACTTCGATGGATTTTCTGAGGATTATTTTCGATAAATGACCTGTAATGGCCACTAGAATAGCATAACTTATAAACTTATAAACAAAATTATAGCAAAAAAAGGACATGTATGATGTTTCACTCATATGTCAAAGGAGTGAAATTTGCTTATTGTAACGTGTGCCGGAGTGATTTCAGCATTTCTCACGGAGGAAAGTATGACATTTCTCGCCACGTGAATTTGTCAAAACACAGTGAAAATGTGAAAGCAGCAAAAGTCTACAAACATTTTTCAAAGAGGACGGTCAGTCTAGTGGCAGATTATGCAAGTTTCTCGGGGGGGTGGGGGGCGGTTAATTAGACGATTGACATAAACATCCATTTTATGGAAGCAATTTAGGATCTTTTACATTAATTTCTTTATTTCTTGGAGGGGTCTGTAAAGAAGTTTATTGCTTACAGGTATTTTAAATTATTAAAACTGCATTGTGACGGTTAAAAATCCAGGTTCGATGCACTTAGTTGCAGTAAGAAAAAGACATTGAATGATTAAAACTATTTATTTAAAAGATACTATTGAACATTATTACAACGGGTGGTGGTGGCTCAGTGAAATAAAATGACGTTTTATATGGACAGTGCAATTAAGATGGAATGAATTAAAAATTACGCCAGCAGAGAATTATACATTGGCGAGAACAATAACTTGGCTGAGATAAATAACGCCAATTCCAGAGCAACCCTAACAGTTAATCCAATAAAATTAAAATGACGTAATCACGAGCAAATAATTTTAAAGATGTTGCAGGGCAACAAGTAGTAACCTATGCTAGCAGGGCCAAGAGGGGAAGCAAAAAGGCCATTGATTTTGCAAACGGACAAAATGTAATCTATTTTTAGCACAACGGCACCACCAATTTGATGTAGAGAAAAAAAAAGAATAAAGAATAATGCACACGGGGAAAGCGAATATACAGATTTAAAAGCCGAAGTGACCGAAAAATGAGAACAGAAAAGATTTAGAATACAAGATTTTGAATAGATTACATTAAAGAAAGCCAAATTAAATATGTGATCTCCATCACACGGTGTTTTAATTGATTTGCCTTTTATTCAACAACATTTTCTTTTATTGTTCTTAGCTTTATTTAATACTTAAACTTCAAACAAATAATTGTGATATAAAATGCATTAAAAATAATACTCGTGCATTCTATGGTGAAAGGTAGAAAATAACGCTCATGCGTTGTATAGCAAAAAGTGTCGAAATTTCTGTTTGCACGCTGTTTTACACATTTTGATTTTCCCAGGTTGTCAAGTCTGCTACACTTGCGGAAGATGTTTTAAACTGTAACATTCTTTGCCAATTTTATAGTTTTTTCATCAAAGCCTTTTAAACTACTTAATCGGGTTTTTATATTTTAATGCATCTTTACAATTGTGCCATCAAAATGATGTCAATTTCACTTGCAATATCTAACGTAAATTGTTAAAGTAAAAAATAATAATAATCTCATGTTGTTCACTGATCTACTTTTATTGGATACTGGCGGCCTACAGTGACCAGTTGGTTTGCCATCTTAATAAATCTTGTTCGGTGAGAATCCTGTTCCTCACCGGCTTCCTTGGGACTGAAATCTCTCATATTCTGAATGGAATTTAAGATGATGATGGTTACAATGGTCCTACGGTAAGTGCGCTCCCTGCTAATGTAAGAAAGATACCCCCGTTTATGCTCTACTTAGTTTTTAGTTCGAAATGAAGCCCCTTCGAAGCCAGCGCCCAGATGCGATGCTTACTGTGTCGGGCCACCCCTGGTTACAAAAATAAGATGGTTAAATCAGGGGTGATTGTGTTCCGGGGGTAGCCCGGAATTCCGGGTTTTTTGCTTGATCTCTCCGGGTCAAGGACAGATTAAAGGGGTGGGGGGCAGAGGGGGCAACCGCCCCACTCCCCGAGAAAAAAGAAATTAATGTAAAATATCCTATTTTACTTCTATAAAGTGGATTTATATGTCAATCTTCTAACTAACCGCCCCCCCCCCCCCTCCTCCACAAACGCATGAATCCGTCTCTTTCCGAGTAAGATATTATGAATGCATCAGACCAACGTATTTTGGTTTGTTAAAGAAATCATCGTAATTAAATTGCTTCTATATTTTTATTTACTTATTAATCCCAACAGTTTTCATGTAAAAATATTTATTCTAGCAGCAGAAGCATAGTTTGGCTGGGATCATGGGTCAGCAGCTGTTTGGGGTATCATCATATCCGATTCTTTCAACTGATAAGGGTGGAGTCTGAGTGTCTGGCAAGGCATTCTTTGGGCTTGTATGCGGAGGGGAGAGAAGAGAATCATAGGGTGGGAATTTATAAGATGAGTGGATGTGTTGGAATGTGAGAAACCTTTTCCCGTTTTGTTTTAATCAATTTTACTGGGTACACCAGATAGTAGTTTCAGCCGTGAAATGGATCAGCTGTTAGCTGTTACGACTTTTTATCATTGTTTATTATGCAGCCTTTTGAATTCCTTTTTATTATGAAATATCTCAAACCAACCAGGTGACGATATCGAGGAATTAGAAAAAGAAAGTGAAAATAAATTAGCACTTAGTGCAAACTTTCTTCACAATTCAATAAATCCTGCACCGCAAAGCGTAACAACACCACACTCCTCAAAACAATCTACTGAGGATGTTACTCGAGAAGGCAGTAGAAAAAGAAAGTCAACCTCTGCAACTAACAGCAAAACTAAACAATAAAAAATTACTTTTTATTTATTACAAAAATTTATACAAATTATTTTTGTTAAAAATTACTTTTTATATTTTACAAAAATGATACAAATTAGTTTTTCTGTAACATTTAATAAAGCTATTATAAAATTAAATATAAGACATTTACATTTTTGCTAAAAAAATAATTTAAATACCAGAATATATTTTCTAAAGCAAATTTATTCAATTGAAGAGTATAAATATAAATTTCTTAATATATGCAATTTCCCCCCCCCTCCCCCTTTTAAATATATATGTATAAACAGGAGTTTTTCAAGTAACCATACAATTTTGTTTCATATCAGCCAAGTTACTTGTTTTATTAGGGAGACTGCGATTTTAATAATGTTTGCTGGCTTTATTCTAACACTTTAAACCCTAATTTTTCTACTCTTTTCTCTACTTTTTCTAGTGAAATTTTGAATACTTAAGAAAAGCTTGTGTTCTAAATAAATGTTTATGTTTCACCTATTTTATGTTTGAAAATTCTAGCATTTCTACTGTTTTAAAATTTTTATAATTATAGCATTAATTGCTTTTTGCTCTTATAAAAAGAAACTATTAATTTAAAAACATCATAATTTAGTGTGTACAAGAGTATACTACTATATGCAAAAGGTGAAGAGTGTGTTATCCCAAGAATGTATTGGATTTTTTTTCTTTATCTGTGTGTGTGCGTGGAGTTCTCTAAACTGTGCACCCTGATTGAACATTGATAATTTGTAAATTCAAAATGATTAATCTCATTATAGTCTGGTTTATTCAATGTGTATCAGTTGGTACACATTGAATAAACACATTGAATATTAATGAGTATAGTACTGTGTGTATTGGTAATGTTCAGGATTTTTTGTAATCGCATCGGTAATTTTCAGGATTTTTTACTTTGGGTCACAATCACCCCTGTTAAATGGTAAAAACCTACAAAAAGGTACAAATTATTTAAGTCCTATATTAATTCTGAAGACCTTCTGGATATATTTGCCTTTATCAAAAAACGGGAAGGAAAAAAAAAAGTAAGAAAATCTGTGACACACTCAGATTTTAAATGTGCACTAAAGTCTTAATATATATTAAAGACGTATTATAATCCATAGGTCTTCCCTATTTTCTTTCTTTATTTCATGAAGTTGGAAAGTATATTATTATTCATGAGTGTGATTAAACAAAATTAAAATTCATAATTCTAACATCCTTTTTCTGGATGTAATACATTAGAAATAGACGGGGAAAAGCTGCCCAGAAAAATGCACAATTCGAATTGAATTAAAGTTTCAAACACTTATTCAGGTGTATTCATAATCCCAGTAGCAGACGAAAAATTGTGCCAAGCACTAGAATCGCATATTGTTAGACCTATCAGGCATTAAAGCTTCTTTTTCAAAATCTTTTATTTGCCGTAATTCAATATCGGCCAATTAATTCATAGTATTAATTTAATTTGTAATGCTTTAAAACATCTCAATTTATAATTTTCTTACCTCATTGGTTTTCCCAAATGTGAACAAGTGCTTACGGACTTCCCTTTTGTGTTATGCAAATTAATTTCACTTTTGCATTATGCAGATTAAAGCTGCTCTTCCAATTGACGCCACGCGCCTTGCACGTGCCGTCTTTCTCTCGGCACGGGTGTCCTTGTAATATCGTACTTCGAGTGTCGTAGCTAAGATTTAAATATTCTAGCTTTGATGCCTGGATAGCTCACTTAGATCTTTTTCTTTTAGCATGTTAGTTTGACAATGTAAAAATCATAGTAATATAGTCGTCAGCTTAACAGATCATTGGCCATTTTTTAAAAGGAATATTTTGAATTATAACAAAGGATGTTATTGTAAGTTTTGTATTACTTACTCTGTTGCTTTTCCCGGCCTGTAGCTGGATGAATGACCTTTAAAGTATCAAGATGATTTAAATAAAACTGTTTTTATCTTATTAAATATTTTTAGTCATTTTAAAACTTTTACACTGCCTTACACCGAGCAAGTTTTTTAAACTGCTTGCATTGCATATATATATATATATTCTGCTGCAATATTTTAGAAGTTAGTACTGAAGGACTTGAGAGAAATTATTAGAAACTTTAAAATTTTATTCAGCCTGTCCTCATTTGCCCATTCGGTACTGACTATTACATTTTATTTTTCGCCACTTGGAAAATTTTCAAATCCTATTTTTCTTTTGAGTATAAAACATTGCATTCCTGCTCTGATTTCACATGCACAGGATATTTTAATTAAAAAATAACCTTACAAATAATCTTTAAAAAAAAAATCTGCATTCTTTTATGTTTACTTCAAGAGTCTGAATCATTTAATAAACTTGCCAAATATGGCAACCTAGATATGCTTAATTCTCAATCTTTCCACTGTGAGGTTATAATTGTGAAATGGCAGAGAGCAAAAATTAGCCTTTTACCATACATTTTTTATCGATATCTCCTAAATAATTCTAATTTCGAAAAAATCGCTTTAAGGTATGTCGGGACCCATCCTGGAACTAATTTAAATTATTGAAAGGAAAGTAGTTAATTTCATGCTATTCACTGATCTACTTTTATTGGATACAACCACCATAATATGTAAATGGTGAGTCAAGTGAAAAATTAAATTAAATTTTTGTATATGCACAGAAGTACAAAGTGCTTAAAAGTGTGACACTTAGTAGCAACATAGACTATGATTGTCTTTACAGAACGCCATCTTAGTAAAAATGGAAAATGGCCTAACGAAACCCCTCCCAACTTTGATAATTCTGCTGCAATAGCTCCCCGCATCTTCGCTAAATTTAAAGACCATAAAAATCCTCCTTCGCTCAGACCTATTGGTAGCAAATTAGTGGCGGCTTGTGACCGGTTTCAGTGGTGGGGCCCGAAAAAAAAATATTGCCAATTAAAATCGCGAAAATATATGTACATATAGAACAACCTATCCCCACGTTCATACAGCATAAGTATTTAAAATTTCTCAAATGACAAATAATTATCGAATTTACTATACAACTTTTGCTATTTTATACGTAGTTATGTTAAATTGAAAAGTTTACTTTATTACTAAACAAAAAGCCACATTTAAATATTTAATATTTATGTTCTTTATAGTTGCCTGTTCATAATTTTTAGATGATTTAATTATTTTAAAATAAATAACATATATAAAAAATACATTCATACATTGCTTTTCGTAAATCAAGAAAACAAAACAGAAAAATATCTGACTGCACTGCAAAAATACGATCACGTAAATAAAAAATGATTTCCTCCTAAGCAGAAAATTTCGCCAATAGCTACCGATTGCCGAAATTTCCCCGTACGGTCGTGTAGACCACCGTGCGAGGGCCCGAACATCTGGGCCCAGAAGGCAGCACCAAATAAGCCGTTTGGAAGCTGAGTTAATTCCGCGTCAGTATGGCTTTGTGCTCAATGCCAAATATGTCAACCCGGTAAACGGAGAAGAGACGCCCCATTCAGGGCAGGGCAGACCATGGCCCAAGCATGATTTAGATAGGGGGAAAATCCTATAACTATCGCTTTTTTAAGTGCGTTTTTTATTGGATAGTATTAAAATAGAGTAAAACGCGTGTATTTTTTTAATGAAGGTAAATTATTGAAAGAACTGCCTTACATAATAGGAAGATACTTTGATTTAGACGGTGCTTAGTCGGTGGAGCCAGGCCCCTCTGGTTCTTAATGACAAGTCGCCACTGTAGCAAATGTGAAAGCCCAACTTACACACTCAAAAAATATATGAAAAATGTCCTATTAGAAATTATCCCTCCCTCCGATTTTGTACTGAACTCCACTAATGACTTCTTAAAACATATAAACGATTTTACTCTCAAAGAAAATGAAATTATGGTCAGTTTTGATGTTATATATCCTTACCCATCCATAGACATCAATGAAATGATTCTCATAATAAATAAACAAATAGCCCTAACTTACAAAAATGAAGAAATTAGCAACACTCTAACAAGAGCCATAAACCTGCTTTTGACTAACTCATACTTTCAATTCGATAACCATTTTTACAAACAAACACGGGGTGTCCCAATGGGGTCACCAATATCGGGAATTGTGGCCGACTGGAAAATGTGCCTTCTTGAAAATAAAATTCACACTAATTTTAACCAATCATTTCGATTGTGAGTACGATACGTTGACGGCATTGTTCGCCATAGTAAATGGTTGGTTGGTTTGGTTTGTTGGTGTTTATTGGCACAGGTCCAAAAAGGACATGCTGCGCCAGACGATGAGTTAAAACGATGTAATGATTTCCATAGTAAATGAAGACAAACTCCTAGATAAATTAAACAACCTAGAGCCTAATATAAAATTTACTTATGAAACTGAATGACTCCATAAACTACCTTGATGTCAGAATTATGAAAAATAAAAATCTCAAACTTCAAACCACCGTATATCGTAAATCTCTAAGTAACACAGCAATAGTTAATTTCAAATCAAATACCCCTTTTAATTATAAAATAGCCGTCATCAGGTCCTACATAGATCGCGCATTAACAGTTTGTTCAAACGAAACCATTTTACAGGAGAAACTACAAATTATTAGGAAACAATGTCAGGAAGCAAATTACCCGCAGCATATTTTCAATAAATTGATCAAAGAAAGACAAAAGGAACTCAATACAATTAGCAATAGACAGAAACCAAAACTAAAATTCACTACAGCTATACCTTTTTGCAGGGGAGCTGCTAATAAAATATCACACTCAGCTCTTAAGAAAAATATCAGGTTCCCAATAAAACCAAATCAAAACATTTTTCAACATATCAGATCCGAAAAAGACCAAATAAAACCCACGGACTCTGCAGGCATTTATAAAATTAACATAAAAAATAACGAAAACAAAATAGCCGGCTGCTACATTGGGTTTACTAAAAGAAAAATAAAAGATCGTCAAACAGAACACATTAACGACATTAAATTCAATAGAGAATCTACAGCCTTATCCCGCTTCGCACTAAACACACCTATCACAATAGATTTCCTAGGAATACGAAAAATAGCTCATTTCAACAACCACACATATGCCTATTTACGCGAATCGTTAGAAATATTATCAACAGAGGGCAGCATCAACGACGTGACGCACGCTATGGCATCAACGACACTTATGCATCAATGACATGATGCGAGACATGGAATGACATCATGCGCAGAAAGAACGGCGCAAAAGAAGAGGAGGCGGGAAGCAACATCATTCCCACAAAAAGGATGGACTGATGATGGTTTTGGAGTGTGCAACCGAAATATATCTCCGGAGTATGGCAGTAATAATTTTATTAAGTTAACAATGGGAATCCCTCCGTATTACATTTTAACCTTTTAACATTTCATCTTAAAAAAAAAAAAAAAAAAAAAAAAACGCAGAACAATTAAAGCGAAGTGTTGCTTATGCTATCCCTTCTCTCATCACTTTTCATATCTATTTTGCATTTTGTCAGGATCTGCCAGATTTGGACAAAATTCCTGTAGAATATTTGTGACTGTTTGAGGTCATGTTGCAGAACACTGAATATAATTCTACTCCTGGGTATAAATGCTAACTACAGCTAAATCATCAACTGCCAAAAATCAAGAGAATTTTTTGAGCATTTAATAATTATGTAACAAATTAAGAGTAGAGAAAGTTTAAAAACTTGTGTTTAAGATGAAATAATTCTGATTCGTTACGCTAACAGTTGATTTTAAATTCTCCAGTATCCTAACAAAATATATCTTTAGTCAAGAAATGTGATGTTCATCATATTATTCCTTTTTTCCTTAATAAAAATGTCTGATATTTCAAAAGTATATTATTTTTCGTATATTTAGTTCACAAGTATTTTTAACTTACCATAATTTATGGAAGAAACGCCGCGGCTTTTACAATATATATATATATATTTTGACAATCTTCAAATGAAAAATCATAACATTTATTTAGTAATAATTGTCTCCAAAGATGGCGCCACCACCGATCACATACTTTTTAGCGGTGCACGGAGCACAGCGTAACGAATCAGAATGCGAGCCTACCCCATTGGAAAGCAGTTTGATTCAATGCTCTGGGTGGATACATAAATCCAACCGATGTCTTCTCAATTAAACTTTTTATGTCTACATTTTAGAACTATAATTAAACTTTAATGAAGATTTTAATGTATATATATATTTTGATGGGCTAAAGTTCCTTAAAATACTGCAAAAACGCACTACCCTCGATTAACTGCACCCCTGTTTTCCAATGAACGTCCATTGTTCTCAGGGCCGGACTCTCCAGGTCGGCTGGTCAGTGATTGCCGAGAGCCCCCCAGTGAGGTCTCCGCAAAATGGATATACTACTTTCTAAAGAAATTTGATATACATCAGAGTAATGTACCAAAGTAGTTCAATTATTTATTTCTTTGTAATCTTGCACTTTTACACAGTGGCATTGAGAAGGACCCCACAGTGCCACAAGGGATCCCCCGAAGAATCGGGGCCCGCAATAGCTTTAAAACACTTAAAATGGTTTTAAACAAGTAAATCCAATTTTCAAATCTTGCATATCCTAATATTCTATTCCCTCCAAATTCACCAGTAAGGAGCCCCTTTTCAATAGCTGGGGGTCCCCATAGGAGCTAGCAGCCCCCCTCCCAAAAAAAAGAAGTTTATCTATGAGTTATGTTTATTCTTGCGGAGAACTATCAGTAATTGGCAAGCCCAGGAAAGGCTGGGTGCTTTTAAAATAAATCCCAATGTTAGAAATATCGAAAGTAATAAATGAATAGAAGCATCAAGAGTTAGCACACAACATTCAAAGCTTAAAACAAACAATTTGCTGGAGCACGCTCATTATGTAGTGAACAGCAGGCCATCTGTTGGGGGGGGGGGAAAGAATGTTTACTTTTGATTGTGTGGAGCCTCATCATTAGCTCGTTTACATTTTATATGTTTTGCAGCTTTTACTTTCAATATTTATGCTTAAATGCTTAATTAAAAATCAAATGCATAAAGAATTAAGGTTGTTAATTCAATTTTATTAAGGGAAATATAATTTTACTGTGCGAAAGCTGAATTGATTTATCATTAAAAATACTGGTTGTTCTTACTTAAAATAACCCTGCTAGGGAAAAAACACTTATTTATCATTTTTAGATTAGAAAACGTAGTTTATCTGAAAAAGTGTATTCTTTTTTCTTTAAGAGGAAATATAAAATGTACCTGTTTCTATATAGTGAGTTACTTTATTTCTCCTGCAAAGCTTGTTGGAATAAATTTTATAGAAATATCAACAAACACTTTTAAACTATCAGTAAATTGTATATACTTTTTAAAAATTTAATTGTATATATGGATAAAAATGATCTTTAAGAAAATAGTGCAGTGCACTGTAATAAGGATGCATGTAGCTTTCTCAGAATTTTATTTTTAAAAACTTTATCTGTGAAATACCCATTAAAAATTTTTAAACAGATATTATAGCATACTTTTAACTATTTGTGTATAAAATTTGGTGGAAATTGAAAATGGAGCACTTCACAAAATTAACTGTTGAAGTTATTCCCTCTGCCAACCAAAAAAAGAGAAATAAATGGATTTTACAGCTACTGTAGTAATGCAGTACAATATTGACCTTGCTTAATTGAAAATGTGTCTTTTTCTGATCAAAACAACACAAATTTGAAGTTTGCAGGGCAAATTTTAAGAAAGTTATGGCTATTTATGTGTGTATAAGTGTCATTCAAGATGGCGTCTGACAGGACATCTCATTTGAAATTTGAAAGCTCATAACTTTTGAATACCTTAATTAATCTTAATATAATTGATATATTTGTAATCAGCATCAAAAAGTTGTTCATACGTACCAAATTCAAAATCAACTTTTATAAAATTTAAAATGCATAACTTTAAAATTCTGAACAAAATTTTGTCCCTTTTTCACTGTGCTTTTGTTTTGAATGCTCTCTATTTGTGTTTCAGTGAGTTTATTGGACTAGCTTGTTCATCTGATGGAAGAAGTCCCATATTTACCATATTAAATCATGTTGCAATGAATGCTGATGTCATTCATCACAGAGAGCAGCTAGTAGTTATTTCCATTGCGATATTTTCTGTCAGAACTTTAGAAAGTAAGCTTTTAACATTACTTAATTTATTTAAATTCCCTGCCCCTTTAGATTTTTATTTGCAAATGCATTCATAAAAAATTGCTGAAATATAACTATCTGCATCAATTGGGAAAGTTATTCTGTAAAAATAAAATGTTTTTCTCCTCTTCTAAAAAAACTGTTATAATTCTTTTAAAATGACTGTAATTCAGCATGTTCTTTTAATGACAAAGAATTAAAATTTTGACTTTCTGTATTATTACTACTGAAAATTTTCTATTATCAGTTACTCACTCCTGTAAATACTTCTAAATAAAAATATTTATTTTATTTTAACATATTATTATTATTTTTTTTTTCTTAAAGTACGGAATCTAAAGGAATGGATAGTACCATGCTCTCAACTTCTGAAAAACGCTTCTATTTTAGTTCACCGATCGCTAGATCTTCAAATGCTTCCTGGTATTATAAAAGTAAGCTAGAACTGTTCATTAAAAAAATTTATGTCTGCAGTTATTATTCTTTTGTAAAACTTTATTATTCTTTTATAAAACTTTTATTGCAAGTTAAAATCAATCACAGAGGTATCTTAAATTTAGTTAAAAACACATATAAAAGCCTTTAAAACTACATTAAAAAAATTAAAAAGTTAAAAACAAAACACCATTTAGCGCTTTCAGCAGCCTATCCCGCTGCCGTCTTCAGAACTGATGAGTCTCCTCCCAGCTTCAGCACATCATACCAGGCTCCATCAATCTGCGCGTGCGTCATATCTTTGACGGCGCCCTCTTGTGTAAGTGTTTCCAATGCTTCACGTTTCAAACTATAATTATGGTTATTGTAATTGGCTATTTTTTTAAAGTTAATGAAATCTATATCGATATTTTCTTTTAAGGCAAGGCGGGAGAGGGCAGTACTATGTCTATTAAATTTAATGTCGTTAATGTGTTCCTTTATTCTATCTTTTATTTTCCTTTTTGTGACACCTCCGCAGTGGCCGGGAAGGTTAGATTCTTATTAAAAGGTTAAAAGGTAATACGGAGGATTCCCGTAGTTAACTTAATTAAAAACACTACCATTTTCCTCCACAGATATATTTCGGCCGCCGGCCCACGGCCATCCTCAGTCCATCTTCTCCCTCGTGGGAATGATGTGGCTTCCTTCCTCCTCCTCTCTCTCTCGCCTCACCATGGCACAGTGGTTATGCCACTGAAAATGGTAGGCGGCCGAAGTGTGAAGGTCCCAGGTTCAGGTACCATCGCACGGCTGTCGATCTAACGGTCTGGAGTTTTGGTAGGTTTTCTCCAGATGTAACGTGAATACGCGTTAGAACCCCTGAGAAAGTCCTCCTACCAAGGCATCCCCCATCCTAGGCAGATACCCCGTGTGCAGGTTTGCCTTAACACACAAAACACAACAACCTCTCTCTCTCCGCTCTTTCGGCGCATGACGTCATTCCAGGTTTCGTCTATTGTTGCATGGGTCGTATTGTTGATGCTGCCCTCTGTTGATATTATTTCGAAAGATTCGCATAAGTAAGCGTAGGTATGGTTATTGAAGTTGGCTATTTTTTGGATTCCTTGAAAATCTATTGTGATAGGGGTATTTAACGCGAGGCGGGATAAGGCTGTAGATGGTCTATTAAATTTAATGTCATTAATATGTTCAGTTTGGCGATCTTTTATTTTTCTTTTAGTTACCCCAATGTAGCAATGGGTTATTTTGTTTTCGTTATTTTTTATGTTAATTTTATAAATACCTGCAGTGTCTGTGGGTTTGATTTGGTCTTTTCTGATCTGATATGTTGGAAAATGGTTCGATTTGGTTTAATGGGGATCGTGATATTTTTCTTTAGAGCGGAGTGTGATATTTTATTAGCTGCTCCTCTGCAAAAGGGAATAGCAGTAGTGAATTTTAGTTTTGGTTTTTGTCTATTGCTAATTGTATTGAGTTTTTTTTTCTTTCTTTTACTAGTTTATTGAAAAAATAGAATTTTTGGAAAGAAGGGTATAAACTGGAAGTTTATAATGGAAAGAACTCCTAGTTTATAGAAAAACTATTGCCCTAATAAACAACTACCAGGGGCACGGCTGGGGAGTAGCGCGCTACAAGTAGTGAAACTACAGTAGTCGCTACTTTTTTTAGTAGTTTGTAGTGTAGCGCGCTACTTTTTTAAAAAAGTAGTTTGTAGTGTAGCGCGCTACAAAAAATTAGTAGTTTGTAGCACGTTTTGGAAGCTACTTTTGCCGCGTCATCATTTCCGGCGATTGATCTCGTGGTGCAAATTCTCTTTCTTATGACACCAAGCATAGAACTGGAACTAATGCTTGAAAGAATACCCAATCCCTCCCCCGCCCCTCCCAGGGTGTCTATGTGTGCCCTGTGCCCCCTGGGATTCTATGGGGGCACACACCACATGCACACGAGTGAGGGGGGGGGGTTCCTGCCTGAAGCCTGACCTTGTACATCTTTTTTCTTTTTATCATTCTCAGTATTATTTGTAGACTCACCAATCTGCTATAAAGAGGACACAAAAAAGAAGGAAAGAGAATCCAAAGCTAATCATATTTAGATGGGGCCTCGGAGTACTGGGTTACTTGTGCGCACCCACAGAGGGGCTATGGGGGCTAAAGCTCCCCTAAAACTGGAGAGTTAGATCTGAAAACCTTTAAAAATTGAAAAATGTCATTAATGAATTAAAACATTTTATTATTAAAATTTATCTTAACTATTTCTAAAATATTTTTTTACCAAGAAAAAAAAAAAAAAGAGAGACGTTGGTTTTTAAGTAAATACTTACAGTCAGTGTATGAAATACAGTTAAACTATATTACAACGTCAGTGAAAAAGTCAGGTATTTATTTATGACTCTATAACGAGTTACGCTGATAGTGGCCTTGTGTTCTATGGGCGTGTGATACAGAATATTTTGACATTATAAGGGAATTATTACTATAATCGAGGTCACTATAACCAAGTCCATCAGTATTTGTTGTCTTAGCCCCTCCTAAACTAAAATCTTGGGTGTGCCACTCCTTCGGGGACCCCTTTACTATACCATACCAAGCATTTTAACAGAGTATTTTCAGAGTCTCATTATCACATGGACGCGCGGGCAATAGCCCGGAGCCCCTGAAAAATAGAGGCCTCGCAAATCTCTCGATTTATTGTATATTAAATTTATATATGCTGCAATAATAATTTTTCTTAAGCTAAATTTCCTTTATGATATCTATATCATAATTGTGTAACAATAAAAAGGCTTCGAGACTTATATTTTCCGTTCTTGTAACTCAATGATAATGGTTTCTAAGATTAGATTAATAAAGTAGAAATTAAAGGCGTTTTTGAAAACTTATGGCCGTATGTACTTATCATAAAATATCCATTAGTTAGCATTTATATATATTGTAGTATGTTTTGTGTTTTACTTATTAGTTATATATATATATATATATATATATATATTATGATGAAGAAAAGAAAATTTTCTGGCAGGCGGAACTTGGCGCACACATACGCTAATAATATAAATGAATTTTTAAAAAATATTAAAATCAATTTTAAATGCATAGTCTTGTTCTAAATGAGTATAAATACATGAGTAATTTTTAATTCAATTTTAGAATTATTTAAAAATGTTTTATTTTTATGCTGGGAAAATAGAAAACAATCAAAAATAAGTTAAATGCCTGTAATAGTATGGAGGCCCAAAATAACCTCTTTCCCCGGGGCCCCATCTAAGTATACTCAGGGTCTGCATATTTTTGATCGCTATAACGTTTTTTCACCATAAAACATTTTTAAAACTTCCAACATTGAATTTTAAAAAATTACGTACATATACTTGAGCAAGATTATATAACTAAGAATAGTTTTTATTTTAATATTGTTGCGGAATTACTCTGCTACTCCTGGGGTTCGTCGTTCTAAAGTCCTGTTGGTGTAAAAAGTTCAAGTAAAAAGTCACTTTTCAGGATGGAACACGAACTTTATTGCTTCTAGAACTTCGTAGAACAATCAGCTGTACACAATTCACAAGCACAATCTAGCAGCAACGTGCTTTTAACAATCCGCCTGGATCAGAAGCTCTCACAAATGCAGTATTTCTCACACAAAATAAGTCACTTTCACAGGCGAAAATTCCGTGGAAATATTCAAGGGATATAGTACACAATCCCTTAAGACACAGCAATGAAGAATTTACACACAGCACTTTAAAAACAGCTTCACAAAACAAGCTAAAACACAGCTTCTATTCACACAGAACAAGCGTAACAAAATATATCTTTAGTGATATCTACCATAAAACATTTTCAAAACTTCCAACATTGAATTTTTAAAAATTGCATACATATACTTGAGCAAGATTATATAACCAAGAATAATTTTTATTTAATATTTTATCCATTTGTATTATTAACATTATGGACATTAAATCTGGGATGAGGGCCGGATTTAGGGGAGGGCAACCGAAGCTGCAGCTCCAGGTCTTCCACAAGAGAGGAGGCCCCCCCACAATAGACATCTTTACATAAAATTTCCTAACGAATGTCGAACTCGGAAACCCAATCCTGGACTTCTAGGTTATGAGTTAACGGCGAACCCACTTCGCCACACTTGTCTTCGAAAAAATTCTTAACTTGTTTGAGAAATAATTAGACGCCACCACTCCTTTGTTGCCCCAGGGCGTCCGCACCTCTAAATCCGGTACTGTCTGGGATGGTTTCTACAAGGTGCTCAAGTTTAGACAAAAAATTTGTAATTTTCTTTCTTCTTTGAAACATAAAACACAAGGCACTGGTACTCGGGGTAAAAAATGGCATTTCAATTTACTGTACTTTGATCAAATCGTGTTCACCATCCAAAAAATGTCTCTCAGTTGATCTATTGATGGACAACAATACAACAATAACTGTTACAGAGGAAATTGTTTTATTTTTATTATTATTATTATTATTATTTCAGTATATATGAATTTTTAATCTATATTATTGGGATATTTGGGGACGCGGGCTCCCCCCCCCCTTATCAGTGTAATAATCTGGGAACGCCAGAAAGAAATCAGAATCAGAACAGCTTGCATTTGTATTGATGTCTCTAGTCTGACTGACAGTGTAAAAGAAAAAGTAGCTGCATTTAACTTCATACTAAGGCAAGGCCAGTTGGCGGATCCAGAGGGGGCACGTGCGCCTCCCAAATGAATCAAGTTTAGACCATAAAAATTGATTTATTTTGAAAAATAATGTATGTAAGGTTTTATTTTTTGAAATATCTATTTCTGTGCATAAAAGTGAGCATTTTTTGCTTTTGAAAAGGAATTTTACATATCTTTAAATAGCATGCTTTTGTGACATCATTAATTTTCTTTTTTCTTCTTTTTTTGCACCCCTAAATACAGTATAGTGTCCACTTGCCCACTGTTGAGTGTCCAGCATTCCGTGAACTCGATATCCTTCCAAAGCTGGAATGATATATAGTCAGTCCTCACAATTAGCGAACGCCCCCCCCCCCAATCCCCTCTCACAGAATTCAAAGGAATTGTGTGAGAGGAGATTCTTGAATTCTGTGGGAAGGACTTGCAGGGGGCAATACAGCTTCGTTTTAAAACTTCCTGGTTTACACCAGCCCAGGAAATTACTGAGAAAGCAATGAAAAGGAAGAAAAACTCCAATTATACCCCTTGAACCTGAACCTATAATGAATCAGCATTTTCTAAATTCGTTTTCAAATGTGAACTGCTCACTCATTTATTCTTGTCTTTTTTTTTGGGGGGGGGGGGGGGACAGGGGGCAAAACGGGTATTTCACAAATTTTTAATATTGATTTCATATCTCAAATAAAAAAAACAGACATTCACAGGATTTTTGTTTGAAAATATAAAAAAACAGGAAAAGCGGGGAAAAAAATTGGGCGATTCTTCGAAATATACCTTGAGGGGGTGGGGTCAAAATAAGTTCTTACAGGAAAAAAAACAGATATTAAGATTTTTTGCTTTAAAATATAATAAAACGGAAAACCTAAAGAAAAATTTAAGGATTTTTTAAAGATTGCCTCCCCAAGGGATGCTGCACTGGGGGAGGGGGTGGGGCAAAATGTTTTTTACATATATATTTAACATATCCTTTGTATTAAATAAAGAGCATTCATATGATTTTTATTTTAAAATACAACAAAAAAGAATATCTAAAAAGAAGTTTTAGGAAGGGGAGGGAATAGCAAGTTGGCAAAACAAAGAAAAACAAATGAAGTATAAGATTTTTATTTTTATTTTGCTTTAAAATGTAATAAACAAGAACGTCTAAAAAATATTAGGATTTTTTTGTCGCCCTTATGGGGGAGAGGAGGGAGCCAAAACATGTTTTTCAAATATCCTTCATATCTCAAAGAAAAAAAAAAGCAGATATTCTTTATTTGTTAATGAAATATTTAGATTAATTAAAATATGTGTTAATTTTATAAAAAGTTTTGCTATGTCACTTTCTTCAAACATTCAACTATCAATATGTCAAAAAATAGTAAGGCTGTCTCAGCCCCCCCAGAATATACATTTTGTATGGCAAAATTATTACATACGTAGCTCTAAACGACTCATTTAGTGGCGTAAGCTGTCTTCCCTTCGCAAATAAATAAATCATTAGCTTTTAAAATGAAATGTTGTTAATTTAAATATACAAGTACAACGTTGTGCTCTTACCAAAACATAGGAACTAAATTAATTTGGCAAGCCAACGCTACGTGATCTTCCTTCTTGACACAATGACACCCTCAATTATTGAATCGTTTCTTTATACAACTAGTTCCACCAGTGGCGTATGAAGACTTCCTTCAAGGGGTTTGGGGGTATAGACATAACTTTGTATTAAAATGCGTAATATTTAAGCTAAAAAATGAAAATTTATGGGTATTTTGTTAAAAAATTCAATTATTTGTTATTTATTTATTTTTAACTTTTTTGGTTCTCATGATTTTTCTCATGCTTTCAGAGCTCACTTTCTCAATTTATTTTTATCATAGAGGTATTAAAACTGAATTAGTTTCAACATTACTGCAATAATTAGCAGTAGTTGTCAGTAGCTTATATATAGGCTTCCATTTCGAGGGGAGGGGGACGATTCAGTATTTTAAACTTTATTGTTCTAAAGTTAAAAGAAATGTTTCAAAATACCTCCTTTTTAATAATTGCTGTACATTTCTTGAGGGGGCCCTCCGCCCTCCTCAAGCACTCTCCTGGTAGTTGTTTATTAGTGCAATAGTTTTTTTCTAATTAAGATATCAATAGTTTTCTCTAATTAGGATATAAATATCCTTAATATGAATATAATGCAAACTGAATTTGTTAGCAAAATTTGTCTCCTAAAAGTAGCGAAAAAGTAGCGAAGTAGCGACTACATTTCAAAAGTAGTGTAGCTAACTACATTTTTCAAAAAGTAGTTGTAGTTAGCTACATTTTTCGAAAAGTAGCAGTAGTTGTAGTTCGCTACAAAAAAAAAAGTAGTTTTTCCCACCACTGACCAGGGGTGTATTTGAGAAGGGTGACAGGGCCCCCTCTGAAAATGTAAAGCAATTATTTAAAAAGAGCTATTTTGGAACATTTCTTTTAATTTTAGAACAATAAAGTTTAGAATACTGAATCCTCCCCCTCCAACCAAAATGGAAGCCTATATATACGCTACTGACAACTACTGCTAATTATTGAAGTATTGCTGAAATAATTAAGTTTTAATACCTCTGTGATAAAAATAAATTGGGAAAGTTAGCTCTGAAATCATGAGAAACAAAAAAGCTAAAAACAAAATAAAATTGGATGTCTGAACTGGAAAAAAGGCCCGTTTTGAGAGCCCTTTCATGTTGTACAAACATTCTAGTTTCTTGAGCACAAATCAAAATGAATGAGTATAAAGGCCCTTTTTCATGACTTACCAAATTACTGATGTATGACGAATGATCCGTGTGTATCATGTAACATTGTATATTTTAATTGAAAACATCATATATGATATGTATATTATGAAATAATGAAACAATTACTAATTAAATTCATGATATATCTAGTTAAAACATTGCATTAAAAAAACCTCTATATATGTTAAAGAAATTTTAAAAGTTACAATCATCAACACAACTTTTCTTCTTTGTTTTAGACATAAAAGAATTTTATAGAATTATATTGTTATTTTAAGGCTAAGAGAGAGATAAGTCTCAAAGGATTTTACAAACTATTAATTATTAATAGAAATTCTCATATTTCCATATTAAATTCTGAAAATTATTACACAAAAAACCTAATAATTTAAATATAATAGACACTTCAGTCATGCCTCTAGTATAAAATAAAAATTACATAAATTTATTCAAAAACATGTTTATTCATTTTTAACTAGAGCTGGATCTCAAAATTGCTATCAGCCAAACATGATCGCCGAGGGGGAAATACGTCTGATGCAATAGAAAACAGCCTTTCTACTGATGCACTGGACGGCACGCCAGTGTTAGTATTTTTAAATGCCTCTTTCATGTATGTGTATGCCGAAAGTGACGACACGGGTTTAATTGGTTCTTGACATAATCTTTCGTAGATGGTGGTAAGTGAGGGCATAGATCCTCTCCTGTGGCACACACCACACGCACATGAGTGAGGGAAGAGAAGGAGGGTAGGGCATTTGCTTTGCCTGAAGCCTGACCTTGTACATCTTTTTTCTTTTTACCGTTCTCAGTATTATTTGTAGAATCAACAATTGCCATAAAGAGGACAAATAAAGAAGGAAAGAGAGGTCCAAGGCCGATCATATTTAGATGGGGCTTCGGTGTACTGGGTTACTTTGGGGCCCCCTTTATTATACCATACCAAGTATTTTAACATATTTTCAGAGTCTCATTATCACACGAGCGTGCGGGCAATAGAGCAGAGCCCCTGAAAAATAAAGGCCTCGCAAATCTCTCGATTTATTGTATATTAAATTTATATATGCTGCAATAATAATTTTTGTTAAGCTAAATTTCCTTTATAATATCTATATCATAATTGTGTAACAATAAAAAGGCTTCGAGACTTATTTTCCGTTCTTCTAACCCAATGATAATGGTTTCTAAGACTAGATCAATAAAACAGAAATTAAAGGTGTTTTTGAAAACTTATGGCCAAATGTACTTATACAAAATATCCATTAGTTAGCATTTTTTTATATTATGATGAAGAAAATCAAATTTTCTGGCAGGCAGAACTTGGCGCTCACATCCGCTAATAATACAAATAGATTAAAAAAATATTAAAATCAATTTTAAGTGAATAGTCTTGTTCTAAATGAGTATAAATACATGGGTAATTTTTAATTCAGTTTCAGAATTATTTAAAAATGTTTTATTTTTATGCTGGGAAAATAGAGAACAATCAAAAATAAGTTAAATGCCTGTAATAGTATGGAGTCCCAAAATAACCTCTTTCCCCGGGGGCCCCATCTAAGTATACTCAGGGTCTGCATATTTTTGATCGCTATAACGTTTTTTCATCTTAAAACTTTCAACATTGAATTTAAAAAAATTACGTACATATACTTGAGCAAGATTATATAACTAAGAATAGTTTTTCTTTTAATATTGTTGCGGAATTACTCTGCTACTCCTGGGATTCGTCGTTCTAAAGTCCTGTTGGTGTAAAAAGTTCAAGTAAAAAGTCGCTTGTCAGGATGGAACACGAACTTTATTGCTTCTAGAACTTCGTAGAACAATCAGCTGTACACAATTCACAAGCACAATCTAGCAGTAACGTGCTTTTAACAATCCGCTTGGATCAGAAGCTCTCACAAATGCTGTATTTCTCACACAAAATAAGTCACTTTCACAGGCGAAAATTCCGTGGAAATATTCAAGGGATATAGTACACAATCCCTTAAGACACAGCAATGAAGAATTTACACACAGCACGTTAAAAACAGCTTCACAAAACAAGCTAAAACACAGCTTCTATAGCACTATCAATTCACAACAAGCGTACTGAGAGCTCTTCACACATTGAGCGTTCAACTCGCACTGAACTGTCGGGGCGACGCGCGCTTCTATAAATAGCCGACGCAGGAGGTACAAGAGGTTTCCAGAAAAGTCAATTTCTCGAGGGTTCTACATAAAGCGTGAATTTTGATTACGTCATAGAAGAGAAATGTTAGGTTATTATGCGTTTTTAATGCAGGAAAAACAACTTCCAGGCCCCATTGGGAAAATCGCGCCAAATGACCAAAAAGTCGCCAAGCTTGGCGACTTTTGGCGAAATATCGCCAAATTTGGCGCCAAAAATAAGTCCCCAAATGTGAAGAGATCTAAGCTCTAGGACTAATATTTCTCGAGTTTTCTAGAAACCCATAGAAAAACAATGGCAAACGAAACCTCCGTATCTCCGGTTCTAATTGGCCGATTTTGATGCAACAAAAAGCAAAATTTATCTATTTGAAGCGTAGAATACGAATTTTAAACCATTTTAAGCCCCAGAGCAGCGGGTTGCCCCGAAAATTCGTAACATTGCCCCCTTCCCAAGGACTGCACGTCCCGGGCAGTACAATCCCCAGTTAGGAGGTCACACAAATATATACAGTGTCCAACCTTTAACCAAATCTTAACAACATAATTTAAGCAAATAATCAATAAACACAGTAAGCAAATACACACTAATAAATAAATAATAGACATAATAAACAATTACACTAATAAGTAATAAATGTAATAAACAAATACACATTAATAAAAACCAATATATTACAAATATGTACACTAAACATGGCGTAAGTAGTGAGTGAAAGAGAGTTGAAGAAAGTGGAAGAGAAGAGAAAGACAGGAAAGAAATGAGAGTGGAAAGAAAGGAGAATTACGCCATAGTGACCATGGTCTAATAGTCAAATAACTAATTACAACCGCGATAGATGGCTAGCCGATCGTAATGTACAACTCTTGGCTTCGAGTTTGGTGACATACGAATCCGTACGATGACGTCATTCAGCCGGTTTAGGACTGTGTAAGGACCGTCCCACGGCGATTGCAGCTCGGGAGACAGGCCTTTCTGTCGAGTAGGATTCCATAGCCAAACTTTGTCACCTGCGTTGAACTCGTGTCCCGTAGCCTTCATGTCGTAGCGAGTCTTCACCTTTCCCGTGTTCAGGTTGATCCGCTCCCGAGCAAAATGATGCACGTCTTCAAACCGTGCCCGAGATGTAGATAGTTTTTTCTTTTATCTGACTATTTTTCCAATTATAAAATCGGATAACGATCAGCAAAACAATATTGATGTAATTAAAGTTGACCATTGTTAAAGTTAACACTTTTGGGAAAAAATTTATTTATGAAACTTAATATGTTTTAATTATTATTTTGCTATGGGGATCGCTGCTTAAACTTGTTTTAAATATAAATTCTGGAAACAATTGATGAAATAATATTGAATATTGGTTTAATCCAAATCCAGTTGTTTGAATTAACACTTTTGGGGAAAATTTTAACTTGGAGCAAGGGTTGCTTTTATTATTATTTTGTAATGAGAATCGCTGTCACAGATTGAGGAAAATGATGCAAAGAAAGCACGAATGGGCATGCGGGCATTTTTAGTAAATTTTTGCAAATTACTGAAACAATCTTTGCCTATAAATCATTCATTTTTGAAAGATCTGGAGCAGCTGCATCCGGCTCTCAGATCCTCTCAGAATGACAGCGCCATTCAAAGCTTATGTGTTTGCTTAGCACCGTTAAATTTGTCTAATGAAATTATAGACAAAACAGTTTTGGAATACCAAGCTTACAGATTAGATGACAAAGTTGATCTAATTGTAAAAAGCTTTAATGAACGTACTGATGATGACAGACAGCCAATTGACGGGTACTGGAAAGAAGTTTTCAGTCTTGTTGATAAGATGAACGGAAAAGAAAAGTATTCAAATTTATCGATTATAATCAAAAATTGCTTTTCTCTGTCGCATGCCAATTCTGATGTTGAAAGAGGTTTTTCTGTAAATCGCAGCATTCTGTCTTATGAACGACATAATCTCTGAGAGGCTGCGATTATTGGAATTCGACAAGTTAAAGATACCATCAGGAGAAATGGTACCATTAGTAATATTGCAATTACAAAACAGCTACTTAATGCTGTGACTAAAGTATATGCTGTTTATTCACAAGAAAAAGTGATAAATAAAGCAACTGAAGACATGAAAATGAATGTTAGAAGAAGAAAAAGAAACCAGTGAATTAAAAAGGAGAAAAGAAAGAAAAAAAAAACAACAGAAAATTGATGAGAAAGTAAAAGGTCTGCAGGAAGATCTCCAAGCATCCAGACATATCTTAAAGAAAGCAATACGAAATTACAGGATGCAATTAAGTAAACAATATTCCGAACATGAAGATTGCTACTACAGCAATTGAAATAGCAACACAAAAAGTTGAAAGTATTACAAAAGAACTAAAAGAAGCTGAAGCTGATAGAAAAATCTTGTAGACGAGACTTTACTTGTGACAACTGTATCAATTACTATTTGTGATTTTATGTTGAAAAAGATACAAGTTAATGGAATTTAAATATTAATTAAAAATTCTCGATAATTAATTTAACAAGAGCTTCATTTTTTAATTCCCGAGTGTCTTGGAAAAACATAACTAAGTAGCAATAGATGTAAACTTATTTATTTATTGTTAGCAATTAAAGAAAAATAACTGACAGAAAGTTTGTTCTTAATAGTTTCTTTTCAATAATAAAACAAAAAGTCTTTTGAATGAAAAAGTAAGTCTTTTGTACTATTATTGTCAAGTCTCTTGAACTTGACAATAATAGTACAAATGGTTACTTTCTTATTAATAAAGAGTACCCAGTATTTCTTAAAATTTATTTAGAAAAGATTCACAGTTAAAATTTTTAATTATGTAGTTTGTTTCGCACATATTTATAGATAGATTGATCTCCCAAAGAACAGTAAAAAGCTCCTTTTTTTTCTTTTTCTCTCCTTTTTTTCCTATTTTTTTTCTAAAATTTTTGCTTCTGACCCTGTTTGATGTCGCTGTCTGCTAATTGGTCCGCCCGAACATTTTCGTCACTCCAGGGATCTTGGGATGGTGTCGATGATATAACTTGGCGGACAACGGGATGTTTCAGATGGTAATTTTTCTCTGCCCTGAAGCAATAGCGACAGCTGTCAATACAGGGCCTTCTTGAAAAAGCATCTGCATTTCCCCGATGACATATCTCGATGTCATATTCTTCTAATCGCTGTATCCACCTGGCTATTTGGCCCTCTGGATTCTTGAAATTTAGAAGCCAAGTTAAAGAGGCATAGTCCGTTCGGAGCAGGAACTTTCGGCCGTACAGGTAATGATGGAAGTTTTCCACGGCCTTAACAATAGCAAGAAGTTCCTTTCTCGTAACACAATAGTTACATTCCGCCTTCGAAAGGCATTTGCTCCAGTAGGCAATGACATGTTCTTGGCCATCTATCTCCTGGGACAAAACTGCTCCGACACTCTCCTTACTCGCATCTGTGTCCAGGATAAATGGCTTGTCAGGGTGAGGATATGACAGGATCGGCGAAGATGTTAGGGCCGTCTTGAGTTCGTTAAATGCGTCCTCGCATTCCTCAGTCCATAGAAATTTTTGTCCAGTCTCGGTCAATTTGTAAAGAGGTCTTGCAATTTGAGAAAAGCCCTTCACGAATTTTCGATAGTAAGTACACAGACCGAGAAAACTTCTTAAGTCATGGATATTCTTGGGACGACTCCAGTTCTAGACTACGCACGTCTTTTCGGGATCGGTTCGGACTCCGTGGGCGGATATTATGTGCCCGAGATAACGTACTTCCCGACGAAACAAGTTGCACTTCGATGGACTCAGTTTCAAGTTTGCCTCTTTTAATTTCTACAGCACCTTTCGGATATTCTCGAGATGCTCTTCGAAAGTCCTTCCGACGATGATGATATCGTCCAAATAAACGAGACATGCTTCGTAGGAAAGTCCTCCCAACACTGTCTCCATTAGATGCTCGAATGTAGCAGGTGCGTTGCAGAGTCCAAAAGGCATAACTTTGAACTTCCATAATCCTTGTCCCGTGGTGAACGCAGTCTTTTCACGGTCGTCGGGATGAATTTCCACTTGCCAGTAACCACTTTTCAGATCCAGAGTGGAAAACCATTCGTTTCCCGATAAAGTGTCCAAAGTGTCGTCTATCCTGGGAAGAGGGTAGCTGTCTTTCTTGGTAATGTCATTCAGACGTCTATAGTCAACACAGAACCGGGTGGAACCATCCTTCTTCCGGACCAAAACAATTGGCGAGGCCCAGGGACTAGTCGATGGCTCGATGACGTCATCACGCTGCATCTCCTCTGAAAGTCTGCTCTCCTCTTCTTGCTTAGCAAACGGCAACCGCCTAGGATGTTGCTTGATGGGAGAATGGCTGCCTGTATCTGTCCTATGTTGAGTTAAGCTCGTATGCCCAAAGTACGGGAGAAGAGGTCTTCAAATTCAGCTATTACTTTCTCCGCAGCGCTTCTCTGTTCTGCCGTTAACTCCACGTCTTGTATTAATTCCTTCGTCAGGCACTCTGAAGATTTAGCTGTTGTTTGGCTGATTTTCTTATTAATGCAGGTAACAAGAGTGCATGTCGCCAACACTTCATTTTTCTTTATCACCTTCGACTTGTCCGTCACATTTACTACTCTAACTGGAATTTCGGTTCTCGACAAGTCCACAAGTGTTGCTCCCACAAGTACTCCTCTGACGGAATCACTATTGTTTGGGTGTTCGATTAATCCAAAACGGAATTTATTGCTTTCTTTTACTGTTCCAGAAATTATTGAATCAGTTCTGGGAGGTAGAATGATATCAGTCTGGGCTATTATTTGCTGAATAGGTAAAATAGTTTCATTTTTAATATCAAACGCAGCTATTTCTTCTGAGTCTGAATGAAGCTCATTATTCTTAAAGTCCAAGTTAAATTTGTGCGATTTTAAAAAGTCGAGTCCGAGAATAAAAGAGTCTGTAATATTGGCGACATATACCACATGGTTGTATCTGGCATTTCCAAACGTGATTTCTACTTGCGCTTTTCCGCCCACTTCGATCTTGTCACCTGTCACAGTCTGGAGGGTCAGTGAGGGCGGAGTCCAGATAATCTTCAAATTTAATTTCTTGGCCAGATCCGTCCTTATGATGGTTACATTCGCTCCAGTATCAATCACTATGTGGCATGGGGAACCTTTAACGTATCCCAGTAAGAAGAGTCCATTACTGCCGCCATTCACTGATGAAATCTGCAAGACTTTTAGATGGGGCTTTTGACTATCTGGCAACCTCCACCCCGCGAGATGGCCACCTCCTAGTTTCCCTCCTTCATGTTATTAGAGTTCTCTTGCTGGTCATGAGACTTTCGACCACAATACTTTTGTACATCGCCTTCGACGCCACACTTCCAGCATTTTACTTTCTTTGGGCCATCTCTCGTTCTGTCGGATCTTAATTTTCGCTCTATGAGATCTTCAATTCTCTTCAACCTGTTCTCGATGCTCTCTGTGTCTTTGTCAGCTCCCTCTTGGACCGTGACCGCTCTAACAGCATGCCGATCTTTTCTCACGGCCCGCTGGGCTGCCTCTAGTTTCATTGCGAACACCAGAGCAGACTTCAAATCCTGATAATCCTCCAACATAAGTGACTTTTGGGTTTCTCGATCACGGGTGGCTTCAATAAAATGACGCACCGCCATTTCTTCTCGGACATTATCAAGGTGGTCCATGTAGGCTAGATGACACAGCCTATCTATGTCCGAAGCCAGCTCTTGCAGGGTCTCGCCAGATCTCTGCATCCTTGACTTAAGTTGTATTCTACTATATTCTTTCTGGCACTTCTCTCCGAATTTCATCTCCAAGGCACTTGCGAGGGCGTCAAAATCTCCTAACTTCGTCGCTCGAATAGTTTGCAATACGTCATTGCATCTCCGCTAAGGGAAGCGGCCAGTTGTTCCGCTTTCTCGGACTCTCTCAAACCATTGGCTTTGGCGATGATTAAAAATTGGGTCTTGTAGGCTTCCCAGGGAGTCTTTCCGTCATAAGTGGTAAGTTTCACTGCTGGGCGGCGTGACGACAGTCTGAAGTTTTCTGGTAACTTTCCCAGCTTGACGAGAGAGTCCAATTTTTCTTCCATTTTAGCTTCACATTCTTCCCGTATTTTCGAAACTATATTTTCTTTCCAATCCAATTTGTTCTCGATTTTATTATTAAATTCTTCACGTAATTCTTTCATGTTTCTTGCTTGGCTTTCTTCTAGTATCGACATTCTCTTCTCCATATTTTCTTGATTTGTCTGTATTTTTTCCTCTAGTCCGGCTTCTATTTTCCGCTCCAGTCCGGATTTCATCACGTCGTGTGCGGCTCTTAATTCTTCCAGTCCGGTCTTCACATATTTGTGTGCGGCTCTTAACTCCTCCAATCCGGTTTTCACTTCATTGTGCGCTGTCTTTAACTCGTCCAATCCGGATTTCATTTCGCCTTGTACAGCTTTTATCTCATCTTGTCCGGCTTTCATCTCTTCTAATCCGGTTTTCACCTCATCGTGTGAAGCTTTCATTTCATCTTGTCTGGCTTCAATTTTCTTTTCTAAATCAGCTTGTCCGGCTTTTATCTCTTTTTTTTATCTCATCTTGTCCGGATTTGATTTCCTGCATCATATTCATGAGCTTTTTAAGTTGTTCTTCCATTTTTTGTCTAGTCAAAACCATAAACTGGAAAATTAAAGTCCTTCTTTAGAACCCCGATTCTGACACCAAATGTTGCAGAATTACTCTGCTACTCCTGGGGTTCGTCGTTCTAAAGTCCTGTTGGTGTAAAAAGTTCAAGTAAAAAGTCACTTGTCAGGATGGAACACGAACTTTATTGCTTCTAGAACTTCGTAGAACAATCAGCTGTACACAATTCACAAGAACAATCTAGCAGCAACGTGCTTTTTACAATCCGCTTGGATCAGAAGCTCTCACAAATGCAGTATTTCTCACACAAAATAAGTTACTTTCACAGACGAAAATTCCGTGGAAATATTCAAGGGATATAGTACACAATCCCTTAAGACACAGCAATGGAGAATTTACACACAGCACTTTAAAAACAGCTTCACAAAACAAGCTAAAACACAGCTTCTATTCACACAAAACAAGCGTACTGAGAGCTCTTCACACATTGAGCGTTCAACTCGCACTGAACTGTCGGGGCGACACGCACTTCTATAAATAGCCGACGCAGGAGGTACAAGAGGTTTCCAGAAAAGTCAATTTCTCGAGGGTTCTACATAAAGCGTGAATTTTGATTACGTCATAGAAGAGAAATGTTAGGTTATTATGCGTTTTTAATGCAGGAAAAACAACTTCCAGGCCCCATTGGGAAAATCGCACCAAATGACCAAAAAGTCACCAAGCTTCGCGACTTTTGGCAAAATATCGCCAAATTTGGTGCCAAAAATAAGTCCCCAAATGTGAAGAGATCTAAGCTCTAGGACCAATATTTCTCGAGTTTTCTAGAACCTCCATTGAAAAACAATGGCAAACCGAAACCTCTATATCTCCGGTTCTAATTTTCCGATTTTGATGCAACAAAAAGCAAAATTTATCTATTTTAAGCGTAGAATACAAATTTTAAACTATTTTAAGCCCCAGAGCAGCGGGTTGCCCCGAAAATTCGTAACAATATTTTATCCATTTGCATTATTAACTCTTATGGATTTTAGTCTGGGATCAGGGAAGGATTTAGGGGAGGGTAACCAGAGCTGCAGCCCCAGGGCCTCCACAAGAGAGGAGGCCCCCATAATAGTCATCTTTACATAAAATTTGCTAATGAATATCGAACCCTAAATTTCTAGGCCATGAGTAAACGGCAATCCCACTTCTCCACACTTGTCTTCAAATAAATCCTTAACTTGTTTGAGAAGCAATTAGGGGCCACCAATCCTTTGTTGCCCCAGGGCCTCCACACCTCTAAATCCGGCACTGTCTGGGATGGTTTCTACAAGGTGCTCAAGTTTAGACAAAAAATTTGTAATTTTCTTTCTTCTTTAAAACATAAAACACAAGGCACTGGTACTCGGGGTAAAAAATGGCATTTCAATTTACTGTACTTTCATCAAATCGTGTTCTGCATCCAAAAAATGTCTCCCAGTTGATCTAGTGATGTACAACAATAACTGTTACAGAGGAAATTGTTTTATTTTTATTATTCTTATTTCAGTATGTATGAATTTTTAATCTATATTATTGGGATATTTGGGGATGCATGCTATTCCCCCCCCCTTCCCCCCCTTGCCAGTGTGATAGTCTGGGAACGTCAGAGAGAAATCAGAATTAGAACAGCTTACATTTGCATTGATGTCTCTAGTCTGACTGAGAGTGTAAATGAAAAAGTAGCTGCATTGAACTTCATATTAAGGCAAGGCCCATTGGCGGATCTAGAGGGGGCATGTGCACTTCCCAGATGAATCCAGTTTAGACCATAAAAATTGTCTTTTGAAAGTTAAAATACATATAAGGTTTGGATTTTTAAAATATCTTTTTCTGTGCATAAAAGTGAGTATTTTTTGCTTTCGAAAAGGAATTTAACATATCTGTAAATTGTATGTTTTTTTAACATCATTAATTTTCCTTGGTCTTTTTTTTTTATTGCACACATAAATACAGTGTAGTGTCCACTTGCCAGGATCAGGATTGCCAATCATTCAGTGTCCAGTATTTCGTGAACTTCCTGTTAGGCGATATCCTTTCAAATCTGACATGATATATAGTCGGTCCTCGCAAATAGCGACATCCCCCCATCCCCTCCTTGGGTGTTCTTTCAAGCATCAGTTCCAGTTCCAATTCTATGCTTGTAGTCAGAAGACAGAGCAATTGCACCACATGATCAATCGCCGGAAGTGATGACTCGGCAAAAGTAGCTAAAAATGTAGCTTCCAAAACACGCTACAAACTAGTGATTTTTTGTAGCACACTACACACTACACTACTTTTTTAAAAAAGTAGCACGTTACTCCCCAGTCCTGGGTGTCCCCATATTAAAATGGCTACAATACTTTTGGGCAGTTGTAGTGGGCATTGCGTATTGGCAAGTGCCCACCTGTTGGGAAAAAAATAAAAATGCTTATTAAAAAATTTATAATACGAATAATAAAGAAACAATAAAAATAAATCCATCTAGAAAAATTATTAGTATTACTGTAGATGAAATATATTTGGTAGTTTTTTTTTTTTTTTTCAAAGTTAATCATTAAAATAAGGAGAAATAGCAGATCAGGGCAGTTTAATAATATATATATTATTCAGTAAAACCTCGATATAACGAAACTTACTTAACCCCATAAAAGGATCATTCTAGAGGGATGTATCACTCAATCGAGAGGATATTATAGTGTATGGAAATTCTCTGTCACCTCAAAATTTTAGCATTATAGAGAGATTGGTTGCTGTATCAAGTTTTGTTAGTGTGGTTTTGCTGTATTATTAATTTTGCATTAAATATTTAATTTTCATAAAATTTTGTGAAAATAAATTTTTAATGCTAAATAAATGATACCAATAGGACAAAAAAGTACATTTTTGTTTATCCTACTATATCGTTATCCTTATTCCTGACTTACTGACTCTAGAACAATTCCAATTCAATCACTCCAAGATAAAACTTTTACCATCATTACTGCAAAAAGATTAAAAAGTTAACTTCAAAATGTCATAAAATTTGCACCGTTTGTACAATATGCTTAAAAATTTTCATAATTATAAAAATATGGAAAATAATCTGATACTTTAAAAATCTGAAAACCCACCCTTTTCCTAATTTTTAAGCAATTTTTCACTATTTTCAGCTCTATTTTATTTCTGAGAGTAAAAAAAAAGTTAATCATTTGCATGAAAAAATTAGCTATCACAATTGATATATGTCATATTGAAGCCACGGAAGTTCATGGTTATCAGGCTTTGAAGGGAAATTTGCGATTCCAATTTTTAAAAATAGTTTTGCAAGATTAACCAGTTTCATTTTTTTCTTTTTACAAAAGAAATGATTTCCTCTGCATGAAGCATTGATATAAAATGGGCTGTTCCCAAAAAACAGAATTCCTAAATGTGCAAAAGTTTCCGCATGTTTCCAGAAGAGCATGGAATTTAATTTTGGTATAAAATAAAAATTGAATATGAAGTTATTTATTTTAAGGGGAGTAAGATTAAATATATTGAGTATAGACATATTTTTATCAATTGTTTACAAACGAGCTTTTTCTTCTATTCAATAGAAATTAAACTATCCAAAAGAAATAGTCTAATAAAGTAATTTGCAGTGTGAGAAAAACATATTTTGACTATTTTAAGCATAAAATGTTATTTTTGTCTTAGCTAAAAGAAGTAGGTCTACAAAACCTTGTCCTTTTTTCAATACTGCATGTCTATGGTAGTACAACCCCCTATATAGGTGACATGTACATAAACACTTTTTTTTTACTTCCTACTAAGACATGTGCAAACGTAAAAATTACCCCTTCAATTTTTAGTGATTTAGAATTGAATTCAAAAACCTGTTTCTTCTCAATGCTTCATAGGGAAACTATTCTTCCTATGCAATTTATAAACATAAAGTTTGTTTTTATATAAATTTCTTTTAAAATATTAGCATAAATTATGAGAAAAATAGATTATAAGTAAATGTGCATTATATGTATGTGTTTCCTTTAAAGTTCCCATTTAATTTTTACACTCTTAAAGTTTTCTTTAATAATATGTTTGAAATGCTAAGCTTCCCTGTTTTTATTTGATTTACTATCTGCTTATAATGTTGCATCCAGGTGTTTGCTGCTGCATTTGACACCTTTTTACACTTTGACTAATGGTCAAATAAAGTGATCATTAAATATGAATGAACCTCTCTGGATTGTAAAATTTCCACCCCTTTTTGTTTTCATTTCTCATCTCAATTCATAGAAACTTCATAGTGCATCCTTCATGTAGAAACAGAAAATAATAATATATTTATAGAAGGTAGCTTAGTTACTGGTATATATAATTGTGCAACTTCCACTTAATAAGTTCAGTTTTCACATGAATTCTGAACTGATAGGACAACCACTCATTGTGACCTTAAAATAATTGTTGTTATTAATGGTGATCTATCAAAGTTATGCATCTTAATAAACTATTATTTACATGTGGCATTTTTTTCTCCCCTTTTACTAGTTACCAATTGCTATTATTCATCTTCTTAACGTGCTTGTTGCAGAAGATATTGATTGGCTTCCTATTTTGAAACTTCATTCTGTATTACCATTACTTGTCAGCATGTTCATAAAAAGTTTAAAAGTTAGTATTTCAAATTTTTTATATAGAGTAAAAATAAATAAATTAAAAAATGTCAGTGCTCAAATGTTAAACTGATTTTATCTTTTCTGTTTTTAGCTGGAAGCCAGTGTAGAGCTTTCTCATTCCATTATTACTTTATTCTTATCTATTTCATCAGACAAAAAAGTAAGAAAAAATTTTGTTTATTACATATTAGCAGCATTTTATTAAGATATAAATAAATAATTTTGGTGTAAGAATATATTACTCTTTAATACAGTATAGAGCCTGTTATCCAGAATGGTCGGTACCTAATGTTTTCTGCATAACTTGTTGGGCATTAACCCGGCATCTACTTATTTGATAGTTAGCATATATGCTACTCTAATTTTGATTATAATTAAACATTTTTTAATATACTAGAAAAAATAATATAAAGAAACACAAGATAAAAATAAATAATAATCATATTTAGAAAGAAAGTAGTAAATGAATCGCTTTTTGAAAACTTAAGTCACACATGTTACAAGAAGAAAAAAAAAAGTTTTTCTTTCAGGAAAAATAGGAATTTAATCTATTAAAAATGATTCTGGATATTTGGTTTTTTGGATAACTGGTTTCCGGATAAGAGATTCCATACTGTAGTAATTTATGCTACTTAAATCAGCCTCTACTGCATAGACCAACTCTGATGCTATAAATATATGCTAAATTGTTAGCATGTTGTTTAAAAGCTAGGAAAAACAAAATGAAACATTTAGGAAACGCAAACAAATTTCTTGATTAAAATCCTTTCAGATTACTGAAGATTACTGCTCTTGATTTATTTTAGCAGAATTAGGTAGTTATCAATGTTACTCTATAAATTTCAAATAAGTAAATAAATAAAATACATGCTGCTTAAAAAGAAAAAAATTAATAACATACAGTAACCTGGCGGCAATAGTGTACTAACTCAAAAAGTATTTCTCTCTCTCCGGGAAATACATAAAACAGTTCCCAATAACTAATAGAATTTGTATTCTACTGCACGTTTCAAGTATCAGCTTTTGAAAACTTAAGTCTCTTAAACAAAAATAATTTAGCATGTATTGAGATTTTTGTTCCTTCTTGATTTATTGGGGGTACTAAAAAATAAAAAAACATTTTTGAATTACAACATTATTGTTCCCCCAATTCGCATTTCATTTTTATTTACTTATTTTAACATTAGTGTATCTTAATTTTGCATTTTCAGGCTGCTGAAACTTTAATAAGTACAGGGTTTATGTCCGAAGTTACTTTAATTCTGTCAGAAATGAATTTAAATAAACTGACTTCAGAAAAAAGAAAATGTGGAGTAAGTTTATTTATTATTATTATTTTAATTCAATTTTCTTTCTCCTTCTAGGTTTTAAAATTTTTATTATTTGTAATAAATGAAATATATATATTTATATGTTTTAAGAGTCAGACTGTGAAATTTTATATTGTATCATTTAACAGATATAAAATATGAAATTATTCAATAGGGATCTCTGTAACTTTGTGTCTGCAACACAAATATTGCTTATTATATTATTGAAGTGACCTCCAATCTGATGTTCTTTTAACCCCATGTCTGCACTTTAAATTCTTTGAGTATTTCCTCAAGGGAAAGAGAAATTCAGTTTCTGTGTATATTTATTCCTCCATCTGCTGTCTTTCTAATACCAGAATTCTCAGGAGTTAAGGGGAGATTTTAAAACTGATTTCTGTTCTGCTTTGTTTTAAAACCATGTGCCCAGGAGCAGAATTATATTCAGTGTTCTGCAACATAACTTCGAACAGTTGCCAATTTTCTGCAGGCATTTTGTCAAAGTCTGACAGACCACGGTAAAATGCAAATTAGGTATAAAAATTGTGTAAAAAGTGAAGAAAGAAGGCATAGCATAAAGGGCATGTCACTTTAATTACTCTGCAGAACCTATCATTTTATATATTCTTTCTTTTAAAAGATGAAATGTTCTGCAAAGATTGTGATAGTTCTGCGACGTACGTCGCACTTTTACCTACTTTCTGCTTTCGGGATCATATGGCTTTTTATATTCCAGTAAAATACTTGCAATAAAAGACATGTATTGAAACAATTCCAATAGTTTGCTTTGTACAGTTATGCATATATTCATTTAAAATGGTAAAATAAAACTAATATAATGCAAGTTATCACCTTTTCTTTTGCGCATATGTGATCTAAGCCTATGTTGCCCCACTGACATATCTAGAACATTAAACCATTTTTGTCCTGTAGATAAGAAGCTTGAGGTCTGCTGTTTTCCTCCCGGCAGCTGATTATCTTACGTACAAAACTTCCTAAGCAAACCCATTATTCGCAGAGTCTCACTTTTATGACTTCCAAGGGAAAGTAGAAAAAAGTCGTATAAGTAAGAGACTGTCATATTTTACAAGTTTAAAATTATACGTGCATTAATTTTTTTTTGCCTATATTAAAAAATAAGTTTCAAATATGAAGAACATCTTTTAACAAAATTTGTAAAATGCTTTAAAAAATGAAATTTAAAATATTTTTAAAAGTTCACAGTATATAAAGTTGTAGTTTACTTATAACTATGTTTTTTTTTTTTTTTTTTTTTTTTTAAGATTTACATATGAGATTTTTTTTAAATAATGAAGTGGTATTAGTTTGTCTCTAGTTAATGAAAAGAGAAATCTTTTAAAGCTTCTAAGTTTTGGGGGGGAAAATCATTTTATTTAATTAGACATGCAACCACTCTCGCACCATAGATTTCATCATTAATAGCATAGAAATTTAGACGAGAAAAAATGTTATTCATTATTGTGTATGCACTTCTACTGTAGTAAGATAAAGGTAATAAAATGCAAATGATTTGTACTTCAAAGATTGTAAAATGAATTCTTAGGTGAGAAATGTAAAATCACTTGATTCGTTTAAAATATCATGTAAGTCAGAGATGTTATTTCTCATAAGCCATAAACGAGTCCAAGTAAATTTGGCATATAACCGAGAGTCGTATAACTGAGACTCACATAAGTGAGAGGTCACTGTGTAGGGGAAGTTTGTCTTCAAAGGATATAGTTCTGTCTTGAATATGAATGAGGTCTATTGAATTAAACCTACATCCCACAGAAAACTGCTCTGGTCTCTTGCCATTCTGTTTAAAATAGGTTTTACTCTAGTAAAAAGTGAGCACTGGCATATTTCATAACATATTCGTCTAGGAAAAAGTAAACGAAACACAAGGATATTTCTATGGTTTATTATTCACTCCTTTTTTGGAAACTTTAACCTCCATTTAGCAGTGTATTACTTCCTGTAACTGTAACATTTAGTTTATCTGAATAACAGAAATGTTAGTAAGGAATGAGTATGAAAGTTTTAATCCCTTGTAGTGTGAAGGGCATCAATGTCTGGAATTTTTTCTGAGTTTTGAGAATTTTTCTCTACATTTTTTTCGAAGAAAAAAAAATTGATTTAAATTAGTGATTAAAAAGAGTGATTTAAATTGGCAAATCCTACATACTGACAACATTTTAGAAAATGAGTCATCAAAGGAAACACAAAATTGCATAGTGCAAAAATAATTGGCATAGTGCAAAAATAATTGCATTGCATAAATTAAATGAAATGGCTCCAGTGTTATATTGGAGGCAGGGTTGGCGAATGTTCGATGCATGGCATTTTAAACCATATTTAACAATCACATCCAAATATCTAGTTGTAAATATCTAAACTCATTTTATAAAGTTAATATTTAAATGCAATATTAGTACTTAATAAATTAAAATCGTTCTAATTCTAACTCAAAGCAGTGTTGTCAGATTTGCTGCCCGGGTGGCTCCCCATTCTCCCCCACAAGGTGGGTTTTTTTGGAGGGGTAAAAAAAGGTTTTTTTTTTAAGTTTAAACTTTGGTTTGCATCCTTTTTAAAAAGATGTCTGAATAATAATTTAATTTATGGCAGAACTATTTAATTTCTTATAAATTTTAAAAGTTCTATTTCAAAATTATTTTTATCACTAATGATACCATAACATAGCTGCCATACCTCCCGATTTTTCCGGGAGACTCCCGAATTTCAGAAAGATCTCCCGAACTCCCGAAAAGTTTATAAATCTCCCAAAAGATTACATAAACTATGGTTACCATGTTGAAAAGAACAAAAAAGCAAGGGAAAACACTGCATACAAGAATCCAGGGGGGGGGGGGGGGCGTCCCCCCCTTGCCCCTATGTTGCCGGTGCCCATGAATGCAAATAGTTCAAAAGTACTTACTGTTTAAAAAATTGTTTATTTCTTTAAAAAAGTATTGCATTTTAAAATTAGCTGTTTTAATAAATGTTTTAAGCTATAAATTTTTCTTGTATATGTAATTTTCTTGGTTACTGACATATTACGCATGTGTACATGAGTTTTTTCATCGATAACAACAGGTTTTTTTAAAGTATCCCTAATTTTTTCAAAAATCTCCCTAATTTTCATTCTCCAAAGTTGGCACCTATGCCATAATCCTAATTTCATTCTGTTATGTCTGTGAAAAATAGGAATCTTTGTTTCCTACCACTCATAATAGTGTTTAAAAAGTTACTTTTAATAATTTTTGATAGTTGAAATTTTATGTCATAAAAGTTTTTTTGACCAAACAAACAGTATTCTAAAAAATGAAAGTTGTTAAAGATAATATGCAGACAGAAATTATTTTTGGGAGGGTCTATAATGAAAAGAAAAATGCTTATTTGACCTAACCTAAACACAAAATATAAAGTAAAGCAAAATGTTAACCCTACTCATAGCAGTGTCTTTTCAAAGAACTGAGTAGAACTTGGATGAGAAGTTGGGTGCAAAACTGAACTAAACTGACTTAAATGTTGTGATTTTTCAAAATCTCAATCGAATTTACGATAAGAGCAAAATTACAAGGTTTTACATACTTCTGTTAGCTATAAGTATTCCATTATATTTTGTGAGATGTAATAGCTGCAGGCATCCAACATGTCATCGTTTGTGTGTGTGGAAGCTACGCACTCACTCCTACTAAAGTGATCACATCTTGGGAAAGGTGGTGACTCTTCATTAGAGTAAGCAGATAGCATCTTCACCCTTACTATAAGAGTGATATTGTCTCACTATTGCAGTTAGGGTGACAAAATTCTATCGATGAAGAGTCATAATGCAGTTTTCTCACTCTTTCTGGGTTCATATGCCGGTGACTTTTTGAAAGGGTAATAATATCACTCTAAATTTTTAAGAGACTATCGTAGGCACAGTAATTTCATTCTGTGGACAAACACAAGTCCAGTAGATCCCAATAATGACTCTCAGGTGGTAATAGAGGAGGTCAGGTCACAAGTAGATAGCCAAAACAGTGATACAGTGTCCAGCTCTGATCAGAGTAATTCAGAACACTCGACAGAGAATGGGCAAAGTAATAATGGTAACGGTGGCCTATCAGACTCTGATCTGATAGGCCACAGGTTATTTCTACACCACAATCGAAAGGGGGTTATGATTTATGTCCACGTAATGCTCAGGGTTTTGTAAAATAATATTTTTGTTGTTTATGTGTTAAAATATTTTTGTGTGTGTGGTCAATATTTGGTGTAATAAGGGGGAAAAAAAAAAAAAAAAAAAAAAACACTGTGTGATTAAAGTGAAGACTGGACATCAGAGACTACACCGACAGCTGCAGATAGAGGTGTGGACTTTCTGGTGAATTTTGGTGTGATGACAAGTTTGATTAATGAGTCATGTTTACATATGGAATGAACTTTGACAATTTATGGACGCTTTCGTAATTTCTTCCAAACTATGGACTCTAACACGTATTACCATCTTCATGAACTCAATATGTAAGAATTTTTCTAAAAATTGGATTTATCTACACTAATATCTTCACAATTCACCAAGTGATATTTTAAGAATCTTTGTCAAGTATTGTTTTATTGAAATCGTAAATGAAGTACTAGTCAAGGTGTGATATATTGTGTTTCATTTTTTTTCCATGATGTGTCGGGGCCAAAGAAAACTATTATCAACAACACACTTTGTAGTAATGGTTGATTTTGTATTGCGTTTGAGAATGATAGATGTTACATGATCAGTTTCGATAATGTTTGTATGTGATTATGTGTTATGCCATTTGCACACACAAAAAAAAAAATTGTGTTACAATTTTTTTTCGTAAAGGGAAGGTATTTGTTATGTCGTAAAGAATAAATGACATTTAGACTAAGTGGAAAATTAACGGGTTTTTCTTGTATTAAAAGTTCTGATTTGAAAAATGAAAATAATTAAAGAAGTTTATATTTAAAATAATTTTTGCCCAGAGAAATGAAGTTTTTGGGTATGTTGGGACATTATGAGGGATTTGTGTCAGTTGGATTTGTAATTTAGAGATCCATGTGCTTGTCATTAATTGCGCGCTAAATGACAGATACATATTTTTCTAAGTGAAATACCTGATATAGTTCTTTCATGATGGGTTACACATATGTTGAAAACTACTTTAATGATTATGATAATTAATTTTGTGTTTAATAATTTTTGTGTTTTTGTGGCTGACAATTTTTTTTTGTGGCTGACAAATATTTTTTTTATAACAATCTTTTAGTTCCCTTAAATAATATATTAACATAAAAAAAAAAAAAAACATTTCTAAATTTTTTACTAATTTTCTTTTGATTTACAACAATCGTTACTGGGTAGCCATTTTCTTTTGGAGCCGTTAAGATCTCGGCAGATACATGCGTTCCCGCGTCTTTGACGTTGCCAAATTCAAGGAACAAGAAATTTTTCGGCTGTTCACGATGTGTTCTACATCTTGCAAATTTTTAATAAGGAATTATTAAATTCAAGTGGAATTGCAAAGAATATATGTTTAACAAAATATACACATCGTTCTTTACAAAGTAATTTTTGAGACCGTAATTACGAAGTCAATAAAAAGTGCTGACTTAAACATCGACTCCATGGCCGATATTTCGCTACAGCAATCGAAGTCTGAGTACGAGAGTATGACGATGACAATAAATACCAGAGCCAGAGGCGGCGGCGGTCTTCTTCTCTTCTCCCTGATCTATGACTGGTGAGTATGGCATCAATGGACGGTGACTTTGGAAGGAGCTTTTGGAATGAGACTTGAGTGACATGACTTTGGAGAGGGCCCTCTCATCTTAAAACCACGATCCTAGGATAAGTCCCTTTTATGCATGCTTCCTTTTTTATCTAATATTTTTATTTTCCCTTTTCTAACATTTGTCAGCCACCTAATTTTTTTTTGTGACATGAGAGGTTAAGCTTGGAATGTGAAGTAATTCTTAAGTGTAATAAGAGGCATTATTAATAGTAATTTTTAAGTTAATATTGTTTGGGTTGATTAATTATGGGCTTAATAAAGGCTATTAAGATTAATAATTTTAAATCTGGGACTTTTTAAGATGGATGTAAATGGATCAGTATATTCTGTAATAAGTTTTATGTCGGAAGATAATTGAAATTTAGTAAAATTTGTTAAGTAAAATGTTATGTTAATACATTATAATCGAGATTTATCAAAAATGTGGAAACACTTGGTAGATGGATAAAGATTTAAAATCTTAAGATTTCTTGTAAATGCTTGTTTAAGTTGTTGTTACTTCAGGTGTATTAATCTGATATTGATGCAATATGTTAATAAATGAATTGTTTCCACATATTTAAGTGTGTTCCTTTGAAGTGCATTTTCTTTTTCACTCGGACTTCATAGGGTTTTTGCAAATTTTTAGGAAAAGCCACAACTGTTATGTACCCTTTTTTAAATCTATACGATCACTAAGCCTTAAGATGTTTATATTAGTTGCTTTATCGAATTTATTTGTATTGTAGAAAAATAATGAAAAGGTTTATTTTAACTGCCCCACTTTTAGATACTGGTACAACAGAATTTTAAATCTTAATTTACTTAAACAGCAAAATTTTTCTTCCCAACACTTTTGAAATTCTTCCTTGCCTTTTTTCGACCATTCAGTTTTCATTTTTTTGTTTTTTTTTTTCCTTCCTCCCTTTTCAAATAGCTAGTTAAAGTTGTTTGATGCTGTGCAACGTTAGGTAAAAATTGACAGAAAAAATTTAGAAATTTGAGAAATTGTTGCAGATCGTTGATTGTTGTTGGCCAAGGGTCATTTAAAATAGGTAAAACTTTATCAGGTAAGGGTATGGTTCCTGCTGCGAAAAAAGGAACTGTTCTAAGGAAATTTCTTGTACTCCAAAAATACATTTAGCAGTGTTAATCATCAAACCATATTGATTCATTTTTCGAGCACCTAGCGGACATGGGTTTTAAGTTCTTCTTCGGTTTTACTGAAAATCAAAACATCGTCGTGATAGACAAAACAAAAGTTTAGATCACCCAAAAGGTAACAGTAAGTCCCTTCCAGGTTCTTAGTACTTGTTTTGAGCACTTAATTACAACTTATGTTCTATTTAGTAACTGTTGGAAGTTTCTTTAAAAGCTTGCATTTAGAAATCAAGTATGCTATTTAAGAGTTAGTTTTAGCAATATTAAAGGTTTGTTTACATATTAAAAGTTACTATAATTTACTTATTTACTTTGTATTTTATTTTAATAAAGAGCTTAGTGTTCCGTTAAGTTTATATTTAATACTTAATAAATGAGTAATTGACATTTTATTTTTCTGTACATTAAATTCTAGGCACTTTAAAATGTCACGTCTATGTCAAACACTTCAAAAATTATGTGTTAACTTTAACATAACAAGTATATGGCTGGGGAAGGACTGAGGGATAACTAACTTGGGTTGGCTACTTATAATTCCACAGTTCATAAATATTTAATTTTCTTTCTTTTACTGACATTATCATCTCCCGACAACAGCTTCCTAAGCTGTTTGTTTTCCTAATCCAAAACTCATGAATGAGCCAGTCTTTTACAGCTGAATATTTATTATTTTCAGGTGGTGTAAGTAAAATGTCTGATACTGTAAAAAGGCTTTCTGGATCAATCATTGCTACAATATGGTTATATTTCGTGAGATCATCCCAGACAGCACATAAGCTTAAATCAAGCTTGACATTTCTTTGAATTTGACATATTAATACAAGCTTGGCAGTTCAATCCATTAGCTTGATTATTGCTATTGCACTGATGGCACCATCTGTCGTTGTAGGCGAGGAGAATGGACATTGAAAAGTCTAGCATTTTCTCAAATTGGCCATATTAAATAAAGAAAAGTTCGTAAAAGTTGTGTTTTACTTTATTATCGCACAAAACCTGGACACTAGAACATGCAAGGGGAAGGAATGAATGGGATAAGCCCCTCTGAAATGTAACACGAGGGGAGTTTTAGTTTTATTTACATCTAATTAACATTAGTTATTCAATTAACTAATTAATTAGCCCTAAAAATAAATTTTAATATAATTAACACAATTTAGTTAGTTCATATACTTCACTTTATGGGTGGTAGAATGAGGCGGTTTCCGGCCGCTACAAAATAATTTATCATCAGTCATAAATGTACTTGACCATAGAATTAAAAAAAAAAAAGATTCTCTATATCCAAATACAGAAATTCTTCAAAATAAAATACAATTATACTACGAAATTGATTTCAAAATCAGTCGTTTGTCTCGATTTTGGCCAGTATTGCCCAACATGAGTGTCGCGATATTGAAAGTTTTAAAACGTGTGCTGCTGTTAAGTTTATATTATGTTTATTTCCCTATTAGTAGAGTCTCTAAATCACACATAACATTATTTTAATTTTGATGCATCCCATGGAAAAATAAAAGAAACAAATAACACATTGGCCACTTATCAATCTGGCCAGAAAACGGCATGATGACCCTAACAGTCACTTCAAACTTTAGTCATATCAGCACGACTCAGATTGGCGCAACGGTTAGGATGCTCGCCTCCCAAGCTTAACGTCCCGGGTTCTATTCTAGCCGCAGACACTTCATGGAAACAGATTAAATTAAATTGAAATTTCAGCGTAGAGGGGAAAATGCGTGGCAAAATAAAATATGTGGGGCGAGTTCGCCGACCGGCACCCTGTGTATTTAGGAAATTTTTTTAAGCTTGAAATTAAGCTTGCTATTTCAAGCTTGAAATGTCAAGCTTAATGCAAGCTGGGCAAGTGTAAACTAGAACACTTGATTCAAGCTTGCATTAAGCCTACACGCTTGAAATTTTCAAGCTTAATTCAAGTTTATTGACTTGATAAATCAAGCTTGCTGCAAGTTTGCTGTGCTGTCTGGGATTCATGACTCCTGCTAACTGGAAATTTGATTCCTCTTGTATGAACCATAATTTAATATTATGTTTCCATAAAACAGGCAATTTAACGCCTAACTTGGAGATCTGCACCTCATTCGAGGTAATATTGTTCGGCATTCTCACGAAATCTTATATAACAATAATAAATTTAAATAAAATTATTCTCTTAACAATATGGATCGTGGAAAGCCAAATAAAATTGCAAATCAAACTCAGGGGAAAGAGGCATGAGTCTTACCTCTTAATTGTAGTGACCTGCCATCCTTGTGGTAGCACGTGGTCCTCCATCCATTGAAAAAAATCGATGTACAAGAACAAATGCTTGTTCTACGCATCTGGATTACCACTGAAGTGGCTTGTTACTGCGTATTTTAATCACAGGGTAGGCACAAACATAATTAACAATAACAATATAACAATTTATTCATTATTAACTAACACAGATAATACAAGTCCCTGTTTAGTGAGCTAACATACAAGAAGGGAAGCAGACATGAAACTGAGAGTGGATCCCAGACAGCACGGCAAACTTGCAGCAAGCTTGATTTATCAAGTCAATAACTTGAATTAAGCTTGAAAATTTCAAGCATGTAAGCTTAATGCAAGCTTGAATCAAGTGTTCTAGTTTACACTCGCCCACTTGCATTAAGCTTGACATAGCAAGCATAATTTCAAGCTTAAAAATTTTTCTTAAAATTTTTTTTTCTAAATGCACAGAGCCATAGGCGCACCCACGGAGGGGGCTATAGGGGCTGAAGCCCCTCCCCTAAAGGTGGAAAATTAGAAGTGAAAAGTATTGAAAATTGTTACCAATGAGTTAAATGTTTTCATTTTAAAAATTGTCTTAAATTATTTCTAAAATACTTTTTACCAAAAAAAGATGTTAGTTTTTAAATAAAAACTTAAGTTAGAGCTTGAAACACGGTTAAACTTGGTTACAACATCACTGATAAGATCATATAATTATTTGATCCTAAAATGAGTTACATTGCTCTTGGGGTTATGTTCTACGGGCAAGTCGACTGGCACAGAATATTATGACACTATAAGAGAGTTATAACTATAATTGAGGTCACTATAACCGAGTTCAGCAGTATTTGTAGCCCAGCCCCCCCCTTAAACTAAAATCCTGGGTGCGCCACTGCACGGGGCACCCATTGGCGAACTCGACCCACATACTTTATTTTTTCACGCATTTCCCCTCTATGCTGAAATTTTAAGTTCTTTTAATATGTTTCCATCAAACGTCCACGGCTGAATTCGATCTAGGGAACTATGGGCTGGGAGGGCAGCGTGCTATCCATTCCGCCAATAAGACTCGCGCAGCTTTGACTAAAGTTTGAAGTGTGTTGTCACGCCGTTTTCTGGCCAAATCGATCAGTGCCCGATGCCGATAAGTTTCTTTTATTTTTCCATGGGATGAATCAAAATTTAAATAATGTTATGTGTGATTTATAGACTCTACTAATAGGGAAGTAAGCATAATATAAACTTAAAAGCAGGACACATTTTAAAACTTTCAGTATCGCAACGCTCATGCTGAGCAATACTGCTGGCCAAAATTGAGACAAACGACTGATTTTGAAATCAAATTCGTAGTATAATTTTATTTTATTTTGAAGAATTTCCATATTTGGAAATATAGAATCTTTTTCTTAAAAATTCAATTCTATGGTCAAGTACATTTATGACTGATTAATTATTTGTGGAGGCCGGATTGCGCCTCATTCTACCACCCATAAAGTGAAGTATATTAACTAACTAAATTGTGTTAATTATATTAAAATTTATTTTTAGGGCTAATTAATTAGTTAATGGAATTACTAATGTTAATTAAATGTAAATAAAACTAAAACTCCCCTCGTGTTACACTTCAGAGGAGCTTATCCCATTCATTCCTTCCCCTTGCGTGTTCTAATGTCCAGTTTTTGTGCGATAATAAAATAAAACACAACTTTTACGAACTTTTCTTTATTTAATATCAGCAAATTTGAGAAACTCTAGACAATTAATGTCCATTCTCTTTCACAGATGGCACTTTCAAAAGGGAAAATCAAGCTGTATTCCAGCTTGACAATTCGACTTTACTTCTGCAAGCTTAAATTGAATTGAACTGTCAAGCTTGTATTAATACGTCAAATTGAAAGAAATGTCAAGCTTGATTTAAGCTTATGTGCTGTCTGGGATCTATGTGTAATGCGTTTTTACATTGCACCTTATTATTGTTCCAGCAACTGTATTGGAGTACTAGTTTGATGAGTTTATGCCTAGCGCAGCATGGACTGCTGCAATTCTATTATAATTTATTCATGTGTTAATATAAAATTTCGTTATTTCAAGCTATTTGTAATTATTTTACTTTAAATTAAATGTCTTAACACTTTTTGTTTTCTTCCTCTCCCTAGACATCTTCAAAAAATAAGTTGTCTCAAGTAGACGTGTATTTTGCTTATGTGCGCCTTATGACAGTTCTGCTTCGTACATTAGGAAATTACTTTTTGCCAGATTGTTGGAATTTCATTGGTGTTCATCAAGAAAATATTCATAATGTAAGTTATTTATAAAAAAAAAAATTTAATTTATATCTTAATCTTGACAAACATAATCTACTACATTTAACGAACATCAAGAATTTTCAGTTTTATTGTATGTATGTACATTATGATATCAGTTAAAATACTCAAAAAAAAAAATTAATTCTGCATTTTAAATATATACCCGAGAACAATTTCTTTTTCTTAAATGTTATTTTACTGAATTTGTTCATGAAAAGGCATATGATTTTTGTGAATATCCATATATACTCTCCAAACGCATTGTCTAATTCAGGCAGTTGCTGTCCTTAGCGGTACAGCCATTTGACAGTACGCCTCCCAGTACTGCAAACAAATATCAGATAGAAGTTGGTGAAATTATGAACAAGTTTGCAGTTGCCCATACAGAAGCTCATGTTCTACTAAACTTATAAGCAGCCTTTCGTCTATACTCAAGTAGGATCAAATAATTTGCTTTTATGAAAGAACTTTAAAATGATTAAGCATTCATGCTTAAAAACTAATTAGCTTTATTAACAGGAACATTGTAACATCTTGAAGATAAAACAGTGTTAAATAAAGCAAGGTAAAACATTTAACAACATTTTATTGAAAGAGGAGAATGCAGCTTTCTGCTGTAGCAGCTCTTGCTTATATCCTATTTGTGCCCATGAACAAAAGCACAACAATCACAGTTGAGTTGACCTGTCTTTGCTGATCTCCACTACTGCCACCAATCGTGAATTCTACTGTAGTTTTTGCAATTGGTGTCAAGGCAGGAAATTTGTCCAACACTTCCACCACATCCACAATCCATCATGAATGTCAGGCAAGCATAGTACAGTGAAACCTCTCCGAGCGGCCACCCCTGTATAGTGGTCACCCCTCTAAATGGCCAATTTTTCATGGCACGGATTTTTTGGCTCATAGACTTAATGTTAAAATAACCTCTATCAGCGGCCACCCGACCCCCTCTAAACGGCCACCGAGTGGGATCGCCCATCTCATTTTTCGGGAAATTCTACTCACTCCATGCTGTAATTTTGAGCGGAAAAACTCAAGTTCAGGTTTATGGTCGAATATAAGTCCCAGGAATAACTGGAATTGAATCTGTTATCTCTTTTGTATTCTCCCCACACCCTTAAGATGGGGAATCCCTTGGACAATCAGGTGTTGAAGTTGTCCTACAAATGAATTTTTGTCCCTTTCAGGCGCTAATTCCGTCCCTGACGAGGAATTTCTCGATGTTTGTAATGGCGAGCAAGCTAAACTTTCAACACAAGCGACTTTAGGGAAAATCGATGGAATTATCGAAAATTCCGAAGCAGTTACAAACTAACCGGTTAGAGATCTGCTTTTTAAAGTAAAAAACAAACTAGAAAAAATGGTTGTTTCAGAGAAAAGTAAAAACTTGAAAACAGACACAAATTGTATCATTTTTTAAAAAAAAGAAAAAAAGCATTAAATAAAGTATTATTTTCTCTTTAGATAAGTTTTATATTTCATTTTAAATAAGGAATATGTGCCAGACTTGTTTATATTACGCATTATAGCTATTATCTTATAATAATAAATAAAACCCTTGAGAGCGGCCACCCCCTCTGAGCGGCCAAATATTCTCGGTACAATGGGGTGGCTGCTCCGAGAGGTTTCACTGTACATCATTAGCAGCTAAGCCAATGCTTCTGTTTTGATTTTTCAGAATATTCTTAGTGTTGTTACTTGTAAGTATTACATTTCGCAATGTGCTGTTCTGAGTGTGGCTGGTATTACTAGCTGTTGTGAAGCTACACCCTATTTCATTAATTATCTGCCTTCTTATTGCCCAGAGCTTCAAAGAACCATAACTAGTTGCCTACTCTTCAATGCAGAGAAAAGAAGCCATTCAAAAAACGATGAATGATGTCATTTTTTTAGCTATTTCTTGCTGATAATGTGATCATGTAGGCCACCATCTGATAACATCAAGGCCCTTGAGGAAGCTATGAATGCAGCATTGGACTTCCTGAAACAGTTCTCTGATAGAAACAAAATGGAAATTAGCACCAAAAAATAGTCAACCAATTATTCACTTCTTTTACTAAATCCCACAACTTTCTACCAGGGGTGGTAAGTAACAAGTTACAAGCAGCAAAACTACAGTCATCACACTTTTTTTTTTTTAATTTGTAGTGTGGTGTGCTACTTTTAGTGTAATATGTAATGATATACAAAAAATCAGTAGTTTTTACAGCTTTCTGGAAACATTTTGTAAATATTCTTTTCGTGTCATCACTTCAAACGATTGATCAGTGGTCTGATTCCTCTTTCTTCTAAGCACAGAACAATAGTTGATACTTTGAGAACAGACCCCTCCCTGCCCCAATGCACACACGTACATACAGGAACACAAATGAGGGGAGAAGAGAGGGTGGGTATGCTTTGTCTGAAGCCTCTATCAGTTTAGTTTTCATCTCCTTTGTTATTGTTCCTGGTATAATTCTCTGCAATATAGACAGACACATAACATTTAGAATTGGGACAGCGGTAGAACTATACCTGCATTTGATATGATAATAAATAAGTCTCAAGGACAAACATTCAAAAATATTGCTATTTTACCGGCAGCAAGTTTTTACACATGGTCAATTGTACTTTGCAACAAGTAGAATTTGATCATTCAGCATTTTAAAGATTTTATATTTCAGAATACAATGATCAAGGGGACTTAGCAAACTACAAGAGAGTTTCTGTAAAAAACGTTGTCTACACAGAAGTTTTGAATCACTATATTCATATTTGAGTTCAGTGAACAACATTTATTTTTTGGAACCTCTCCTCCCAACAAAATATATATATAAAATACAAAGCTCATATTCTTTACTTTGTTTTTATTTTTTGTATTAACCTTTTTTTGTAAATTTTTTACAATTTGAAAAAGATAGACAAATTAACTGTAGCCTAGACAAAACCTGACCAGTATAACCCCCCCAAAAAAAAAAGGTTTAAAAAAAAAAAAAAAAAAAAAAAGTAATATTCTTTTTTTAATTAAGGTTTTGTCAAGCTATAACTATAAATTAATACATAATGACCGGTTTGTAAAACCTCACATCTTTGATATGATAGAAGAAAAAAAATATATAAGCAATGATTATAGAGGCACTAACTCAAAAAAAAAAAAAAAAAAAAAAACCAACAATATTCAAACTTAAAAATTTAATGACTTATGGTCGAATTTCAAACACTGGGTGACCACTAGCTGCAATTAATTGAATTGCATATAAGCAATTAAAATTAGCTAACGGACACTTTGATTTTTAAAAATTTATGTTTTAGTTTGTTTTTGGCCATCGCAGTTCCTCTTCAGTTTTAGAACCAAAATCCCTGCGAGCAAACAGTATTTAGGCTGGAGTTCGAAGGAAAAAACCCCCTGTTTTTCATCTTAGTACACAAATTGAAATAAACTAATAGCACTTGAGTCTGGGGGGAAAAAAACAAGATGTTTCTTTATGAGCTGCATTCTACATTGTAATAAGCGAAAAAAATGTGCCTTTTGTGAAACTTTCAGAAAAAAATCTTAAACATGGAACTGCAGTCAAAATTTTTTCCAAGAATATTTTGTTTTGCAAAATTTTCTATTTTTAAGAATTTTTTCTAAAAGTTTCGTGACTGATACAGGTGTATCATTTATTTCAGCATGTAGTGCAGCTTGTAAAAAAACAGTCTCAAAATTTTGAAGTGCCGGGCATAATTAGTTTTATTCGTACTTTACCAAAATCACATGATTTTTTTTAAATACACCATTAATAGTTTTATATTTGAAAAGAAATTATTATTTAATAATTTGAATAGAAAACTTTTTATAAAAATCAGATAGTTATGTAAAACAATGTATATAATTATGTAAAACAAAGTACTTGTATTAAAAACTTTTTATTTAAATAGAATGCATAAAATACGAACTGAGCAAAGACCTATAAACCTCAATACCATTACTTCCAGCTTGTGCAGATTTATTTCACATACACACATACCAATGCGATTCACTCAGTTTTCATGTGCATCTGCTGCTACGCTGTTGACTGAAATTTTTTTTAATTACTCCTGTAAAACTACGAAAATTAAGGGGATCATTTCATTGAATGAGAGTAACTCTGTTCAAAGACTTCAGTTTCTTTTATCAATAAAGCGTATTACTTATTAAATTATAATGTTTGTGATGTCAATGATTTATAAGTATTTTCATAGTAGTAAATTTATTCAACAAATATTTAACTGAACATGCTATATATTCTTAAAATAGCATTATTTTTAATCAAATAATCTTCATACTTAAAGTGTTTAATTTACTTAATGCTTTATTTTGCAGACCCTTGTTGATATGAGGAACTCTCTATTACAAGAAGGAATAAAAGAAGCTATTTTAATATCAGCTTTTATTCTTCAACTGTCCTCATATCACCAAATGTGGCAACTTGAACATCCTAAATCGCTTCAAATGCTGTTTGTAAGTTTTGGTCTATACTAACGTAATATAAATGTAGTGTCTAAAGAGATATTTTTTCATACTATTGAGTATATAATGTGACCTTAATGCTAGCATTGCAATTTTTAAAAATTTTTATTGTTTAAGAGATATGAACATCAAAACAGCTGAATTTACTTTGATGAAACTTGGTGTATATATTTATTTATAATTATTTAATTGTTCGCGATACCCATAGGGAAACCCCCAGTCTTGTCAAAAAATAAAAATAAGCATAAATGTAGAATTAAAAATACATAAAACACTGGCACAAATATACTGTAGGTTTCTCGTTTGGTGCCAGGAGGTGTATTCATATTGTTGTGAATCTCTGGGGTAACCCACTGTTTTGGGGATTAAACTAGTCTAAAACTCGAATTCTACACATCAAATAATTAAATTTTGCATTTTGTTGCACCAAATTCAGTTAACTAGAATGCGAGTTATGGAGTTTTGTGTGCCGCCATTAGTTAACATAGGGGTTTTTGGAAATTTTACGAAATATTGGTGCTAGAGCTTAGCTGACCTCACTTTTGGGGACTTATTTTTGGCACCAAGCTTCACGACATTTTGGACATTTGGCACCAAGCTTGACGACATTTTGGACATTTGGCACGATTTTACCTATGGGGCCTGTAATGTTTCTTTTCCAGCATTAAGAGCCTAATATTACTCAGTTACTCTTTCATTGCTCAGTTAAATTTTGATCAAGATCATTCATGAGATATTTTCCTCTAGAACCTTTTCTAGTGTTCAGCATAAATTATAAAAGAACAGCGCATTGCGCAGTTCAGTCAGCTTTGTTGTATATTGCTGTGAGAAACTGGTGTCCATTCTGTTCACTGCATTAGCCAGAGAATTGTGCTATAATAAGCAATATTTTGCTTGTTTTGAGAAGCTTGTTTCTGAATGCTGTGTATGAATTTTGAATTGGGAACTGTTTATGATTTTCCTCGAGTATTTCCACTGGATTTTAGTTTGTGGAAGTGTTTTATTTTGTGTGTGAAATATAGCATTTGCGAAAGCTTCTGTACTGAGCAGACTGTCATATAAGCACATTAGTGCCTGTGAATTTTGTACAGCTGATTGTTTGACAAAGTTCTAGAAGCAATAAAGTTGTTGTTTCATCCTGAAAAGTAGACCTTTTTACTAGAACTTTCTACGCATACTGGACTTTAGAAAGACAACCCAAAAATCATGTAGAGTGTTTCTGCAACAATATATATTCTATTTTATACCAATTACAAATCAATTAAAAAGTCATTATAATAAAATTAGTTTTTTTTTTTTTGTTGTTGTTGTTGTTGTCAGAAGAAAAGTTTTATATATTGAATTCAACATGAACCGATTTTCTCTCACCTATAGTGGCAAAAATACAATTGGAAAACTAAAAAATACTTAGCATGTGACCTCTTCCAGTCACAGCAAAGTACAAAAACACAAATGAAGTCAAAACACTATTCTTTATATACTGAAGTCGGAGCTGTGAGACTGTCCAATCAACCTATAGTAGCATTGTTGTCATGTATTGATCTAGACAGTGCAAATTATTGCTAACCAGAGATCAAAGTGCCACTAACATACAAGCAAAAGAAACAAATGTATAAAAACAAGTTATTTAAGTATATTTATATTATCTCTATGGGTTTAAACTGTTTTCCAAATGTTTTATATAAAAATTAATGAAAACTCTTGGAAACCTATTACTATTATGCAGTTTATCAGAAAAAATGCATAGATGAAGAAAATAGTCACTGCTATATAAATGAAAAGATCTGATTAGTTTGTCTATTATAATATTAATTTTAAAAAATTATAAATTTGAAGACCAATGAGATAATGTTATAGTATTGAAATCTAATCATTTATCATAAATATTCATATGAAAAGAATTATTAATAATACTTAAATTCAATTCTGCGAACTCAGCAGATTTACACTGCGCAAAAAAAGTAGAAGGACATTTAGATTTTTTTAGAAAAATAAGGAACCTTTTATTTTTATGGTTTTTTTTTTTTAAACAACATTTTAAAGATCATTTAATAGGAAAATATCAATATCGTAACCATGATATTCAAAAATAAAACATTAATCACAAGAGAAATAATTTCTACCATTTGAAACTCTGTAAAAAAAGTAGAAGGACAGTAACCCAATGAATAAAATACAAGCGATGTTAGTAAGGAATACTCTTCCCATTAGATTTTATAATTTCAAATATTCTATTTGGCAGTGAATCATACAAAGATTGGATGTCTGTTTGGCAAAAATGATCTATTTCAGACATACCTTGGACTAGTCCAAGGTACACTACCATTCAGGATAATATATATATATATATCAAAATGATGGCAAATGTGTTAGAGAGATTGCTCGTATACTGCATGTCAGCCCCAATACAGTTTCTAACTTTATCAGAAATCCAGACAGAAACTGAAAGAGAAAGAAGACTGGAAGACCTAAAAAGTTAACACTTCGCGATGAAAGAAAAGTTGCTCACGAGCTTAAAAAATGCAATGGAAGTATTGCAAAGGGTCGAATTCAAGTAGGACTTACTTATATGTCAAGGCAAACAGTTTACAACTACATTAAAGATCCAAAAAACTCATTTTCAAAAAGCGGAAGCATTATCCAAAGTGGAAACAAACACATATTGATAACCGTTTATCTTGGGCTAAGGAACACATGCCATGGACTACAGAATGGACTTCTGTGATATTTTCAGATGAGAAGAAATTCAATTTAGATGGTCCAGATGGTTACCAGTACTACTGACATTGTCTGAAGAACGAAGAACAATTTTATTCAACTCTACAAATGGGGGGAGAAAGTTTGATGGTTTGGTTAGCAGTTGGATATGAAAGAAGAACAAGTCTGGTCTTCCTAAGTGATAGGCAGAAGCATAGAGACTATATTCAGCTGCTAAATTCTGAGCTTCTTCCTTATGGCTCCGAATTAGGAGGAGAAGAGTGGATCTTTCAACAAGACAGAGCCTCCATTCACACCGCTAATGGAGTTAACAACTGGTTCGTTTCAAATAATGTGCATGCTTTACCCTGGTCAGCTAAAAGCCCTGATCTTAACATAGTAGAAAACATCTGAGCAATGCTTATTCGTCGTGCATATGCTGGTGGAAAACAGTTTGAATCCATCATTGAGCTTCGAGAAGCATTGAATAGCTCATAAGATCATTTTTGCCAAACAGACATACAATCTTTGTATGATTCACTGCCAAATAGAATGAAATTATAAAATCTAATGTGAAGCGTATTCCTTACTAACATCGCTTGTATTTTATTCATTGGATTTCTGTCCTTCTACTTTTTTTACAGAGTTTCAAATGATAGAAATTATTTCTGTTGTGATTAATGTTTTATTTTTGAGTATCATGGTTATGATATTGATATTTTCTTATTAAATGATCTGTAAAATGTTGCTTACAAAAAAAATTCAGTAAAAATAAAAAATTCATTATTTTTCTAAAAGAATCCAAATGTCCTTCTGCTTTTTTTATGCAGTGTATGATTGTTATTTGCTAAAAAATAAAATTTGGACAGTATTCAAATGATGTAAGTTATAATGCTCTGATTTGAAACGACGTATGTGACACGATCTTACGTGGGTTGCTTATGCATCATTGCCATGGTGAACATTTTTCAAGAAAATTCTAGTTGGATTTTTCCCGCCAAACAGGATTTGATAATTAGTTTTGTTTTGTTGCCTGGGCAACAATACAATTTTCCTTATGATATATCCATGGAATTTAGAATTAAGTTATTAAAAGAATTCATTTTAAAATGATTATGAGGGATAAAATGTACTTGAGAGTGGCTAAAAGAGCAAGATATTAGATTTTAATACACATAATTCAGGAAGTGGAAGACTGCACTTATAATTATTACTTGCTCTAAAGTTGTGTTGAAAAAAAAAAAAAAAAAAAACATTGAGAATATTTCATTTTTGCTAGTTAGAAACTATCAAAAGGTCTCATTGTCCACCATCGTTCCAAAGACGCCGTCCATCGGCACCATCGCTCCACTCATCTATCAGGAAGAAGACAGCGAGCCGCATGAGAAGTCGAGAGAACAAAAAACGAATCAGGAGACCGAGACGCCACCGCTGGCTCTGATATTTATAGCAATCCTCATACTCTCGTACTCAGACTTCGATTGCTGCAGCGAAATGTTGGCCATTGAGTTGATGTTTAAGTCAGCACTCTTTATTGACTTCGTAATTACGGCCTCTAAAAATTACTTTGTAAATAACGATGTGTATATTTTAGTAAACGAATATTCTTTGCACTTCCACTTGAATTTAATAACTCCTTATAAATTATTTGCAAGATGTAAAACACATCGTGAACGGCCGTAAAAATTCTTGTTCCTTGAATCTGGCAACGTCAAAGACGCGGGAACGCATGTATCTGCCGGGATCGTACTGACTCCAAAAGAAAATGGCTACCCAGTAGTGATTGTTGTAAATCAAAAGAAAATTAGTAAAAAATTAGAATTGTTAAAATTTATTAATGTTAATATATTAATTAAGGGAACTAGAAGATCGTTATACAAAAAAATTTTTGTCAGCCACAAAAAAAAATTGTCAGCCACCAAAAAAAAACACAAAAAATACAAATGTAAAATTCATTATCAAAATCATTGAGGCAGTTTTCAACATATGTGCAACCCATTATGAAAGAAACTGTATCAGGTATTTCACTTAGAAAAATATGTATCTGTCATTTAGCGCGCAATTAATGACAAGCACATGGATCTCTAAATTACAAATCCAACTGACGCAAAACCCCCCATAATGTCCTCACATACCCCAAAAACTTAATTTCTCTGGGTAAAATTAACCTAAATAAAACTTTCTTTAATTATTTTCATTTTTCAAAAAAGAACTTTTTAAATACAATAAAAACCCGTTAATTTTCCACTTAGTCCAAATGTTATTTATTCCCTACGACATAACAAATACTAGCTAGTTTAACATTTTTTGGAACATAGTATAAAGGCTATTCCTCATGGTGCATGCGATTGTCAGAACTCCAGGCAGGTTAAGGAGAGTTTTTTAATGGTCAATTTTCTCTTGTAGGGCATTGTAATCAAAATATTTATGGGCTTTTAATTTCCAGTTTGTATCTACTGACAAAAGCTAACCCATGAAACCACACAACCATGCCCCTCGCTCAATGGGAACACGAGGCGAAAGATTTCTCGAAGGTTTGATGGGAGAATTCATTGATTAACCATAGAGCTCCTGACATCACATGCAGTATGAGTATGGACCTTAAGTCACTAAAAAGTACAAATTTAAAAAATGAAATTTATATCATTCATTTTGGTTAAAAATGCAGTTTAGTTATATTTTTCTCAGAAATGGGAAAAACTGAAAACCTAACTCTAGTACAATACAGGCTAGGTTGGTTTTGAATTCTGTCTATTCTAGGTTGATTTAAAATTACATTATCAAACAGAGAGTATCATATATACTAGCTGCATGCCCGTTCTTCAAACGGTAGCCAAAGATTACTTTCCTAAAATAACTACCAGTGACAAAACAAAATCTGAAGAAAAAAAAAATTACAACTTAGGTAGTCCCTGTTGTTGAAACTATCATGATATACATCACCGCAATGTAGGATTATAGTTTAGTTAGTTGTAAGATGATTGTTGAAAAATGATGAATAGACTACTTTTAATTTCACAAAATATTTATTAATGGAGTACACTGTGCTTTAATTCATATTAACGTAACAAATCTACTAATCCTACCTACTACTTATTAAATATTATCGATCTTCGTCTCTCCCTCTTTAATGCTCAATTTAAAGAATCAGCTAAGATATTTGAAACCAATGGTGCCTTTTCTTCTCTTTGATGATTCTTTGCAACTTATGCTTTAGCATAAACGATAAACATTATTTATAATGGTTGAAATTATAACACCTCTCCATATTTTTTTAAGCATAGTTTTTGTCAGATTGGCATATTTAACGCCGAAAAAATATTTCATCTTGCTGTTGTGGAAAATATCAAAGCTGCACCAATCTAAATACTTAAATCTTTCATGGTTCAGTCTCGTGAAAAACATCAAACCATGTAATCTTGAGGAGCTATTTAGAATCACTCAAATTGCAAATAGGATGTTAAATCGGGTAGCAGAGTTTACAATTTTTGCCCAATTTTTTAATTTATGATGTCATGTTCTTACCAGGGTAGTTGAGTCTGGTTATTTCTCACAGTAGTTTTCAAACGGAGTAAAATTGACACTTTCGATGTTGAAAAATTCACTTGGAATAGGGCTCATTAATGTTAATTTTGAGATGCTGATGTCATGCCTAGCTAATCAGTATTTCAAACATTTTTTGGAGTTATTTTGCTAATGGTGCAACTTTTGTGCAAGAACCTGTTAAGTTGCTAGAATTCAGCCGAAAAAGGGGATAATTAATATATATACCGCCAAAAGTCATCAAAACTTAATAAACGACTTAATAACGAGACTTTTTGCACTCTTTTTGGAATATATAAGGCTTCTGTTGTCTAGCCCATAACAAATACTATGTTTTATGTTAATTAATATTTTCTCCCTTGTGGCACCTTTTAAATTTCCCATGATTTTAAAATTTGCAAGTTTCCTTGGTTATTATGGTTGCTGAAAAAATAGTGCTCAAAAATAGCCAAGGGTAGCTCATGCATTAAATAAAATACTTTTAAATTTTTATAATAGTAAATTTTTACATAGATTTCTAACTCATGACGTCAAAATTGCGTCATTGTCAGTTGCTATATCTAACATGAATTAGTGAAAGAAAGTGGGGGAAACAAACTCACGTTATATCACTTTCCAACAGCATCTAATAATCTAGAAGTTTATTATTTCGCTTGTGGTGTAATATTTTGTCCAGGCTTGGTATTTTAATTAGGATTTCTATTGCATTTTTAAACTCGTGACATCAAAATGGCATTGATTTAATTTATGATATCACACTTTGTTTACAGTTATGTCTATCTCCAGCATATAGATGGTATGTCACATGATTATTTTTGTACACACTATTAAAATTTCTAATGCATTTTTAAACTTGTGACTTCAAAGTGACGTCATTCCATTTATAATATGCTACTTTTTTTTACAGTTATATCTATCATCAGCATATAGTTAGTATATCACATGATCACTATTTTAGACAATCAGAAACTGGAAATGCTTTCTAAAGGTGAAAATTATCAAAAAAAAAATCGTGGAACGATTGAGTTTTTAGAATTTTAAAGTTGACTATGGACTATTCTACGCCGTTTTACATAAATGTGCAAAATTTCAAGCCGATCGGTGGAATGATGTGGGAGGAGTTCCCGGACGAACAAACAAACAAATAATGGTACTCATGTATTATCCCAGCGGCCATTCCAGCCAAACTATTTTTCCATGAAATGAGTTGCCAATCGTATTCAAAACCATTAATAATTTCATATGCTCGGCATTTCTCTTGTCAAAAAATCGCTCGTTTTTGCAGCCTGTCGGGATAATACATAAGTACCCAAATAAACAAACAAACAAACTTTCACCTTTATATAATAGATAGCGTGTTTTATTCATCGGTAACTCCAATCTACTAAATGCTAAGATTTCAATTTTCTGAAGTTTGGCGGGACTCCCTTAATTTAAATCAATTTGCTTAATTTGGCGAGAATTATGAAGATAGATCGCTTGAAATCCCTTAATTACTGCATTAATCCTGCATGGATAATTAAAATTTAATGCTGTATTCTAATAAAACCTATACACTTGTTTTCAAAAATGCTGTTTCCTTAAGCTCTCAGTAAATTTCGCCAAGCCTAAAACTGTGCAAACCGCTAGAACTCGCTTTCTCAAAATCGGCCTATCAGCCATTTTATTTTTCACCAAACTAAAAAATTATACATATTAGTTTCGGAAATCTTCAATTCTTATTATTTTGCATATAAAACATTTCATTCCTGCTCTGATTTCCCATGTGCACACGATATTATAATTAAAAAAATAAACTTACTAATGTAAACTAAAAAAGATCATAATTATTCTTTTATTTTTACTTTAAGAATTTAAAACATTTTATTCGGCAAAATTGCCACACATGACAACCACAATGCTTATTTCACTACAGGGGTTGCAATTACGGAAAGCAAAAATTAGCCTTTTTTGTCATGTTTTTTATCAATATCTCTTAAAATAGTTCAATTTTCAAAATTAGAGTTAGCGGAAGACCTTCCTCAGAATTTTCCAAATTCGTGGATGCCTTGGTTGAAATTCATCATCCTGCCATTCTGAAGGATAGGCCCACAAGGATACATAGATACATACATACATACACGAGTTTGTTTACTTCCAGATTCTATTATAATAGATTCATGCTTTCTATTACAGCAAAACATTTTACTGCTGTTGTTGCTATGGAAACCAGGGAGCGTTTAATTCAAAATGTTGTTTATCTTTGAATGAAGGCCTTAATGTGCAATTTATTACTTGACAAAATTAAAAGAAAGATTCTGATAAATAGATTTCACGATGCGAGAGGGAAAATCTGAAAATGATACATAATCTTAAATTTTAATAAATGGCTATACTCTGCAATTGATCTCTGTTGTTCTGATTGTGTTCCGAAAGGTATTTGAAACTCTTTGCATTACATGACGTAGATCTCCCTCACTTACGAAAACTCGTGAGTTTTATTTATTTTTTCAATTGGCAATTCTATTTATACTGTTTCCAAGACAACCAAACAGTAAGATATGATAGCAAAATTTTTAAGCAGCTCCTATTGAATTCAAAATCCTTATTTATTTAAAAATTCTTATAAAATCTCCTAATTCATATTTTCCCCTATCTTTTCTTTTAAAGGAGTGCGAAATATATGCTCTGTCATTTCTCAAAATATCAAAAAGTTATGATGGATAGAATCCAAGATGCAATAGTTTTACAATTACTTTATAAAAACCATCGCCAAATGTAATTTTTTAAAAAAATTCCCAAAAATCTGAAAATTATGCTACATACAGAACAAACTGCTTTTGAAAGAAAATTTCTCCTCTTTCCAATGATGCAAATATTGTTTTACTGCGAGTGTAATTACCGGTGTTATTACGTATTGTACGAGGAAACATTCCAAAAATCATATAAAACATTTTCTGATTTGAATTTCGAAAAAATTGCTCCGAGGTGTGTTAGGACATGTCCTAGTGAAGCCGTATACAAAATTTGGTAGGTCTGCGACCACCTGTCTTGGCACTAGCAATCGAAAGGCGGATGTATAAGAAGATTGGAGGTCACAAACCTACACACATAGCCAGCCAGCTACATACTTTGTTTACTCTCCGACTTTATTATATAAGATTGTTTTAAATTTAAACATGTCTAATGAAATTTTTGTGAATATTAAAATATATACTTTCATATTATGTCCTTACAAATTCTGATAATTACTAAATAGTCTTATTTGAATTATTAAAGTTATTATTTTTGTTTCTAATTGTAGACAGATGTTTGTAATTGTATATACAATACTGTGGCAATTTTAAGCAAGCCTGATTTATTAAAGTATTTCATTATGGTAAGTTTATTATTATTATTATTTAGAAGTTATCAATATGTATTATAATCATCATTACATATTTAACGGAGACATCTGGATTTCTTAAATTTTCTATAATTCTCTTCATCGTTAGTTTATAATCAAAGTGTTAGCAAAATGGTCGGTTAAAGGTTGCATTCTATTATAAAAAAATTTAGGACATTATAATATTCTTTTTTTTTAAGGGGGGGGGGATGAGAAAGAGGAAGCTAAAATCTTGACATAACTAACGCAGGGTTTCAAAGAAATTTATAACAAGCCAATTGAATGATTGATTATTTCTCTACAGCATGTTAATCTGAATCAAATATTGTAAGTCTCTTTAGCAAAAACTATTGTTACTATACTTGTTGTATTGGTCTAACTATTGTTAGACCAATTAGGGATTAGGAAGAACAACAACAAACATTGTAAGTTCTACCCTGCAAGTTGTGTTTCTTGCATGGTTCCATCTCTATGTAGTAATGCTTTCCTGGTGGCCGCTGAATTTTGCAGTAATTACTGTGGTTACGAAAATTGCCACTATGTAAATTATTCTTGAGGACAGCAGATTTTCAATGCTAACAGACATGTTACTTTTCCACCTAATAGCAAAATTCTGCCTTTTCAGCATTAAATTTTATCATTTCTGGGATCGATGCAAATATGCATTAAAATTTTCAGGCATGTGTGTGTGCGGGTGGGTTGGGGGGGGGGGGGGGGGGGGGCTTTGCCGACTGAAAACGGAAGCTCTGAACTGGGTAATATATCATCGGCGAACAACAGTTTACTCCTATTTATTTTTTTTTATCATTTTTATTTTTACATGCGCCTATGAAATTGAGGGCTTCGGCATTTCCTTTCTTTTTTACTGCTTTCTAACCGAATGCAGTTCTGAAGTCCATGCCAATGTGATGCATTTTGTAGAAGAGAAGAGAAACACCAAACACCCAACCCAAATCATTGTACAGAGGCAGGGCAAAAATTGTAGTATTTAGCTACCACTGCCATGAAAAATAGTTTAGCAAAGTTAAAATTTTGATTTCAAATAATAAGCAAGTTACCAAAACAGAATTTAGATTTGACCATGCGTTGTGACAGCAGAAGTTAGTTAAATAACCCAAAGTTCTCAGCCTTGCCTGAAGTGTGTGTTAGAAATGTGGTAAAATAAACACAGAGACATTGCATTAGATCACCAAAATACAAATTTATTTCATCAATAATAGGTGTAAACAACTAGTGGCCTCACGACATCAGTATTTCAAGTAATAAAAGTAAGTAAAACACTGCGCAGGGGTATTACAGCGCGTGGTAGTAATGCACAAAAACAATGATATTAGAGTGCTTTAGTTTCCCATTAATAGCCCTTGGAAATTGAAAAGTAATAAAAAAAAATAAAAGGTAATGCTTAATTAAAATTGTCATGACAAAAGTAGCATGATTTGGATCCAAAACTTATGTTAAAAGGCTTTGCTGCAGCATAAAATAAAATAAAACTTATCCTGTTAAAAAAAAGAAAAAGAAAAATTTGGGCGAACAAGTCCCCACCTTCTCCAAGCCACACAAGGCATCTAATGAAATCCCGCACAAAATCCTTAACTGATACTTGAAACCCCACTTTTACAATCCAACAGATGAGCTTAAATAGTTAACAAAAAAAAAAAAAAAAAAAAAAACTAGCAATTATGACACCAAAAGGTGCAGCAAATTCTTTGAAATGCTGACCAACTCAAACAAGTAATTACAGTGATTAGCATTGGTAAAGCAAGTAAATAAACAAGATTTATGAACTTCCAAAATTAGCTAGGTAAAGAAAGACACAGCATTAACAATTATCATTTAACAAAAAAAATTTAAACATGGCGTTACTGGTAAGTTATACATCAGGATAGTACTTAAAGAAGAAAAAAAAAATTTAGCATTTACAGTTGTCTTCAATTCCCCCCCTTTTAAAGATGAAATGTTAATAAAAATTTAGGGTTCTTCAACTAGGTACGGAGAACATGGTGGTTAGGAGAGAAGTGAATCGACTTCCTGGGTGGGCCGGAATCCTTGCAGATGGAAATAAAGGCAACGGTCTTACCGCGGATTCAGCTGCTGGAGTTCGAAGAAGATTTCCTGAGGACATCGGACTGCAGGACATTCAGGCAACTCCTGATGAGGCTAAGATGACTCGATCGTGGGTCGGGCTGAGGACTCGGTCATGGTATTACAGAGAGGCCGGGCAGGGGTCAAGCGCTGCTTCAAAAAATGGTGTCGGAGGAGGCGCAACCTGCCGCAAAAACAGCGTGGAAACTCATCATGGGGGTTCACTCGCTCGCTGCCCCAAGGAAAAAAAAAAAAATGGGTTATTCACCCGGCATTGTAAAAATAAAATTCGCTGTTGGTGATCAAACGTTGTGTCAGGACCTCTGGCCTACGAGCTAAGCCATCACATCATGAACTTGTACTACGGGATGACAAAAATGCCGGGCTAGGCCTCTAATGCGCGAGGAGATACAGGAAAAGTCACGTCCTAGCAGCACCACGACAGCTCTCAGAAATGACGCTTTCTGCCCCTTGCGTGAGGAGCTTCCCGAGACGCCGACCACGTGGACCAATCAGAGCGTGCCATCTCAGCCGGGAAACTTCGCGAACATTCGATTGTCGGGGGGAGGAAGAGAGGGAAGAAAAAATGGCAGCCAGCGACTTCTACACGCGGGAAAGAAACGAACTTGGCCGAGAAGAAACGCAGGCAAGAACGGCCATCTTGAAATGGGAAAAAAAAAACTTAATTGATCAAAAAGGCATTAAAAACGTTATTAAATTTCCTAAAATTTTAGCGGAAGATGGCTAATCGTCCGAGACAACCCTGGGTAAAATTTGGAGTAAAAATTTAAATTAGAAGTGAGTAAAAATAGTTAAAAACCGGACATGAACAAGAGATATGGCAAGAAGTGAGTTAGGCTATTGAAGAGAGAAGGAAATGTAATAGTCAGCAGAAAATCGACAAAATTTACATGATAATTAAATTTACACCTCCGGAGGCAGGGCAAACAAAGGCAGAATTAATTTAAGGAAAAGGTAATTATTTAGAAAGTCCCAACAAAAAAAAGGGGGTAATTAGTAGTAATTTAAAAAAAGACAAGCTATTGAGCTATAGAAGAAGAGTCACCCAGACCATTATCTCCTGACAAAAGGTATTTAAATTAAACTTCCAAGTTAATTACAAGCATTAGAAAATAAATAATTAATGGTTAAAACAATTAAAATAAAAATTACTGCTTTTGATTTGTAAAAACATTATCCCTCAAAAAACAATACAACAAAATTCTTATCACATTGAAAGAAAAGCATGTAGAGCAATGTTGCCAGAACGAGAGAAATTTCAGCTGTATTTCTAAGCAAGAGGGAAGTAAAGTCGTTTTGAGGGAATTTTTTCAATTTTCTGAGAACCTCCTTTGGCCACTCTCCTTTCCGAGTGCCTTATATCCACCACTCTTTTTCCCTAGGAAATAGGGAAGGAAGAGGTTTACTACAGTCGGTTTATCGCTATGGGGAAATGGGTAGGGAATAGAAAACTCCATTGTGGCCTATGCTTTTTTCGTTCGCCTTGCCTGCACGCTGTTGCGCATGGAACGCAGTGAAGTACTTAGTAGTGACTGGATATGTGTTAACTTTGTATTATTAGATATTTTAAATTTATAATTTTGTGAGAATGGCAAATGTCATTTCTGATAGCTCGGGATTCCGCGATATTGATAAAGATGCAAAAAATAAATTTGTTTGCAATTGGTTAACAAGAATTATTAAATCTAAAGAGAAGATGAAAAGGATGTGCGAGTTTGTGACTGCATTAAAATGTTGATGTATGCGGAAAAGCACTCTGCAGCCTTTGTGTGGATTATATAGATTATGGGAAAATAGGGTATGCAAGAATAATTCAACATTTCGAAACAAAGAAGCATAAAGAGAAAGTTTTTCAGAAGGATAATAATTTGTCAAGTATTTTTTTTCTGCCAAGCCATCAACCTCTTCTGCTTCATCATTGGATATAAATGATGTTCCTTCAAATAAAGTTAATGCTTCTATTTGCAATGGTGTGTACAATTCAGAGACCTTAATTTTAGAAGTTCTTGCAGAATACAACTGGCAATTTTCCATGGCTTCTGTGCTAGTTGAAGTTAGCAAAACCGTAGCTAATAAAGCCTTAAATCACATATCACTTAAGAGAAACTGTACAGCCTATCTAAATAATAAAAGCCGTTGTCTGTAGCAATTCCGGGATCGACCAACGCTTCCAGTGCATGTGGCACCCATGTTGAAATTTTGATAAAAATAACATTTTTATCTCTAACTAAAAGCAAAAACTTTTTGTACCATTCAAAGGATCTCTAAAAAATTAACCTTTTTAAAACTTGCAGCTACTTTCAACTCTATCTAGAGAGATATCACACCTTGAAAAAGTAAACACAGAAGCGAAGCCAATGATTCATTCCTTGATTCTTTGAAAAAAAAATCGGGGAATATAATCTCTCACGAGATTGGTGAGAGGAAAAGCACAACAGATTGTTTGGTGGCGACATCTATGAATTATATTGTAAACTAAAAGTACAAATGCATGTTCAAGCAACAGTTTTATTGTTACAAAGAAAAATATTTTGAAAGAAGCAATACATTGCAGTATGAATATAGTGATAAATATTTCGATAGGTTATTTTTCTCTTCAACGGTAATCTCTCCAGCTGCCACCTGAAAGATATTTTGCTACAAACAATTGTATTTATTAAAATATCGATTTTAAATGAAAAAGTTAGTTGCAGAATTACACTCAACTCACAATTTTGCGACCCCTTGATTTAGCACCCCTTCCTGATTTAATGACCCTCTGATGAAGTCCTGACTGTTTTCTTAGCCTTTTATAAACTTTCGATTTAACGACCATTTGATTTACCGTCCCACTTGCCGAGGTCACATGAAGGTTGTTAAATTGTGAGTCGACTGTATTTTAGTATGTTGCAAATTTCAGTCGTGAAGCTGTCCATGTGCCGTAGATTACACATTTTGGCTGCAAAGCGGCAATCGACAGCCAAAATTGGTTGGCATTGATGAATCCACTTGTAATAATCACATGCACGTATTAAAAATTTTAACATGCTACTTTTCACCTTTAATTAGCAGAGTTGTTGTTGAACACCCTGCATCATTAAGTGTCTAAACGGTCACTTCTGAAGGACTGTTTAATGAAATTAATAAGTTTTTTATGATAATCAAATTCCTTGGGAAAATTTAATGTCTGTGCTAATGGATTCCTGTAGCGTTATTAGGGGATCAAAAACTGGTGTAGAAACACAAATAGGAAATGAGAAGGCATCTCATTTACTCGACATTAATAGGGATTCATTTCATCATATACATAACGCTAGCAAAAAATTTTGTTTTTCATTTGATAATTGGGTGGAGAAGCTCATTAGATATATTTCTAATGACTTGAAGTGGTCAGTAGATATGGAAGAATGGCAGGTAGAATTATGTGTAATTTTAAATATTAAGTATATTTCATTTGTTGATATGTTGTCATACTGCTGGCTATCGTGCTATGATGCCTCAATAACTATGTTACACTTGATAGACTCATTAACTATTTTATATTACGCTTTTCTGAACGATAATGATAAAATCATTTATTTCTCCTCAATTTGTGCCATTTATAATTTTAAAAATGTTTCTGAAAGGAAAGCCTCAGTAAAAGAAATTCGCTTTAAAATTTAAATGGATGACTGAAGATGTTAAAAAAAGTCATGAAAGTTCAGCCTTGTTTTCTTTGAGTCTGTACCATGACTGTGCTAAACTTATTTACATGAAAGTCTTTAAAATCATGTTGCATTCTGGATTAATTATTTCTTGCAAGATGACACCAGTATGTGGATTTGTCATCCCTTGTAATAAATTTCCACTGAACAGAAGTATACCTGGCTCTCCAAAGAGGGCTAAGGGACTATAAGATTAGGAAGATTTATACCTTTGAGCTGTAAATATATTTTTATGCATTTTAATTGTCATTTGAATGTTTATTTTTGAACTTAAGTATTGGATAAAGTAAATACCTGTGCATATCTATATATGTAATTATTATTGGATTTCTGGTCAAGATTTCTCAAAATAAAATTAGATTCCAAGATGAAATCGTTCAAAAATCATTCTTTATTTTTATATACAGTCAGCTCTCTCTTTATAACAAAACACAATGTAATGAAGAAGGATTTTTTATTTAGCTGGTCTAATGTTAAATTATGGGAGACTCAGAACCTTATAACAAAATAAAATTTGTTTGAATTTGTTTTAAACCATGAATTTCTTGCTGTAGCATGCAACACATGCAACTACCTCAAAATTGTTTTTAGGACATTTTGAATTTGCCCTTGATGAAAGATGAGCTGCCACTCTCCCTTATTTTCACATACCTTTCTTGAAAGAAGAAAGGGCCAAAAAAAAAAAAAAAAAAAACAGTTTTCTGTGAAATTTTTTATTTTAAATTGTAACAAATAGGAATCCATAGTTTAGGTACAAATGCTTTATCATTAAGAACTTATTGAAATTTTTTTAAAACTGCAAAAAACAAAACATTATTTTTCAGTACACCTAAAATTGTGCTAAAACTTATTAACCTGGTCAACATAAAGTATTGATTAGTATGATAATGAAATTATTGTTTTTGTTTCAGAATAAAAAACTTCCTGACTCTAAACTAAGCCCCTTAAAAATACTTGAAGCTGAAAGTTTGCTCAAGAAGACATCCCTAGAAGATGAAAGTCATGTAACAAACGAAGTTTTAGATGTCCAACAAAAGTAACTTAATTTCTTGTTAACTTAAATAAATGATGTGCTTTAAACAAAAAATCTACGGTAATTTGGGGGAGAAATGTCACAGCCAGTTATTGCTGCATTGCAATGGATGTCGTTGCTGCAAATCACAGTACAGTACCATAATCTTAAATCTAGACTTTCGAAAATGAGAATTGCTATAAAATTCTGGTGTTTTGCTTATGCTAAGTAATACCTTTTGTCTTATATTTATTTATAAATAAATCAGTTATGAATTGTAATTAGCATTTTGAACTCAGCATCATGGCATTGAGTATTTACCTTGATGCTAGCCAAAAAAAAAAAAAAAAAAAATCAACAAAAACGAGATCCTACAATTTCTAGTCTTGCTTAAAATTCTCCATGATAAATTAATTTTATTTTGTTAATTTTATTTTGTTTAAATTAATTTTATTTTAGAAACAGCATCACTTTCATTAGTAGAACTCTTACTCCCATCTTACTTTATTCCCCCCCCCCCTACTCTTACTTTATTTTTCAATGTTTAAAACATGTCCCATATATGATACTATCTTGAATTTCATTGTGATTTATTTTTTTATTTTCATTTGATATTCTCAATTTTCCATTCTCTGGTGATTCTTTGAAAGTTTGCGGATATGCGTAAATGATAATCATTTCCCCTCAAGGTTACATTTAAAACAATTCTCATTCTTTTGCATAATCCTTGGCAGATTAGTATATTTAGAACCATAAGATATTTCATCTCTCTCTGTAGGCAAACATTGAAGATATACCAAAATTAAGTTTTGCAATATTTTGAGAAATGTATAACTTGCTGAACAACTTGGATATGTGCCATTTATAGCAGGTTTTCCTAAATTGTCAAATTACGCTTGTGTATAATTGATTGCAATTTCCCATTAACAGGGTGTCCACCTGTGACTAATAAGGTAACTTTTGCTACTAATTTAAAGAAAAGGCGACTTGGGCGATGTTTTTGAATGAAAAGTTATTTTCATACTACAGTCGAACTCGTTTTTAACAAGCTCAGATTCACTGAGGGAAATTAGAATATTTGGTTGGATCAATGTTAAGTCTATGGAACAGAAGTCGCTTTTAATGAGCAAGACCCGGTTTTAACGAGCAATATTTTTCTGTCTTGCAATCTTTTTTCTCATCTTTCTAATCTTTCTGTCTTATCTTTTTTTTCTTCTCCATGGTTTCTGCAGTTCTTCTTCCGCGGAGGAAAAATTCCTCCAGCATTCCAATGTCAATAGGGATGGTTCACAAATCCAATGCAACAGGTGGGGCGTATTGTAAACAGGGGAGTGGGTGAACAGCTGCACCTGCTAAGTGTAGGGGTCAGGTAGGAGGGTCAGATGGTCATTCTTTGACTTGAGTTCATTGAGTACACACGACAATTTTTATCCTCTCACTATGTCGAAATGCAAAGCTTTATCAGTTGACAAAAAAGTACAAATTTTACGGGAGTTGGATGACAGTGTTAAAAATGTCGAAATCTGCAAAAGGTATTGATTGTCTTCATCTACTGTTTCCACACTGCTGAAAAACAAAGGCAAGTTAATGGATACATACGACCAAAGTAAAACAGACTGTAAATGACTGAAGAAGTGTTCAAAAGAGGATTTGGACGAAGCGTTATTGAAATGGATGAAGGTGCAAGCAGAAAAATTTGCTGAACAATTTGGATATTCTGAGTTCGTGTGTTCAAATGGATGGATTGATCGTTTTAAAGTTAGGCATGGCATAACTTTTGGAAAAATATGCGGTGAAGCAAAGTCCGCAAACATGGTGGACATTGCAACATGGTTGAGTGAAAAGTGGCCAGGTATCAGAGAAAGATACGCAGCAGATGAGATCTATAAACTGATGAAACAGGGATATTCTACAATGTAACCCCACAGTATACCTTAAAATTTAAAGGTGAAAAATGCGTTGGAGGCAAGCTCTCGAAAAATAGATTAACAGCTTTAGTGTGTTCGAACATGTCTGACACTGATAAGAAAAAACTCTTGATTATCGGCAAATCAAAGAACCCCAGATGTTTCAAAAATGTGAAAAAGCTACCAGTAGACTATGATCATAACCAAAAAGCCTGGATGACTTCGGACATTTTCACAAAATTCATTTCAAAATGGGAGAGACAACTGCGGAGAGAAAATTGTAAAATTCTCCTTTTGATAGACAATTGTTCAGCTCATCCCGAAATCACTGGACTTTCCAATATCAGAATTGAATTTTTCCCACCAAATTCTACATCTGTTATCCAGCCTATCACTAACCACACTTTTTGGTATACCAAAACGAGTGAATAGGGATCTCAAAACTGTTATAGTTGTACTTGCTGAAGTACAACTATAACAGTTTGTCTTTCTACTAGGACTACTTCTAAACATTTTGTCTTGGCATCTACAATTATTAAAAGTGTGCAATCATCCACTGGACCTGCATGGTCAATGTGGATACGTTGCCATTCTTTGTCTGGCACAGGCCAAGACACTTGCTTTGCTGGAGGTGCTGATGCATTTTGCTGACACACTACACACTCTTTTTTTTTTTGCTTCAAGATCCCGATCAATTGCAGGCCACCATACATAGGATCTAGCCAGTGATTTAATGGCTGTAATGCCTTGGTGGGCTGAATGCAACTCATCTACAATAAAAGCCCTAAACTTAGGAGGGATAAAGACACAAGAACCTCGTAAGATGATTTCATCCTGAACAGACAATTCATCCTTTACTTTTGAAAATGAAGACAAATTGCCTGGAACAATTTTCGGAAACCCCATTTGGATCATGGACCTCAGCATGCATAAATCAGGACATCTTTCGATTTCTGTGGCGATCAGATGCCTGGTGACTGGAGTGTCATTAAACTGCTTTATTAACAGCACAGATTCTGCAGGAACAGGTGGGTCAGCATAATTTGTTTTACACGGAAGCCGACTACATGCATCAGCATTGGCATGTAGGCTACCCTTGCAGTATTTTATTTTATAAGAATAAGCAGAAAGGGTCAGTGCCCAACGTTGAATCCGTGATGCTGCTACTGATGGAGCAGGCTTGTCCTACGAAAGTAGGTTTATTAATGGCCGATGATCTGCCATAACGACAAAACTTCATCCCAATAAATATTTTCTGAATTTAGTCACCCCGAATACAAGAGCCAGTGACTATAGTTCTTTTCCGCTTTTGTCTAGGAACGAGACGCGAAGGCAATTGGACGATCGCCATCTTTAGTCTGGTGCGATAGAACTGCATCTAGGCCGTATGGGCTGGCATCACAGGCCAGCACAACTTCTTTAGTGATGTCAAAATGCATTAGCAGTGATGAGTTCTTGAGAGTTTTTTACTTTTAAGAAAGCTTCCTTCTGCTGTGGTCCCCACATACATGGTTGTTTACTTTTTAAGATCTCGTATAATGGGGCCAAAAGTGTAGCCATGTTGGGCAAGAACTTTGCGTAATAGGTTATTAAACCTATGGATGAGGGCAGCTCATCCACATTCTTTGGGTCTGGAGCTTTGCTAATCGCCTCTACTTTGGACTCAACTGGATGTAGACCTTCTTTGTCAATTCTATGTCCAAGATACTCTACCGATGGTTTTAAAAATTCACATTTCTCGGGATGCAGTTTAATGCCAGCTAATTGCAATCTCGTGAGAAGTGCCTTTAAGTTCTGGAGGTGCACTTCTTTAATTTCCCAGTGACCAGCAGGTCATCTAAGTAGCAGAAAGAACCTTTAAGACCTTGAAGAATTTTGTCCATTTCATGCTGGAACACAGCAGGAGCTGATGCAACAACGAAGCATACCCTCCAACTGCTACGGATTATCCGTAGTTTATACGGATAAGTAGCATGAACTACGGAGCTACGGATGGTACGAAAAAACTACGGAATTGAGCAAATGTTTACTTTTTTTAGGGCATTATGCCTGCACGGAGGTGCGGTTTGCAACCCTAGCTGCTTTGTTGTGAGTCAACACTCCTGTGTGTCGGCGCCGATCGTGAAAGAAGGGAATTCAACATTCTCCCTCGGCGCCGGCAGCCGTGAGCGAACTTGTGTCGGCGAAAGTGTGGTGTGCGTGGGAGGGGGGGGGGGTGCCGTTAGCTGCTCCTTCTCTTGTTACGTCACGCCTCCTCTCGCATTTCCCGCCACCCTTTCTTGCTCCGTCCTGTGTTTGGATGTAAGCTTAGCTCTTTTGTAGAAGGAAAGTGCAGCACACGTTGTTTTCTTTGTTCACATGGATCGTTTTTTAAAACATGATAGTACTACTGATATTGAAAAAAACCTCTAATAATGATATTGCAGGTGCAGGGTGTTACCACTCTTGAAAGTCTGGTAAAAGACGGGAAATTGGAAAATGGGTCCGGAAAGTCTGGAAAAAAAACCGGGAAATTGGATAATGGGTCCGGAAAAAATTCACCAAAAGAATTTTTTTTTTTTTTTTCCGTGTCTTTGTTTTTCTACACTTTCTCTCTAATTGTCAGACTGGAAACCGAAAGCAGCTGCGACGCATTTTTCGGACCGCGAAAGCATCAAGCGATGTGTTTGTATAAGGAGGGGAAAATGGGGGACTCGTCAATTGTGATGTGAGGGTAAAAGACAAATTAGCTTACTTGGTAACTTATATCTTAGGACTGTGTTTCCAAGAACAGTTAGTTAATTCTATCAGAAAGTGCAACTACTTCTCTTTCTCAATTGATGAAAGCTTAATCCTGTATACTTTGAAAAAGTATACAGGATTCAAAATTGATTTCAAGAAGTTGTACAAAATATGCAAATATAAAGACAAGCATTGTGCAATTTCCCTAAGTAAAATGCATTGGTCAGGAATTTTTTTCCCGGGACCTCCCAAAAGTCAGGAAATTGACTTTCAGAAATTTGGTAGACACCCTGTGTTGAGAAAACCTCTAAAAAGCGGGAGGTTACGACTACTTCAACTCATATATATGTATAGGTGTTTGTGATAAGGGGGTGATGAATATGCATTTTGTATGGCAAAAAATTCCTCATGGGGGATTATGACTCCTCTAACACCCCCCCCCCCACCCCCCACCCCAAATGTATGTGGGTGCTTCGGCATGGATGTCCATATGAGTACTTTAAGACGAGGGGGGAAGGGTTATTTCTTGCATTTGTAAGGTCATCGGCAATCGCGCTTTCAAACATTTTAGTACTGAAATAGTGAAAAAAAAGGTTAGCTAATATAAAAATGTTCACTATACCGACGGCTAGAGGGAGGGACCCGAGCTCTTACCTACTTCCCTATATGAGCACCCATGTCCTTTATAATTTAGATGCGCTTGAGGAACTTCGATGAGACAATCACTGGCATAACTATAGGGTGGTAGAACGGGCAAAAGCCACGGTCGCCCGGACGGAGGGGGAGCTTTTCCCAAATAGAAAGCTAGAAAAAGTGAACTGCAACATGTTGGTTGAGATTCTGTACAATGAGGAAGGACCCTATCCAATGAATTCATTACGTGCCCTAACGGTATAGTCACGGCACTGATGACGACGAGTGCTTTGCAACTACATAATTCGAAAATAAAAATTTTAGTGAGGGACGGTTGTTTTTTTTATGTAGTATGTCAGATCTCAAGCACCCACAGAAAAGTTTTCGTGGGTGCTAAGTACTTGCATGTATTTAAAGGAAGTGCTTAATTTGCATGGGAGCTCAGCTCCACTACTTCTTTTTTCTCGGTGAAATTTTACACTAAATTTAAATTTTTAATTACCATCGTAATTGTTTCTGTTGATATTAATTTTATTACATCGCAAACTAGTACAGAGGTAACAAAAATTAACTTAATAATAACTGAAAAAACACTCAAAATACTGGTGTTAAACGATAAAGTAATTAAAAAACTTTGTAAAAAACACACATAAGAAGTAAAAGGAAAGAGGATACGCGTTTCGTTCAAAAATTGTTTTGAACTTCTTCAGTCCAAGCCTTTCGACCTTGGACTGAAGAAGTTCAAAACAATTTTTGAACGAAACGCGTATCCTCTTTCCTTTTACTTCTTATGTGTGTTTTTTACAAAGTTTTTTAATTACTTTAACTTAATAATACCTTAAATTAGGTAATTAATTTTGTAAATTGCAATACAAAAAATCAGGGCTCTTGCACTTTTTTGGATAGAAATTAAACCCTGTTTAAAGGCATCTGAATGACAGCTACTTTCAGCTTATCGCTGTAGTTCGGAAAAAAAACCCCATGAAATTTTGGTACACAAATTTAAAAAAATTAATTATGTCAAATATTTCAAATTTTTCAGATGTATGTTTTAGAAACTGCACTATACACTGAAATAAACAATAAATCTGTATCATTTATGAAACTTTTAGAAAAAATTCTTAAAAATGGAAAATTTTAAAGAAGTGTTATTCTTTATTTCGGTAAGTAGTGCAGCTTATAAAGAATCATCCTAAATTTTTTCGAATCCTTGGTGCGACTTGTAGTCTACTTTAATTTGTGTACTAAGACCGTTATGCAGATTTTGTTTCTTCGGCATACACCCTTATGTTCCTCGGAACTGGAATAATTATAATAAAATTCCAATAAGTAGTAACTTAGCACATACTCTTAAAATTTTAAAAAGTGCATGAAAAAAAAAGGGGGGGTGGAATCCAAACAGGTAATATTTTTGTCTACTTAAAATGATAATAATAATTATAATAGTTTCTCATATGAGTACTAATTTAGAGGTGTATGAGGGCCATCTTAACTTTCTGACATTTTAGCACGAAAATAATACTTACAAGTTCAGTATGCTGTAAAAATGTTTATTATACTAGGCGGGCTCAAATCTCAATCCCCCACTGACACTTGCCTTCCTATCTGGCGCCCATGGAAACAATGTCTTTCTAAAATTCAAAGCTTTTTCACAATGCGATGTGCGACTCCCTACACCCCCACAGGCAATGCCTTTGCCCACTGCAGACAAAGTCCTGAATGCCCCCCCCCCCTTTCTTTCTGACCCACACAAACAGACCTCATCCCAGTATCCTTGTCCTCCATGGGAAAATGTATGAATACAATGAGACTATGTTAGCCCAAGAGTACCGGAAAACGGAGAATTTGAGACAAAGCTGCTGGCTACAATCAGAAGTTTACGCGGGAAAGATAACACAGGAGTTAGGTGAAAGACTCATTCCCATTATGGAAATGTTTTGAGATAGTTCTAATAATATTACTTCAGGATTCCGAAGTGAGTAGGTTTAATTTTTTTTTATTGTAAATAGAGAGCATCAAGGTCTGTCTGTTTACAAGCACCTAATATACAACACTTTGTATGTCTCTGGAACAAAAAAAGATGCCCATTCATCAAAAAGTGTCGGCGCTTTGGTGTTAATTGAATGAGACTGAGGTGAGGCTTCTAAGGTATAAAGGTTTGTGTCACTTTCTTCTAAAGTCTCAATTTCCTTTTCTTATTTTTGAATGATTTTAGTGCTCAGTTATTTACTGAAAAGGATAGAAAAGACTGTGGTCCACACTAACATTTCGAGATGCCTTCCGTTTCATTTTCTGCGAATATTTTGTTCAATTTTTGTTCTTGTTTGACAAAGCAGAATTAGGTACTATTTGCTTTGATCTAGCCCAATGCTGTTTTTGTAAAATTATACTGAAATCATGGGCGCATGAACACACATTACTGAAATGTATGTCTCTTGTAATTTTGCAAATTTGACAACTTAATGGTAGAGGGTAAAATATCTCTACTTCAGGAGGATGCTCAAAATCATGCCTGGAGGTTATATGGCTAACAATTCAAAATATTTTTTGAATAATTATTAACTCTAAGATAAACAACTTTTTTTGTTCTGCTTTATTTTTATGTTTGCATTTAAATAGTTACCAATCTTTTTTATGTGGTCCTACACACATTTCAACATAGAAAACGCTGCATTAATTCATTCTGAAGAAATTATCTAGTTTTATTTTAAAGGTATAATGTTCATAATTTTTTTAATTTGTTGGGGAAAAAAAGAAAAGAAAATAGTCAAGGCTTAGCTGCAGCTGTTTATAGGGGTACAAAAATGTAAAAAAAAAAATAAATAAAAAATACAGGAAATGAATGAGCTGAGAAACAATACTATGAATAACATTTTTTGAAAATTCTGAGGATTTCAGACAGGGATGAGATAGATTAAACAAGAATAACATTGATCGTGAATTGTTACTTCGAAAACTGAATCCCTTTTTATACAAAATTTCCATTTACATGACAAGAAATGTGACTGATTGTGATATTATTGTTGCATGTTCTCCCCCCCCCCCCAATAAACGTAGTAATACACTTTTTTTTTTTGCTTTGAAATTTATAATGATTAGTTAAAACCAATCAAAATTCTATCGCTAAAAGTAAAAAAAAAAAAAAAGTGAAATAGTGTAATACACCTCTTTCGGGTCTGATTTATTACAAGGGCAAAGGGGGGTGGGGGTTGCGCCCAGGAATTCTCGAATTTTGACAGAGAATTTGCGTAAGGCAAACAAATTTAAGGTGACTCCAGCACAAGCAGATTTTTCTAAAAGAAGGGGGCATTTCATCAGAAATACTTCATTACTTTAAAAGAATCTTGATTTTAACTGGTTTGCTGTTATCGTTACTAAGACACAGCGGTGGAGACTTTCATTCTATGCCCAGCTTTATTTCACCGTAGTACAGATAATCGGATGCCAAAATTCACACTATTCACTTAAATTAAACTTTGAATGTCACCTTCAGCGCTTGGGAAAAAACACGCAATTTTTGTATATAAATACAAAAAAGAAAACTAATTATCTCAAGCACTTCCCAATTTTTAGAATGTAGGTTTACAAGCTGTACTAGACACCCAAATAAACGAAAATTTTTTGCAGAATGGCCACTCTTAGAAATATTTTGCTGTGCAGTTCCACGTTTAAGATTTTTTTCTGAAAGTTTCATGAAAGTTTTCAAATTTATTGCAGTGTGTAGTGCAGCTTGTAAAGAATCATCCTGAATTTTTTCGGATCCTTGGTGCAGTTAGTTTATTTTAATTTGTGTACCAAAACCGTGAGACAGATATCGTTTCTTCGATGTATACCCTCAGATATTGGATATTTTATGTGGAGCTAAAATGATTATTTGTATTACCCGTATCCCACTGGTAAAAATGTGCACGAAAAGTCAAATGATTGAGTAGTTACGAGCAAGGAAGCAAATAATAATAGGAAAAGATTGAAGGGTAGTTGGAGAAGATTCCATAAAGTTGGAAAGTGTATCGTTATTCATGAGTGTGCCGGATTTTTCTTCCTCGTTCCATAAAAACCCATCTTCGGAATCGAACTCTATCTTAAAATCACCTACTAAAACTATTTTACAATCTTAGCCAAGTACATTCCAACTGTACTCCCCCTTTAAAATAAATCGTCCCGTTTTGGCTCCAAACTTAGCGATCCTTTATCAAAAATTACAAACCTTGTGCGACTTTCAACATTTTATTAACCCCCCCCCCCCCCCCCACACACACACACACACACACACACACACGGACTTTTAGGGCACCCACAGAAATTTTGTAAAGTCGGCGCCTCTGTACCTGGCTCACATTTCTGAACACTAACATCAAATCTAATGGATTGGCCCAGTTGGGGCCTGCTAGATTCACACTGCCTTGCTTGACAATTATCAGAGGCAAGGAACAGGAGTTGTGTGAAACATTTACTTGCGATACACCCATAACATCAATTGGGTGTTCTGTGTAGGAATTGAGCCTAATCTCTGTTGGCTTTAATGGAGGGAGATATCTCTTTATACAAATGTAATTTTTCCAGGATATCAGGGTGTAGGGAGCTCCTATGTCTACCTCAAACATCACTCTTCTGCCTTCAATTGTGCATTCCACTTGAGTTGGAGGTAAGGCCTCTCCAATTTCTGTCACAATGTTGAAGAGAGTGTACGTGTTTGGAATACTCCCAGATTCCTGTAGTTGGGATTCCTGGGCCTCTAACTTGTGGACTTGAGAATTTTTCTGTTTGGACTTCGATTAGGACTTCGATTGGACTTCGATTTGGACACATTTTTGCGATATGTCTGATCTTCTTACAGGAATTGCAGGTCGAATTTTGAAATTTACAGTCCTTACCGGAGTATGTTTTGCCGCACCGCTGGCACTTTTCTTGCTTCTTTTGGTTTGGAAATTTTGCCGAGCTAGCCGAATTCTTCTTGCTTTTTATTTTGTTTACCGCTGCCGCTCGTACATCTCCTGCATCTCTAGCTGCCGCTTCCATCGTCACGGCGATCTCCATGGCCCGTGCTAGGCTTAGCTGACTTTCCAAGACTAGTTTCTGCTGGATGCTCTGTTCTCGAATGCCACAGACGATCCGGTCTCGAAACATCTCGTCCAGCGATGCTCCATAATTACAGTGCCTTGCTAGACTCCGTAATTCTGCGATAAAAGCTGCAACGGAATCTCCAGTACGCCGGTGTGGTTGTTGAATTTGTATCTCTCCACTATCTTGGAAGGTGCGGGATCAAAATGAGCATTCAATGCTGTTTTTATTTTCTTGAGCGTTTTAGTAGTGGGAGCTTCTGGCGAGAGCAAATTACATAGTAACGCATAGTAGTAACGTGGGGCCGATGACTGTTAAAAATATCACTCTTCGCTGATCGTTATTTTCAATACCGTTTGCAACAAAGTATTGATCCAGTCTTTCGGTGTGCAGTGTCCATGACTCTAATGTAGGGTCGAATTCTCTAATTTGCCCAAAAGAGCCCATTTCCAAGCCTTTATCTTGATGACAGCTAAAGGACCTTCAACCTGTGCGCCAGTTAGTTAGGTTTCGCTCCACGTGCGTTGGCTCCAAAACTGGCGAACAATCGGCCGCGTGTTAGGCTTAGTGCGGCGCCCACGATCTCTTCATCAAAAATCGTAATTTTTCGAAGCGAAAAAAACAGAATGAAAACTTGCTCATATCATCGCATCTTCGTCACCATTGAAGTATCGCTTGATACTCAGAGGGTTAGGCAAGAATTCATCATACTTATATAGATCTAGGTTAACACTTTATTCACGACCTGCATACATGCTGCCCAGCAAGAGACTGCCTCTCGCCGAGGAGGATCACATCACTGGTGATCGAATGATGCCGACAGCACCATCTCTCGCACTTGCACAGAAACACTACCTACCTCACAACAAGAACGAGTTCAGAGTAAGCTAACAAACTATTTCAAATATGTAGATTAATGAAAAAAATAAATGTTTTGATAAGAATCTTTTCCTTTATTTCCGTTTATTGTTTCTTTCCTTTAAGACTGTAGTGCAACTAGAAATTTTTTGCTGGTTGGGGGAGGGGGGTTTAACTGTCATTAAATTAAGAAAAGTATTTAATTAAATTAATTAATGTAATTAAAGTAAGTATTAATTTAATTTTAACTAAACTCAATCATTTGACCTCCCAAGCCCCCCCCGCCCCTTCTAGTTTCATGACTGCCTTAAGGACCCGTTTATTACAAGCACTCGGATTTAACGAGTAAATGTTACGGTCCTGTTGTGCTCGTTATAAACGAGTTCGACTGTATTTTCAAGTTTTTGGCTACTTGTACCTTACTCCAGGTGACTAATTTGAAAATCAGATTTTGCAGGGTTTCCAGCAGTTGCAAAATGAATTTGAATGTTTTCACGTCGGGAATTATGCTTGAAAATATAGAATTCTTTATCAGCGTCCGGAAATCTCTCTTCTACTAAAGAACATGGCCAAATTGCCGACAGCTCTGCTGTAGAACAATTTTAGGTGGAGATTAGGGATGTAACGGATATCCGGCCTATCCGGCTGATTTTTCAATATGCGAAATACTATCGGATATCCGAATCACAACTACTGGATATCCGGCTTCTCTGCTGGTTATCCGGCTATATACTACTAAAGTTTTACCTATAATATGCATGGGACAGGATGAAAAATTATACTTGGAACATTCTTGATAAAAAATGACAAATGGATATATTTTTTGATTGATGTCTTATCATGCAATCAAATTAATTTGCAATATCAGGCCTCTATCCAAGATTGAATTAGTGTGTGGGACTGAAAATAACCTGGATAGGCACTATTTTTGAATAAAATCTATGGCTTTCAAAGAGCTAGACTAAAATAAAAGTAAAGGGAAACTATTTTTTAACTCATCGACCATAACAATAATTCATTGACAAAAAATGTAACCCATTAATTGTAGTTTCAAGGCAGCGAAAGGAAAGTAAACTGCAACTATTTAAATTTTTTTAATTCATCTTGCACGTATTAGAGGCAAGTTGGTTGCGGAGTTCTGAAGTGGGGTGGGTATGTACCTTGTATGCGCACACGTGACTACAGGTCTGTGCATTATCATTCTGACTGACAATTCTGGATAACATACAATTTTATGTCAATTTTTAAAAATAAGTACAGCATTAAGAGCATACTAATTGCTTTGAGATTCCAAGTTTTCATCAAATTAGGAAAAGGAATCGACAATATTTTACACAATAAAAAAATTATGTTTTATAGATTCTTATCTCAAATATTATAAATGTTTCTTAATAAAATTCTTAAAATTGAGTAATTTATTAAAAATAAAAATTTAAGAAACTTTTTTACTAGTAAAACATGAGTGGGGATTGTAAATAGCAGATTAAAAAAATATATATATATTTCCAACAGTGAAAGCAAAACCACAACTACAATTCCAAAAGCAATTAATGAAGATTCCCTTCATTAAAATATATAAGTATATTTAGAAAATATTGTTGAGATTCAACTTACTCTCTGAAGGAAATATAATATTTTTAATCTATTAATTGCTTTAAAAGGAGAGAATAAAAAAACCTTTTTTTGTAAAAGTTAATTATTTTCTTACATATTATCATGACATACAGTTAAAATTTTTAAAAAGTATATTCCATTGTGATTTTCTTTAGAGCTATACATCACAACCTATAAGAACAGCAGTTTTGGTTTGAATTTAATGGGGGGGAATCAGAACTAAAACCATTGCTCCAGTTTCAACCAATCAAAACAGTAGTTTTGGTTCCAAAATAAGTAAAACCTTACTTTAGTTTCACCAGGAGTTTCAAATGCCATGCTTGTCTTGTTCATGATCAGTTCTAAGATGTGCATAGCCTGATTCATGACGCTTTATATATATAAAAAAAAAAAAAAAAAAAAAACATTTGTTAATACTAGTGTGAGTTACTACAATATGGCTTATCTTAAATCACCAATTTGGGATTATTTTAGAGTTTATTAGGCAAGTTGGAGTGTATAGGCTGATTATTTTACCAACTATGCGAAAAATTCCAGAGCTGGGGCTCGAACCCAGGACTACCGCTTAATGTGCGGGTGCTCTACCACTGAGCTACTCTGGGACGATTCCCAGGTGAAATTTCTTGCTTTTGAACCGTTGGCATTTATCATCTTCCTCTGCAAACCACAGATGGAACAGATGAAACAATTAATTCGCGACAACTCCATTACGCCGCGGAGTTAGATTATTTTAGAGTTAGTGAAACAGACATAAATAAAGCAATATGTCAGTTTAAACATTTGTTCTGTAGTTTTTGAGCACATTTATAACTAGTTAGACTCATATTTAGAGCTGATTTCATGCCGCAAAGTGCTGCTTAGCTTAGTGGACATTTTCTGAGCTTTCAAAAAAAAAAACAAAAAAAAACTTAAACACATCTCATGTAGTGTCCATGTGCAAATTTGGAGATGATCTTCTCATTTTTTTCAGCTGTAGACTGCTGTTTATAGGGGAAGTTTAATTGCCATGACTTCACGAAGCTTAAGTTAAAATTTGCAAACATACCTAAATTAAAGTTTAATAAAAATATCAAATAAACCAATATCTTTTCCTAAAACAAATGGCATAGAGGCCGAAATAATCGTATAGTTTAAAAGAGTTTCGCCGCCAAAGACCCAGGTTCTATCTGTGCATTTCGCTGATAAGAAAAATGGCGCAACGACGCCATTGTAGACCCAGTAAAGAGACAAAGAAATAATGAAGAAAACACTCTGTTAAACTTTAAAATCTTACATTTATTTTAAATTAACTTCATAACAAATTTATCTTGAATAACTAACCACACCATTACATAAGAGTATAACAACAACTTAACTTATTACTAATAGAGCTCTCTAACCATTTTAACCATTATTCTTAGTGCACTTACGTAGTAGCCGACTGTTAAAAAAAAAATTAAATAGAGAAAGAAAGGAAAGAAAAGAAAATAAGACTTATCGTCTTTAGGGAGAATCTGGGGGCCCCCATCGTGTCTTTCTCATCACGTTGTCATTCGTCGCTCGTCCATCATCTCTCCCCGCTTCATGCGCCGATGGGATGATACTCTCAGGAAATCTCAATACAAACGACCTCTCACGCACCACCGTCCGCAGGCACCAGCTAGAGGAAGAGAGGGAGCTCGCTCCCTGACGCTCGCTTTTCCCTTCTCAGCCTTCTCACTTCTGTAGTCATCCGACAATCAAGTTCATTCATGAACTTTAATTTTTTCATATCTTAGTGCATAAAATTTGAAGTGAAACTTATTTAATTGGTGAAGTTACGTCGCATTAAAAAGAAATTTAATTATTTCGTTGGTTAATTGATGTATTTTGAGGCATTTACATTTTTTCTTACACGTGGTTGTGTTCCTCCGCCGATTTCGATGTCTGTATCGAAACTTCATCCAATCTATCGAATTATGTGAAATGATGCAGGGAAAAAGGGTAAAAAGAAAAAAAACAGAAAAGGCAGAATAAAAGTTAAAGACGGAGAGAAAATTTTAGCATAAAAAAAAACACTTTTAAACCAAAACTTAAAATTTAGCAAACACTTTACAAAGCCAAAATATGATGTTTGTATCAAAAATTTATTTAAGAAAAAAAAATGTCGGCATAAAGAAAAGGAAAAGTCGGCTCGATTTTAAAAAACACATATAAACATTTCTAACATTAATTATTTATCAAAAGTTACAATCATACCAATACCACGTATCAAAAAGAAAAGTTTTGTTCATCCGATCTGGCAACCTGTTTTGACGTTAGCGTGCAAAACGAATCAAAACAAACTGCGAAATCGGAAAGTTTGTGCCGTGAAAGAAATAATAAACAAACCCAAAAGATAAGTAGTACAACTTAAACATTACACAAAATATTACTCTATAATTTGTTTTTACTACTCATAGATCGCTAGAACAAACATTATTTTCAAAACATTTTTCAGATCATAACATAATGACAAGAACTGTGTAGTATCATTTGAAAAATATGTGCATTCAGTATATGCAGTTTCACTCATTTTAATACCAAAAATGATGTAATAACGTAATTTTACGCTCTACCCCCCATGGTGTTTCTCCAATATTTATTTGCTCCAGAAATCTGATAATTAACAAAAAAACTCCAATTATTCTGTCTTCAAATTTATTTACAGTGGCAGGGAGAATTTTTTTTTTTTTGAACTTGTTATCATATTAAGTTTTAGTACTGTGAAAGAATGCTCATATATTTTAGAAGATAAACAATTAAACAGATCTATTTCTTTAACTTGTAGGTTTTTTTATTAAAGAAATTCAATGCATAACCTGAAAAACTTTGTTTTATAAATATTTAAAAGGGATTTACTTTTTATTTATCAATCTCTAAAAGTAATTTAACTTAAAATAAAACTAAAAATCACTTAATGTAAATTAATATTAAAGAATAAAACAGAAAAAAAAAGCATTAAACCCATGTTTGGGAAAAAAAATAACTCGTCTATCAAAGGTTTCTTATCAAAATAGATATCTTATTCTTAAATAAATAAAGTAGTATGCATTTCTTTGTGAAAATAATCTACAATTAGTTATTTTAATAAATGTATCATGGTTCAATTTATTTCCTTCAGCCAGCACTGTATCCATAAAAAGAATATTTTAACTGCTTACATTTTAAGTAACATTTTTTAATGCACATATATGTAAAGATATTTAGTTTTTGTAGATTATAAGTCAATTATTAAAAAATACTTAAATGTGTTAAACTTGTTTACAATTTATTGTGCTGATGTCATTATATATTAAAAAAAATGAAAACACACTGAATAACTAAATACACATTGAGTGCCGTATATCCATATCCGGCAACCCAAGGAGCTTCGGATATCCGGTATCCGGCAAAATCAATATCCGTTACATCCCTAGTGGAGATAGAGGTGGAAACTGTAGATACAAACAAAATTTGTGTCCATTTTGCAGTTGCCACACAAAATTGAAATCGGCGATTGCGAGACTGTAAGTCTTGGTTGCTTGTTCGTGCCCTGAGATGTTTATTTTCACCATACTACACACTTAGCAAAAGCCCAATTGACAGTGCAAAAATGCCTGGTTGAGGAGCCGTTGAGATTAATTTGAATTAATCAGTTGGGAAATTCAAAATTTGGGCAACAGGGCTGGGGCAAATTCTTAGCAATCCCTGAAGTGTTTTGATTTTTGCTTATTTAATTACAACTACTACACAACGAAAAATATTAAGACTTTTTACCTCCTACGACTTCACCCCTTCTTTATATTTTGACGTATCAGCACGATTCCAGGAGGCATGTTGCCCTCCCCTAGTTGGAGGCTTCTGCATACCTGTTGAGAAAAATTGCAGATGATGGCGAATATGATTAAAATGTGAATCTAAAATGAAATGTTTTTCGTCATTTTCAGGTTCGAGAATTTGCGTGATTTTTAAAAATTTGTTGGCAAATCAATCAATTCCTGTTATTTTGCGATTAAAAAACTTGGATTTTTCCTTTTCTTTTTTTTTTTTTTTTTAATGAAGCATAACGGTCTTAAAAATTTTTTTTGTAAAAGTGTAAATTTTATTTAATGAAAAAACTTGTTATTTTAAAATACAAATTTCACCACACTTTTGAATTTCAATGCATGAAGAAAGAGTAAAATCATTAAGACAGCTTAAATATACTTACTCATACTCAATTTTTTACGCTTTTAGCATAAAGTTTACACTTTTATGGGAAACACCCATTTTTTTTATGATTTTACAGGGAACACCCGCTTTTTACTGATTTTTTGCAAATCTTCCATTTTTTTTTTAATGATTTTTAATGAATTTACAAATTCTTATTTTAATAAATCATGGCCCAATTTTTTTTTCATAAATAATCTCTTGAAATTCACCATTCATGTGATTTTTCTGCGGTTTTCTTAATATAAGATTACTTAATTGCCAGTAATTGGGGGGGGGGGGGGGAAATCTGCAGGAATCTATGGTAAATCGATAGATTCCCGTTTTTGCAATTACAAATCTTGATTTAAAAAAAAAAAAAGTATAATTACTTACACAACATTTGCAAAGTGTAGTAGATTTTATTAAATGAAAGAAATTAATATTTTAGAATACAAACTGCAGCTTTGAATATTCAACACATAGAGGAAAATCATTGACAATTCATACTTGCAAATTTGTATGCTTTCGATTTAAAGTCTGCACTTTTCACCAATTTTACACAAAACTGCCCTCCCTCCCCTTTTTTTTTGGGGGGGGGGTATGCTTTTCCTGCGATTTTATGTGAAACTCCCTTTTTTAAGCTTTTTTATGAATTTTGGAGCTCTTTTTATTTTAGTGTGTTGTGATTGTATATTTTGTTTTCAAAAATAACTTTATCATTCATGAAATTTTCCCATGGCTTTGTTTATTTTCAGATTACTTAATTACACCCCCCCCCCCCCCCCCCGAAAAAAATGATGATTAAATCAGTGATTGTATTCTGGGTCGGAAAAATTTGGTTGAGTATGCACCACCATAATCCAATTTAAGTCATTTTCCATCCGTCTTGAGAATTAATATTTTCCCTTCAGTATACTTTTATTTAAACCTTCAATTCCATAACAGTAAAAATTGATTCTTATTTTAAATTTAAATTATTTTTTAATCACTTTTAAAAATGTAAATAGTAAAGAAAAAATTTCATTACCCCCTGGTTGGGTGCACCCCACCTCTCGGCTTAGAGCCTACGTGTAGCCAATCGGCCGTAATTCTAGAACAACAACAACAACATATAACTATTGGTTCTATAGTTTTAATGCATTGTGATTCATTAATTTGCATTCAGTTTAACGATAACCGTAAGTTAATCGTTAAAATTATTAATTTAATAATCTTGTTCTTAATTAATGATAATCCAGTTACTCGTTCTATTCTTTTAATGCAATGTAATCTATTAATGCAATGTTTGCTTTCAGTTATGGCTATTAGTGATTTTGTGCATGCGTGTTTAACTTTTATCTGTGTTGTGTCCGTTTTTCTTTTAAATATATCCCCTTTTGTTATTTTTAAATACAGAAGAATTTCTTAAATTTGGACTGCTAATTTACGGAATTTGAATTATCAAAACGAAATTAGACCTTAAAATAACAATAAATCCGTATTCGAACGAAAATGTTTTAGATTTTATTAAAAATGTTTAAAAGAATAGCATTTTTCTAATGAGCAATTTCTCAGTAAATGTATTTATTTTTAATACATTTTTCTATTTAAAAAATGTTAGTCATTTTTTTAAACTTTGCCTGATTATAACGATTTTTTTAAAAATAATGCTACAGGATTTTTATAATTTGGAATTTTGTGTTATGCAGAATCGGTTAAGTCCCATCGATTTTGAATTTGAAAAATTCTACTGTATTTATTTAAGGTACTTTCTTAGTTAGCACATATTATACTTATTTTAGGATGATTAAAAAAAAAAAAAAAAAGAACTTGGTGTCAATGATTCCCATAAATTAGAGGCTTTAAAATACTAAGTTAATTGAGCTGTTTTGATAGATTTAAAAGGCAGCCACGTTTTTGATAAATTTACGTACTGCATGCTGTCTTTCACCAAGTAAGTAAATAATAGAATATTGATATCTGCTTTTTGTGTGTTTTATAAATTTAAGAAATACAATGTTATTAATTTAATTTCAGTTTTTTCTAACATACACTAAAAGCATAAAACTATTTCTGAAAAGGTTTTATTGTATTGTGTTATGGTAAACCTACAAGAGGAGTATTTCGTATTGCCTAATTGGGGGGGGGATTTCTAAAAATAAAAATCTGTAATACTACTATTTTTGTGTTTTTAGATTACTTGAATTGTTAGCTGTTTTATTGACTATTCTCAAGAAATATTCTCCGGAACTGTGTGAAACTATGTCTGGATATGTAAGTGATATACTTGTTTTTTTAAAAGTATTATGAGTTTTTTTTTTGTGTAAAAGTGTATCATTAATTCTATAATTTAAATGTGATTTTTAAAAGTGAATAGTCATTTCAAAAACCACAAATTTGTAACACAGTTTTTTAATGATTTTTTCTTTTTAACATATAACATAGAAGCATTACATATTTTAAAGCTTAATCCCAAATTAATCCTTAAAAACTCATTTATTTTTGTATCTTACAAATTTTATTTATTCCTGAAAAGTTATAACTAAAGTGGTTTTTAAAACTATCATTTCAAATTAGTAGTGCCCTGTCCACTCTTCAAGCTCATTTATTATAATAGCATCCTCACATCCAGGTATGCCTTTGTACGTTCTTTCAAATTATTCTGATTATACGTTATTAGCAGTACCTGTTCTTTGCACAGAATGCTCATTGTTAAACCAACACAATTGCAAATCAAAAATAAATAAATAAATATTAAATATATTTTGGTTTTAGATTTATCTGCTTTTCTCAGCAAAATTTTAGTCTTGTAAATGATTTGTATCTTCCTATCTGGATCCATATTTTATGTTTAACCCCTTCAGCCCTGAATTTTGAATAGAGCAGATAAAAAATCAATGAGTGGTTAGGTGTGCTGCAAGATGTGTATCTATCTTAAATATGAAATATTATAGCATTCAGCCAATTACGAAACTAATTTTAAAATGTTCTAATAATAGGACATGAGGTTATAAGAAAAAAATCAGAAATTTTTTTTTACAGTTATTTTGTATGAAACTATTTGAAACAATTTCTTTGTGTGTGAAAACATGAATATACTTGATACTTCTCATGCATTTTGATTGCATGCATGCATTCTTTCATGCAATTCATAAAGATGCATTTAACTTTTGGCTTCAAATCAAGGCTGTACCAGTGGCGGATTAATGCAACAAGTGTTACAAAGGACATTGTTCGGGGGGGGGGGGGGGGGCTTTTTTTTTTTGGCCTTTTGCAATGCACTCCCCACCTTGAGTTTCATCAAAATGAAACTCAACCTTCCAGGAAGGAAAGTTCTAAAGAAGCAGCCGTTGAGGAAAGCGCAGTGTCCAGCCATATTGACTGACTCAAGGCTGAATAGATGCAGCTGTATATACCTCCGTTTAATCTGCCACTAACGGTGAAAAATCGGTTGAATCACTGCACCTATTTACATCACTAACTGTTGAACTTTCAGTTTGTTCCTGAGGATGTTCATCGATTGAGGAATTCAAGTCCAGTGGATAAAGAGGCTGGATAGGTTGATGTAAGTCACACTGCTTGGTACGAACTTTAACTAAACGTATCACTCCATCTCAGAGGCGTAGCCAGGGGGGGGAGAAATTTTTGCCATACAAAACGTATATTCGTCACTACATTATCACACACTAGAGAGGAGACGGGCTCAGCCCGACTCGGGCTCGGGCTCTGTAATTCACGATTGCGTTCAGGCTCGGGCTCGTGAAAAATTTCTCCTTTGTTGAACATACTTCTTGAAACAGATTTTAAAAAGTGATTCATGGGATAAATAGACGTACTTATTTAAAAAAAATAGCGCCACGGGGACTAGAAGGTGTGTGAAGCTCCAAAATTTATTGTATCCTATTAATGAAGTAGTTAATTTTATTTGTCTTTAGCTGAAATTTCGGGCTCGGGCGGGCTCGTATTAAAAGTCCTCGGGCTCGGGCTTCAAAAAATGAGCCCGAACTCATCTCTATCACACACATGCATACATATATATGAGTTGTAGTAGTCGTAACCCCCCCCCCCCATGAAAAATTTCTGGCTACGCCCCTGCTCCATCTCTCCCTCAATCAACTGCATCACTTTGCCAAGGGGCCAATTTATTCTTTTAGAAGTGGATTTCACTAAAACTATGTCTCCTATACGAAAATTATAGTGATTTGGTGACTTCGTTGCCTAACTTCTCAATTGTCCAAGATACTCTTATCAAAATTGCTTTTGCAAATTTTCTCAAAGTTTCAAGACATAAAGAGACATAAATTTTCAAGACATAAATTTTCTCTTGTGGATAGGTTGATGTAAGTCACACAAAGTTTCAAGACTCAATGGAAAGATAACTCCATTGAGTTATGTTTCAGTCTGTATAAATACCTTTTTTATAAATGTGTAGAGTCAATTTGGTTTAGATCAGGCACTCCACTCTTTTTAAGGTCTCTCATGAACATCACTGGAGTCAGACGTTCAAGTTCCAAGTCTTATGATATAAAAGTTATTGGTCTAGCATAAATAAGGTCCTCACAATTGCAAAGAATTGTTGAAAACTCTTCATACCTCAGAGACGCAGTCAAGGATCTCTTGCAGGATGGTTTTTAAGAGACCTATCAGTTGCTTACAGAACCCTCCCCATAATGGAGAGCTGGGAGGAATGAACTTCCACTTTATTCTTGACACGGAAGTGTCATTTTTAATTTTGTTCCAGTCTACTTTCTTCAGGGCTTGGCTTGATCCAGTAATATTGCTGCCATTGTCTGTATAGACGATAGAGGGTCTTTCCCTTCTTGCAATGAAATGGCGTAAAGAGAGCAGGAATTTGTCTATGTCAATCTGTGTTACCAGTTCCAGATGTACAGCATGGTGAACTGCGCAGGTAAACAAAAATATCCAAGCTTCCCACCCCTCATCAAAGCCACAGCTTCTAACATATGAAGACCAGGAACTTTCTTAAGATATTGCAGAAAGGGGTAAAGATGACATCAATACAAATTCTTGTGAAGACTTGCATGAAAAAACAGGAACAGTTTTCAAAACAAGATACATTTACAAATAACAAAGTCTGTGTGGAAGACAGTGTTGTATTTCAGTGCAAGACTTTTATGGCTATCTCTCTTTTTGCCATTGAGTTATGAAGGGAAATGGGAAAAGAACATTTTTACCTCCCAGCCCAGTTTGTGAAATTTCTGAAAAATCCTGATAATGATTTTTAGGTATTTCTGTCAGTTACATTTTAAACTCAGTCAGGACACTTTCATTTATGTATAGAAATCACTGAGAGCTTTAGCATTTAATACTTTTTTATTTCAAATTACTTTTGTGAATAAAATATTTGTTTTACTTTACTATTATTGAAGGATATTATTTTTAAAATGCTGGTGGAGGAATCTTATGCTAAATTTATTTCTAATTTTAGATTATTGATTATGGCCAGTGGCATCTTTTATTGGATGCCAAATTTGGTACTCCTTCTGTAGATCAAGATGGTCCCTTGAGTTTTGGCACTATATTAGCATGTGTTAATATGAGCATGAAATTGCTAGTGAAGGTTTGTATAGGCAATTACTTAAAGTATAAAATAATGCAATTTTCTGAATCTTAGTTATATCTTATAAATAAGCTATTTATGTATTAAAATAATTGATTGATTTTCCAGGCTTCAACATGTTTATCCAGTTTTAAGTGTTTCTTTTATTTGTGATATGAACTCTTTAGTAAGTTCTTTCCTGGGACCATTCTAGTCATTAATACCTTTGTGGTCAAATTATCAGATTTGTTACTGGAGGGTTATGAATTCAATTCTTGACATTCCACTGAAGATTGCTGTGTACACTAACACAGGGATGTTAATTCTGCGCCGATTGCGCCGAGCTGCGCCGAAACACAAATTCTTGCGCCGAACTGCGCTTTTAGCCGATTTTTGCGCCGGTCTGTGCCGAATACGTCATTTTGACTCTTTCAGGGTGCGCCGAAACACAAATATTGCGCCGAACTGCGCTTTTAGCCGATTTTTGCGCTGGTCTGCGCCGAATACGTCATTTTGACTCTTTGTTAAATTTTTGCCACGCTCATTTATCTTTTAAAGCGTGTATGGAAAGCTAGTTAGCAGTAAAGCAAGATTCAAACTGCGTACGAAAGCTGCATTCCGAAGCCATTCTACCCGCCCCGGATCGGACCAGTCGGGCTTTGTTAGTCACCTCAATCAGGGCCGGCCAGATAGGCAAACAAGTAATCATCGCAAAGGGCACCGTTTTTTGTTTATGAAGGGGCACGATTTCCAACTTAAAATCATAAAAGCAATTTTGAAAAAAGTAAAAGGGACGTCTTTTTCTACGTTTGCAGGGTGGAGTGGGTGTCATGTACCGCAGGGCCGCCCCTGATCTAAACCAGACCGGTCCGTAAAGAAAACAGTATATTACGGTGACGTCCCAGCCCCTAAAAAATCACGGTTTATGACCCGGCCCGTAGCAAGAATGAAAATTGGAAGCATGACCGGTTTAGAAATCAGAATCTAGGCTGTCTGAATTAATAGAATATTTCATTTCAAAATAATCCGGAAATCCGCTGCCAGTGGTGTAGTCGCGGGGGGTAGAGATCTGTGCGGGCCCAGGCTTTTGCAGCACGATTCATTCAAGGCACGGGCTGACCTCAGCATTTTCTAGAATGGACCGGAACAAGCGTATACTCTTAAAGACGGTCCTCTGCGCTTGCAAAATCGAGCCTTTCCGGAAATTTTTGCTCTCCTAAAATTTGGACAAGACCAAACGATTGGCTTGTGATTCCTCCCCCCCCCCTCCTTAAATCATGATTAATATACGAGCTGGACCGGGTCTGAATTTTTTATTTTGATTAAATGCCGGGCCGGGCTAGACATTTTCGGCCCGTGAAGATCATGAGCGGGGAGATGCCGTCTCACTACTTTTTCATTCGAGCTTATGTCAGCAAAAGTAAGCGTTCTTCACTTTTCATCATGGACGCATGATTTTTGAGTCTTCAGTTGCGAGTGTTCCTAAACCTTTTTTCTTAAAACTACACCACTGTTTTTCTTTTTGTGTGTGTGCAGGCTCTACGAGAGGGGGCAGACGGGGCGACGCCCCTGGGCCCGTGTTCAGCCAAAGTGCGTCCGCAAATTTTTCAGAATGTGTTACGAATTTCATTTATAGATCCGTAATTAAAATCTTTATTTTAAAATAGACTAAATTTTGAATACATAATTCTAGAATGATATAAACGGCAGAAATGTTAATTCTACCATTTAAATATTAGTATTTTTACAACCTTCGAACATGCATTAAAAGTACCATTGCATATAAGAAATACTTCCCTCCCACTCTCTTTCCATTTAGCATTTATATGAAAACCATTAAAAAGAGCACTTTCACACACACACAAAAAAAATTCCTTCCGTCCATGTAAATCCATGTATTGTTTTTACCAAGTTGCTGATAGCATAGCCTGTATACACCCTTTTTTTTTCCAGAGCTTTCCTAAAGTGCTTTCAAATAGTGTTTTGTTTTTAGCAAATGGTGTTTGCTTGCAAACTTTGCTTTTCTTGTATGCATTTATTGTGTTCCTAAATCTTCAATTTTATGCTTCAAAATCATGTTAATTCTGATCTCGAATCTTAGTTTTCCTCTCGGAAACTATTTTTTTGTGCTCCCGAGGTGCTCCCAAATGGAATTTTTCGGCTCCCAAATGGAATTTTTCTGCTCCCGAGATGCTCCCAAATGAAATTTTTTCTGCTCCCGGGGTGCTCCCAAATCGAGTGTTGGAGTTAACATCCCTGCTAACATTAAATGTCCTCCCTCTTAGTACAGGGTTCATCCGGAAAGTAGGACCCGTTTAATAATTAAAAAATAACCACTAAAGATTTCATAACAAACTTTTTATTAGCACCAGGGTGCTATTAATTTCAACCTTGCTTTTTGTGTAGACACGATTTTGGTACAATTTTTGCGTCGAGTTACTTTTCAAATATGTTTGACAGATAATGTGGAGGGGGGGGGGGGGGGAGGCGTTAATAAAATGTTGAAAGTCGCACAAGGTTTGCAATTTTTGATAATGGATCGCTAAACTGGGTGCCAGAACGCGACAATTTATTATAAATATATTTTGAGTATAGTTACAAAATGCCTGGCGAATATTGTAAAATAGTTTTAGTAGGCGATTTTAATATAGATTTTAATTCCGAAGAAGTGTTTTATTGAACAGTGAAGACAAATATGGTGCACATCATAGATTATGAGACACTTTCCAAATGGTATTTATAAAGGTGAAGTGTAGTTTGACTATGCCTGGCGAAAATTGTTAAACAGTTTTGGTAGGCGATTTCTATTCCGAAGAAGTGTTTTATGGGACCAAGAAGGAAAACACGATACACTCATGGATTATGATGCTCATTCCAAACAGTATTTAAAATGTCTACAAGATATAGTTGGAATATGCCTATAGTTCGAATATGTCTGGTGAAGATTTTAAAACAGTATCAGTAGGCGATTTTAAGATGGATTTCGATTCCAAAGATGTGCTTTATGGTTCAACAAATATACATGGTGACTATGTGAAAAAGAACTAAACAACATAGTTCGTGATATCTGCTGTCTTCCTACAAATAATATATATATCTGCATTCATCCTACAGTATATATATATATATATATATATATATATATTTATTAAATTTTTACCATCAGTTGCTATAATTAGATATTTTATTGAGCTGAAATGTTAAATAATTTCCAGTATATTCTATCTATATTCATACTTCTTCAATTCAATTTACTGTATTTATCCGCATATAAGTTGAGAAATTTTGGACCAAAAAAAAAAAAAGGCTTTAAAGTAGGGGGTCGACTTATACGAGGGTCCTTAATTTTTTTAAATCGAAAGTCAAAAAATGCCCCTTTGAAAGACAATTGTTCTGTTTCCGCATTCCATACACAGTGACGTCAATTTCCATACGAGGAAGAATGTAGCAATACATAGATTGAAAACGTGTATCATGATGAGCCAATGACGACAAAGAAATTTTGTGAATTGTTTGGGGAGTCCAATACTGAATTGGATCTTGAATCAGTTTAACTTTGTATATTACTACTTTACCCAAACAGTCGTGTCATATTACTATTATTAATTATTCGTTTAATTTTGTATATTATTATCTTTATTATTGTATATTTAGTACTTTCTTTTTTTTCCACATGATTTTGAATAATGTATTTTTTTTTAAATTTAATTTTCTTGACAGCAAAATTGGGGGGTCGACTTATATGCGAGATCAACATACATGCACATAAATACAGTACTTCTAATCCTCAAATTTAACAGGAACTGTTAAAACATTTTCTTTCCATTATTTAATTTCTAGAAGTCATCAAAAGAGAAACACTTTTAGTTTAACTTTATAATTTTAACTACATAAGAAAAATTTAACATTTGATTAATGAAATTAATATAGCATACACCTGTCTATGTATACAACTTTCGTTGATTTATTTATATTTAAGCATATTAAAACTATGAATTCATTAATATAGAATGAAAAATCTTCTTCACCAAGAGCAAGTACAGATTCATCATCTCAAGTTGATAGGTATACTTTATTTTTAATTTCACAATTTTACCTTTAAAAAATATTGTGTTCATATGTGTTATTATTTAATCTTTATTTGATGTGTATCTGTTTTTTAAATTCATTACAGACAATTGCAAATAATATAATTGAAGTTTGGTACCAGGGAACTTCTTGATATAAAGCAACTCAAAGTAATTTTTCCCCAGAAATACTTCATCTAAAATTTCTTTTATCTGCAGGCCTGTCACATGTCAGCTAAAACATGGGCGTAACTTGGGCTTCGAAACTGGGGGGGCAAAAGTCATTTTGAATGAAAGTCCATGTATGCGTGCCCGTACACACACATGCACATAAATATAAACTATAAATTCGGTCTTTGAGCCCCGTCAGGGGAGACCCCCTGAACCCCCCTAATTTTTTAGTTTCATTATTGCTATATTAAAACGATATTAATTGACTATGTCATTTTATCTCTCACCCCTTTTTCTTTTATTCTTACTTTACATTTATTTCATCGACTGGAAGTAGGACAGTTTCCTGGTCTTTCCTTGCAATTGCAAACGTGCGTCGATGATATCTGAAGTAAATTATGTAATTTTTAGTATCTATCTTAACACACCAAACATTTTGCTTTTCGTTATTTGATAGTGTTGAGAGAGCTTTAGGCAAGTAGGGTTGCGGTATTTCGCGTGGTAACTCTATTGGCGAGTCATCCAGAGTGGATAAGAATCCAGGCTGTTAGGCTTATGTTTAAAATGATTCTTTTTTCCACTTACACATCCGGTAGCCCATTGCTCGATGCGTTTATACCTTTTACAAGTTATTCTTGATGTATCCTTAATTTTTTGAGTCGGTTGGCCCAAGTATTTTCCATAATTTTTATTTTTAGACGCAGGTTTTCTAGGAGTAGCCACAAAAGCACCTGAGTCTTCTGTTTGTCTATCATCGTTACGTCTTTCATTTGATTCTGAGTATTTCTGGCTTCGGAAGCTCATCTCTTGATTCCATAGCACATCGGAAATTGTTGAAAGTAGAAGGGAGGCTGTATAACAGCATTACAGTCAGCAAGTCGTCGTCTATTTTAATATCCATTTCTGAAAGTTGGTCCACTATGTCGAAGAATTTTCTCAAATGGTCGTGAATTCCATTAGACGAGTCGGGTATCTTATATTGAATTAAAGATGTCATTCATTAATGCAGCTTTACGAGCAGGTCCTTTAGACTGATAGATTTCTCCCAGTTTTTTTAAGACATCTGATGAAGTGTCACAATTTTTTATTTGTTTGAGTTCAAATGGCGATTTACATAGAATTATATCTGCTTTTGCTTTTGGTCCATTTTGAGACCCACGTATCGAACTCTTCTTGCGATTTTTCGTCATTTTTCAAAACTTCAGGTTTAGGCTTTGAACCTGATGCATAAATCCAGGCATCATTCTTTATTAAAAGTGCTTTCATTTGCATTTTCCATGTTTAGTCATTATCTTTATTCAACGTTTGAATTTGCCAAGTTCCAGTCCTCATTTTGAGGATGAATGATGCAGCCTTGAAACGAACGTTAAAAATCAGCAAATAAATAAATTAATCCATCTGGTGTCCATAACCTTTTAGAAATGTTAGCAGAGTTATGGCACAAACATAGTAAACATGGGATTTTAACATAACATATTGTTAGAACAGAAGAAACAGGCACATCACATAACAAGGTAACATCAAGAAGGAAAAAAGTACATTTGTTTGTGGGATTACGGCGGATTAGCTACGCGTGGGCTCTAAGCCGTGGGTTGGGACTATTCGGCGTGAAACCCGTTTTGGCGCGGCACTCATTTTGACGTGGCCTTCTCAGTGAAAATCTGTTTCTCATGCTTGAACAAAAAAATTGTGATGACTAGAAATTTGTATAATTTAAAGTGCTTCAACTTCTCTCGCAAAGGGGCCAGCATTAGTATATTTTCGAGGAGGCCCCCTGAAGCGATGGCTGGACAATTGATGTTTTTTTTTGGTCTCGCAAAGGGGCCAGCGTTAGCATATTTTCAAGGGGGACCCCTGAAGCGATGGCCGGACCCACTGATGTTTTTTTTTGGTCTCGCAAAGGGGCCAGCATTAGCATATTTTCAAGGGGGCCCCTTGAGGTGATGGCCGGACCCACTGATGTTTTTTTGGGGTCTTGCAAGGGGGCCAGCGTTAGCATATTTTCGAGGGGCCCTCTGAAGCGATAGCCAGACCCAGTTGTGTTTTTTTTTTTGTCTCACAAAGAGGCCAGCGTTAGCATATTTTCGAGAGGGCCCTCTGATGCGAAGGCCGGACCCACTGATTTTTTTGGGTCTCGCAAAGGGGCCAGCACTGATTATATTGTATTATACGGAATTAAAATAGTTTTTTAAAAAAACTTTATAGTAAAGACAATCTTTGTATATTAAAGTAAAAATGAGTTTCGCGCCGAATAGTACCAAACCGCTAAGCCGATGGGTGGGGTGCCCTCCGTGTGGATCTTTCTAAGGGGTCTTAACCCGTATTTATGCTAAGTGAAAAAAGTATAGAAGAAGTAAAAAGAATGCGTGTGCGATCACAGTTACAGTTAAGTAGATAAATGTTTATTGAGGGATACAGAATTCAGGAGGATAAGACATATATAAAAAAATAAACAATTCAAGACAATGAAAAAATAAACAAATTCAATACTCAACAATTTATTCTTACTTTTATGTCGCATTTTTGGGACACATTTTTGAAACACATTTTTCGGACAAATTTCAATAAAGGTGGTGAGAGATAAAATGACATAGTCATTAATAAATCATAAAATATTTCTTCTATAACAATGGAAAAAATACTGTACTAAAACGGATGAAATTTGAGAACAGTTATTTTAACTCTTGAAAACAAAAAGTAAATAGTGCAATAAGTATAATTAATAAAATAGATAAAAGGGCTTACTTTCTTCCCTTTTTATCAAACCAACTCCACAGCCACTGATATCACTGGGGACCGAATCAGCTTTTAGCAGTAGAGTCTGTGTGTAACGTCCAAAACAAAGTTCATTGGAAGGATTGGAAATTGCAAATCTATGTGTTCACTACAGAAAAAAAAAAAAAAAAAACTCCATAGCCACTGGACATTAGCAGGGCTTGACTGTCAAGAAACATTTGACGGTCAAAAACTGAAGCGGCCGACTTTGATTTTCAAAGGGTTTTTCCAATAAGTAAGGAGAGGCAACATTTTTAAATTTAAACAAAATTACATTTTCCCCCTCAAAGTGCAACTATAATGGATGTCTTCTCCTTAACGAATTCCTGACAAAAAACCCAAATGATCAGTACATTGTAGTATTTTCTCCAGACTAATACTTTATCTTTATTTAAAATTTACCGATTTGACACAAAAATTACGAAAACTACTTACCTGTACTCATTCACAAAACAAGCTAATATTTCACTGCAAGATACAGATATTCGGCTGGTAAAATTCATTTAACTTAACCAAACTTGACACACAGCAATCATTTACCTATTTAGCTTAGCTCTTTGTAGTCCATTCTTTGCAGCTCATTCAATAATCCCTTCAACCCTCTTGGACATCTCCAGAGTTCTTCGTCGGTATTTTCCCCCAACCAGGTAGCAAAAGATTAACAACAGACTTGAAATATAAAACATCATGTTACATACAAAAATTTTTAAAGCTCCCTTCTCTCACAAAGTCAATATGCTTGCGGGGAAAACTGGTCCTAGTCTATTTAAGTGAACACAGATGTGACTGGAGTTAACAGGAGATAAAAGGGCCACGTTCGGCATTTAAATCACTCCAATTTTTTACAGAATCTTAATGGTCATTTAGTGATGTCATGCTCTTAAGTTTTTGTTTGTAGGTCAAAAAAAAAGTTCATTTTATGCCTTGTTAAAAAGCCTCTTCTCTTGCGAGGATTGAAATACATTACAATGAAACTGATTGTACTGCACATTTTCTATTTTCTGTAACCTGTCTTTCCGCAGCACTTTTTTTAATGTTAGCGACCTGTTAAATTTACAGTATTCTCAGCTCAATGTTCGTGTTTTTCCTTGACTCGGACAGAAAATTTAAAATTTTTAAGAGTCCAGTACGTTTTTATTTATTTATTTATTTATTTTATCTTTTATTTTTATTTATTTATTTGGGGGGGTGGGGTGGTATTGTAAATATTTTTAGAAAAGTAATGTAGAAAAAGATATTTAATAATTTGAGGAGCTGGAATGACTTTTAACGTGATTTCATTAACCAAAAGCTCGGCATAAGCGGGGAACAGGGGTCGATACAAACAAAAATTGGGTCCGTTTTGTGGCCCTTTCACAAAATTACAATCGATTTAAATGGAACCCCTTTCAGAAAAATACAGTCGATTAAAACTGCCCTTCATTGGCATTTTACCATACATTTTAATGTGTTTCATCAATTAACAAAAAATAAAGTGACTTATTAAAATTTTTTTTGAAAATTCGCAAAAATAAGTGCTGAAATTCACAAAATTAAGCATTGAAATTCACAAAAACATGCAGTTTTTACAAAAATGGGACCCTGGAAAATATTCCTGGGCGGACCCCTGATAAATTATGTAAGGTTTTGAGTTGAAGACGTTTTCACGAAAAAAAAAGGGGGGGGGGTATATAAATTAGGTGAATGTACATATACTATGTACTAAAGAAAACTAATATTCTGAGATATTATCTTAGCAAGACTTTTAAACGAATTTTTTGAAATGCTAGAAAATAGAATTATATGCACACATGGGTGCCCATAAGGGGGGCAAGGTAGGGAACTTGCCCTTGGTAAGTTTTAGGTTAATATCTCATGATGTTAACAATGGCAAAAACAGAACTAAATTTATTAAAAGTTTGAAATTTGCCCCCCTCTAGAATTTTTTTTAAAGTTTGCCCCCCCCCCTCCCTTAGGAAAATTACTATGGGCTCCGTATTGCTGGGAGCAACACTGTTAATAGGAAGTAATGAGGTGATTTGCTGTTATATTTTTCTAATGCATGAAAATCAAAAAGCTTAAAGGTATCGAAATACTGACTTAGATAGTACTGCAACTAGAGTTTGTCTCTCATGACAAACCAACTAGAACGACCTTCCTCCCATGGAACCATAACTTATTTTGGAGACCCCTACCAAGTCTGGGGCACGTGCCGCTAGTTGCCCCTGGCAGCAGATATAAATCATAAAATCGCAGACCGTTTCTTGTTCTCTTAAACTGCATCGTATTTGAATTCGCAATTAGTCGTCTGTCGAGTCAAGTAAATTGTGCACGATCATAAAAGTGTGTTGTCTCTCTGCTACTGTCCTTCAAACACCAAAATTAGGTTCATTAAAATATAAATGAGAAACTGGCCCCAACCTGTGACAGGGCAGCAACTAAAGGGTGGTAAGCGGTGACAAGCGCCGGGAGACATTGTAAAAGGAATGCCAAAATCAGTTATAGTTTCTTGGGATGGGGCGCGGCTCCATGCGAGGGGACACACGACCATGGACGCCCATAAAGGGGGGGGGGGGTAAGGTAGGGAACTTGCCCCCCTAAAGTTTTAAGTTAATGTCTCATGATGTACAAATGGCATCTCTAATCGTACAAATGGCATCGTAATGTCTCATCATGATTAACAAATGGCAAAAACTGAACTAAATTTGTTAAAAATTTGAAATTTGCCTCCCTCTAGAAATTTTTTTTGAAGTTTGGCCCCCCTCCCCCCCAGGAGACTTACTATGGGTGCCCATGCACACGACACTAATTATGGTTTGCCCCGGATGACATAAACTCTAATTGCGGCATTGCCTGTGAAAATGACCTCTTTTTCCTCAGTATTTACAGCAACATGGTTTTTTTTCTAACACTGAACAATTGATTTCAGACAAGTTTAAAATCGCTGCCCCTTGATTTTTGCTTTCCTGAAAAATTATCTAGCTTGGTCATTTGGTAGAATCTGCCATCGTTCCTGTTGGGTTGAAAAGCTTCTGTGACTCTATTCTTTTGTTGATTTTTGCAGGGGATTTTTTTTAAGAATCTGATAGTTAGTTTATTTGTGTTATAAATGCATGATTTGTGTTCAAAATCATAACTTTGCCCCTTGACTTTTTAGACTAGGGGGGCAATTTTTACAACTGCAGGGGCAATTCCCCCCCCCCCCCCCCAGATTACGCCTATGAGCTAAAATTAGGAGTAGTCAGGGAAGATTGCAGATTTTGGCTAAAACCTTGAAGATTTCAAAATATAACCTGGGAAAATTATCAGATCTCCACATTTATGAAAAAAATTCTCAGTTTGGTATGTCTTTATGTTCCGAATGGTGTTAAAAGTTAATGAAGATGTATATTGATGTAAAAATTTTAAATTATATGGTTGTAAATTATAATTACATACCATTTTACTTGGGTATAATGCACACTTCCCCCTCCCTCCCTCCCCCCCCCCCCCCCAAAAAAAAAAAAAAAAAAAAAAAAAAAAAAAAAATTAAGGCAAAAACTTGATGCATGCTATACACGAAATAATTTTTCACTGCTACATGCAACCCACGAAGTACGGATCAAGAAATTTATTCAAGTAGATTATCAAACTTTAAAATAATATTTTTTAATAAAAATACTGCAGCATCTTTTGTTTCACTTGTTGCACTTTTTTTATACAAAATTGACAGTAACCTTATTTTTATACATTAGTTAGCGATTTTCATTCCCATCTATTTAACTGAAAATTTCAGTCACTTTCAAATTCACTACATGTCAAATTTATGGTGTGTGTTATATACAAGATGAAAAATTGCCATAATTGCTTTCAGTATGTATATTTTCATTTATTTCTTTTCCTTTATACAATTTTTGAAACTATTCTCAGCATCATCCTTAATCAGAGGTAATGCTTTAACCCAGGTTTTAATATCTAGCAAAAAAAAAAAAAAGTGCCATAGCCCTATATTCTCTAGAACTTATTTTCATACTCAGTGGTGTACTGTAAACCAATCCAACCCTTGTAATACGGTAGTACCATTCTATTAAAATAATGATCATTAAGAGATTTTTCCCATGTAAAAGTATTAGACATATTTTCATCTTTCCACAGAATAGTGAAATGAAATGAAATAGTCTGGAATAAGCATGAATAAATCTAAACAAAAGACAGAAAACTCAAAATATGTTTTCTTAAGGACTGTCTCATCTGATGAAGGCGGAAACCATTCGTGATTGGTCTGTCCACTAAAATTGTTTTGTTTATAAGGGGGAAAGCTTTGAGTTTATGTGCTGGTAAGCAGGGCTCAGCCTGAGTCACTTTTCTCACTATTTTTGGAAGTTGTCACTATCGGTAACTATTTTCAACAGTTGGTCACTTTTTATTTCCTTGTACGGAGTATAAGGAAGTAATGTGATCCCGAAAAATTTCAGGGGCCAAATCGACGAGAAAACCGATTTTGACTATCTCTAAATTTACTTTTAAGAATTTTTTCGGTGCATCTCATCGTAAGCTAGCATGCAAGATCATATAAACACGTTAGGGTGGTTTCAAAAAAATTTTTTTTTAATGTTGAAATCTCACCCCCCACTTTGGTGACATTATGTGAGTTAATGTGCCTGTTAAAATATTAGATCATTTAAAGATTATTTAGAGGTAGCTCAAAAACCTTGAAGTTTGCTAATTTTAGTGTCAAAGTTTGTATTATAACGATAGTCACAGTAAATAAATATCAGTAAATCAAAGGTAATAACTAATTTTTTTTTTAATGAATAGTAGCATGGGCGTAACTTGGGCTTCGAAACTGGGGGGGCAAAAGTCATTTTAAATGAAAGTCCATCGTGCCCATACACACACACACACACACATATGCATATATATATATATATATATATATATATATTAGTGTGTTTTACTTATTAGTTATATATATAGAAACTATAAATTCGGTCTTCAGCCTCGTCAGGGGAGACCCCCCTGAACCCCCGTAATTTTTTAGTTTCATTATTGCCATATTAAAACGATATTAATTGACTATGTCATTTTATCTCTCACCCCTTTTTCTTTTATTCTTCCTTTACATTTATTTCAGCGACTGGAAGTAGGAGGGTTTCCTGACCTTTCCTTGCAAATGCAAACGTGGGTCGATGATAACTGAAGTAACTTATATAATTTTTAGTATCTATCTAAACACACCAAAAATTTTGCTTTTCGTTATTTGATATTGTTGAGAGAGCTTTAGGCGAGTAGGGTTGCTGTATTTCGCCTGGTAAATCTATTGGCGAGTCATCCAGAGTGGATAAGAATCCCAGGGTGATAGGCTTATGTTTAAAATTATTCTTTTTTCCACTTTCACATTCGGTAGCCCAGTGCTCGATGCGTTTATACCTTTTAGAAGTTATTCTTGATGCATCCTTAATTTTATGAGTCGGCTGGCCCGAGTATTTTCCATAATTTTTATTTTTAGACGCAGGTTTTCTAGGAGCAGCCACGAAAGCACCTGAGTCTTCCGTTTGTCTATCATCGTTACGCCTGGCATTTGATTCTGATTATTTCTGGCTTCGGAAGCTCATCTCTTGATTCCATAGCACATCGGAAATTGTCGAAAGTAGAAGGGAGGCTATATAACAGCATTACAGTCAGCAAGTCGTCGTCTATTTTAATATCCATTTCTGAAAGTCTGTCCACTATGTCGAAGAATTTTCTCAAATGGTCGTGAATTCCATTAGACGAGTCGGGTATCTTATATTGAATTTAAGATTTCATTAATGCAGCTTTACGAGCAGGTCCTTTAGACCAGCGGTTTTCAACTTTTTAACCTTCGCCCCCCTCAACAAAGGCTAACTTACGATGGCACCCCCCCCCCCACTTTTCAGCTACATCAGTTTTTAATCTTAATAATGAACATTTAGTCGAACTTTCTACAAATAATGTTATCAGTAAATTTGATGAACATTTTAAAAGAAAATGGATATATTTTTGAGTAAAAATGAGAATAAATAAGATGATTTTTTTTAAAAACATGCATCACTACTTGCTCTTTGGTTTATCTCGCCCCCCCCTGCGAACGCTCTGCGCCCCCTTGGGGGGTCGCGCCCCACAGGTTGAGAAACGCTGCTTTAGACTGATAGATTTCTCCCTTTTTTTCCAGACATCTGATGAAGTGTCACAATTTTTTATTTGTTTGAGTTCAGATGGCGATATACATAGAATTATATCGTCTTTTAGCTTTTTCGTCCATTTGGTTGGACCCACGTATCGAACTCTTCTTGCGATTTTTCGACATTTTCAAAACTTCAGGTTTAGCCTTTGAACCTGATGCATGAAACCAGGCATCATTCTTTATTAAAAGCGCTTCCATTTGCATTTTCCATGTTTCGTAATTATCTTTTTTCGTAATTATTTCTTTCAGCGTTTTAATTCGCCAAGTTCCAGACGCCATTTTGAGGATGAATGATACAGCCTTCTTAAAACGAACGTTAAAAATCATCAAATAAATAAATTAATCCATCTGGTGTCCATAACCTTTTAGAAATGTTAGCAGAGTTATGGCACAAACATAGTAAACGTGGGATTTAAACATAACATTTTATAAGAACGGAAGAAACAGGCACATCACATAACAAAATAACATCAAAGGAAAAAAGTATATATTTGTTTTTGTTTGTGGGGTTACGGCGGATTAGCTACGCGTGGGCTCTAGGCCGATGGGCGGGGTACCCTCCGTGGGGGTCTTTCTAAGGGGTCTTAACCCGTATTTACGCTAAGTGAAAAAAGTATAGAAGAAGTAAAAAGAATGCGTGCGCGAGCACAGTTACAGTTAAGTAGATAAATGTTTATTCAGGGGGATACAGAATTCAGGTAGCGAAAGACATTACACAATAAAAAAAATAAACGATTCAATACTCAACAATTTATTCTTACTTTTATGTCGCATTTTTGAGACACATTTTTCGGACAATTTTCAATAAAGGGGGTGAGAGATAAAATGACATAGTCATTACTAAATCATAAAATATTTCTTCTATAACAATGGAAAAAGTATTGTACTAAAACGGATGAAATTTGAGAACAGTTATATTTAACTCTTGAAAACAAAAAGTAAATAGTGCAACAAGTATAATTAATAAAATAGATAAAAGCGCTTACTTTTTCCCCCTTTTAACAAACCAACTCCACAGCCACTGATATCACTGGGGACCGAATCAGTTTTTAGAGGTAGAATCTGTGTGTAACGTCCAAAACAAAGTTCATTGGAAGGATTGGAAATTGCAAATCTATGTGTTCACTACAAAAAGAAAACTCCACAGCCACTGGACATTAGCAGGACTTGACTGTCAAGAAACATTTGACGGTCAAAAACTGAAGCGGCAGAATTTGATTTTCAAAGGGTCTTTCCAATAAGTAAGGAGAGGCATCATTTTTAATTTAAACAAAACTACATTTTCCCCCTCAAAGCGCAACTGTAATGGATGTCTTCTCCTTAATGAATTCCTGACAAAAAACCCAAATGATCAGTACATTGTAGTATTTTCTCCAGACTATCAGTGCCTTGAATTTTGTTACAATTTCGTTTTGTTACAAAATTGTAACAAAACGAAATAATTTACACAAAACATTCGAATAATGTAACCGCTTTACTTACGCATAAGATAATGGTTATTCCTAAATTTCAGTCAACATGTTAAAAAATAGTATATTTAATAAGAATATATTGATTCTTGTATGAGTGCATACTAAAATCGACAGTCAATATATTCGTATTAAATATAATAAAAATATAACAAAAATGCATATCACAAAAATACTTTAAATATCAATTCTTGTATGTATTCTCAAATGAGTTTTTCATATGTTTTCAAAATTGAGTATATAATGTGCTCGAAAATTTTGAGTACACGTGCACTCATGTTTGAGTTCTTGCATGAACTCAAAAAAATAAGTACACGAGTTTCTTAAATTTGAGAGCAAAGTACTCGGAGCTATTACAAGATGAGAAAGTACTCAAAAATGAGTACATTTAGTTTATTTCTAAGTATGTAGTTTTAACAGTGTGGTATTTTCCCCCCAACCAGGTAGCAAAAGGTTAACAACAGACTTGAAATATAAAACATGATGTTACATACAAAAATTTTTAAAGCTCTCTTCTCTCACAAAGTCATTATGCTTGCGGGAAAAACTGGTCCTAGTCTATTTAAGTGAACACAGATGTGACTGATTTTTGAGTTAACGGGAGATAAAAGGGCCGCGTTCGGCATCTAAATCACTCCCCAATTTTTCACATAATCTTAATGGTCATTTAGTGATGACATGTTCTTAAGTTTTGTTTGTAGGTCCAGAAAAACGATCATTTTATGCCTTGTGAAAAGGCCGCTTTTCTTGCGAGGTTTGAAATACATTACAATGAAACTGATTGCACTGCACATTTTCTATTTTCTGTAACCTCTCTTTCCGCGGCGCTTTCTTTAATGTTAGCGACCTGTTAAATTTTCAGCATTCTGAGCTCAATGTTCGTGTTTTTCCTTGACTCTGACAGAAAATTTTAAATTTTTAAGAGTCCAGTACGTTATTTTTATTTATTTATTTATTTTTTTTGAAGTGGGGGTGGTATTGTAAATATTTTTTGAAAAGTAATATGGAAAATGATATTTAATAATTTGAGGAGCTGGAACGAGACTTTCTGCGTGATTTCATTAACCAAAAGCTCGGCATAAGTGGGGGACAGGGGTCGATACAAACAAAAATTGGGTTCGTTTTGTGGCCCTATCACAAAATTACGATCGATTTAAACGGAACCACTTCACAAAAATACAGTCGATTAAAACTGCCCTTCATTGGCATTTTACCCTACATTTTAATGTGTTTCATCAATTAACAAATAAAAAAGTGACTTTTATTAAAATTTGGTTTGAAAATTCACAAAAATAACTGCTGAAATTCACAAAATTAAGCATTGAAATTCACAAAAATATGCAGTTTTTACAAAAATGGGACTCTGGAAAATATTCCTGGATCGACCCCTGAGAAATTATGTAAGGTTTTCAGTTGACGATGTTTTCACGAAAAAAAAAAGGGGGGGGGTATATAAATTAGGTGAATGTACATATACTATGTACTAAAGAAAACTAATATTCTGAGATATTATCTTAGCTAGACTTTTAAACGAATTTTTTGAAATGCTAGAAAATAGATGCTAGCAGATCGTTATAAACAATAGCTGTGAAGGTTCCCCTTCTGTGCGGAACGTTGCTTCTCCATATTGCTCGGGAGCAACGCTGTTAGTAGGAAGTAAAAAGGTGATTTGTTGCTGCAATTTTCTAATGCATGTAAATCTAAAAGGGTTAAAGGCATCGAATACTGACTTACATAGTACTGCAACTAGAGTTTACGTCTCTCACGATGAACCAACTAGAACGGCCCCTCCCGTGGAACCATAACATATTTTGGAGCCCCCTACCAAGTTTGGGGCACGTGCCCCTAGTTGCACCCCTGGCAGCAGATATAAATCATAAAATCGCAGACCGTTTTTTGTTCTCTTAAACTGCATCGCATTTGAATTCGCAATTAGTCGTCTGTCAAGTCAAGTAAGTTGTGCACGATCATAAAAGTGTATTGTCTCTCTGCTACTGACCTTCAAACACCAAAATTAGGTTATTCACTAAAATATAAATGAGAAACTATCCCGAACCTGTGACAGGGCAGCAACTAAAGGGGGGTAAGCGGGGACAAGCACCGGGAGACATTCTAAAAGGAATGCCAAAATCAGTTATAGTTTCTTGGGATGGGGCGCGGCTCCATGCGAGGGGGCACACGACCATGGGCGCCCATAAGGGGGGGGCAAGGTAGGGCACTTATTCTAGGTTAATGTCTCATGATGTTAACAAATGGCAAAAACAAAACTAAATTTGTTAAAAGTTTGAAATATGCACCCTCTAGAAAATTTTTTTGAAGTTTGCCCCCCCCCCCTAGAAAAATTACTATGGGCGCCCATGCACACGACACTAATTATGGTTTGCCCCGGGTGACATAAACTCTAATTGCGGCATTGCCTGTGAAAATGACCTCCCTTTGCCCACTATTTACAGCAACAGGTCTTTTTTTCTGACGCTGAACAATTGATTTCAGACAAGTTTAAAATCGCTGCCCCTTGATTTTTGCGTTCCTGAGAAATTATCTAGCTTGGCCATTTGGTAGAAGCTGCCATCGTTCCTGTTCGGTTGAAAAGCTTCTGTGACTCTATTCTTTTGCAGGGGAATTTTTTTTTTTCTTTTTAGAATCTGATAGTATATTTGGGTTATAAATGCATGATTTGTGTTCAAAATCATAACTTTGCCCCCTGACTTTTTAGACTAGGGGGGCAATTTTTACAACTGCAGGGGCAATTTCCCCCCCCTTGCCCCGCCAGATTACGCCTATGAATAGTAGTTTAGTTTTATTATATTTAATCATGAAACATTACCTATAAAAATACAACAAGTAAATTTTCTAATAAGATAATGTCAAGTAATGTTGTCCATCTGTAAAACTAAAAATCTGAACAAATTAAAATGCACATTAGGATGAATTAGAAATTCGTTGCTTTGGGTTTAGGAAGTACTGGTATTAGCAGTCTGCATGGTAGCACCCAACTTCATCAGTGTAGTCTTCTCAGAGGTTTTGAATTGCTTCCTTTGGGTCTCAACCGCTTGCAAAAGATATTGTTTCTGCTCTTCATTTTTGGTTAATTTGTCATTGAACTGAGTAATAAGAGCAACACCTCTTTCAGCACAGTCATTAACCACTTTAGTACCTTTCACTATATCTCTGGATTTCTTGTAAGAATCTAATCCCTTCCATTCTGAGGGATCTACTTCTAAGAATGAAGTATCAAGTTGCATTGAATTGAAGAGCGTCAGAGACTTCACTGTCACAAAATCGTCTAAAGATTTTAGGTGAATGTAATTTGTTTTGTCATTAAATCGTTTCAATTGCTTTTGTGTCATTTCTTTTTTTAAACCTTGAACCATGCTCACTTTTGTTTCTGCAGACACATTGTTAGAAAACAAACTGAGCCCAACCAGTTCTTCTCCTAGGTACCAAAGATGTCGTTTTATTGCAGTTGTTACCTTGCTTGCAATGTTTTTGTAAGTCTGCATATTTGTGAGTTTTACCAAAAACTGCAGATCATAAACAGGAGCTTCTGTTGCAATAGTAACAGTAAACCAGTGCTACAAACAGGTTAAACTCTATCAAAGCATTCTTCTGTCTTGGTGTTAGTTTAAACTGTTGATGAAATAGCCATATCTTCAAAGAATGAATCTTTGCCATCCACCGTGCATGATGGAAGGCACCCGGAGCTCTGAAGTGAATACCTTTAGGAGGAGTTTCGCCCAAAAAGATCAATTCTATTTCAAGAAGTCCTCTGTAGTCATAGTGGGGTGCTTCTCATTTCGCAAAGTTGTAAAGGCAAATTCTATAGCATTTTTCTTCAGCTCTTGCAGTTCAGCAGCAACCGTTCTTCAACCAATCTCATTAGTTTTATGTTTCAAACATTTGTTGATCAATGAAGTTCCAATATTCTTTAAACCTTTTAAAAAGAAGAACAATTGGTCCAGATGATGGCCCAAAACACTGAGTGAATACATCTGCAAGAATAATTTCATGGATATGATGTTGGACATGCAAAGAACAGCAGGTTTCTTCCTATATGTTTTTCAATGAGAGTACAAGCTCCAGAATTTATGCCAGTGTTGCTTGATGTAGTATCAAAGCATAATCCCTTGACTTGCTCAGTTAATTTCCATTCTTCCAAGGTTTTCACTGTAACTGCTACTATTGTTTCACCTGTGCCATTTGGGATTTTAGGGACTCCAAGTAAATTTTCTAATCCACCTCCTGTAACTAAGATTAAAATCTTATCTATTTTCTCTGTGCCACTGCAAGAAATCCCTGGAATTAATTTCCCATCCCAGTGTACCACAAAACTTATATCAGGATTTGATGCACTAAAATCATCTTTAACATTTTCCGCCATTTCCTTTCGGTAAGATAGTCAGTCTTGCTTTTCTTACACTGCTTCTTGCTATATTGTAGTCATCAACTTTAAGGTCTAAACTGTGTACAGTTGCTGGAATAACATTATTTTGAGTTGGAGTAGAAGTTATTATTTGGAGTTGGAGTAAAAATTATTTAGAGTTCGAGAAGTTGTTATGTGAGTTCCAGACAAGGACTAATCCTTGTCAGAACCTTAAATTATACTAAACTTGTTGTCACTAAAAGAAAAAAATATCTCTTTTATAAACACATATTATTGCTATACCAATTGAAATGTAAATTCTTATATAGAAAACTTGTTGTTTTCCATATATACTAAAGGCTGAAACTTTAAAGCCTTTGAGCTACCTCTAAATAACCTTTAAATGATCTAATATTTTAACAGGGGCATTAACTCACATAATGTCGCCAAACTAGAGGGTGAGAGTTTAACTTTTCAAAAAAAAAATTTCTCCATAGGAAGCAAAACCACCCTAAAACACATCTGCAACTTATTTTTACCAGTGGCAAGTCTATATTGGCCAGTTTTTCCATGCCGTCTGTACGTACATACGTATGTATGTATGTAACTCGCATATCCAGGGATGTGCCAGCTGCTCCAATTGCTCTAAATCAATGATGATGCTCCAATCTGCTAAAAAAAGATCATTTTTGGACATTTTTGCTCCAAATTCACCAAAAGTGTAATTTGAAATTTTTCCATGTGCTAAAAACACTTTTAATCTCCCAAATGTCTATAAAAAATTTCATTGCACATTCTAAGCATTCTAATTTCAATCTTTTATCCATCAATCTTAAAAGAGGAAATTTTTCTTTTGACATTCCTTTCTAATCTCTAATACTTGAAGAATAAAAATTGGCCCGTATTTTAAATTTAATAATTTTATTTAAGTTGATGAAATTTTTAATTTTTTAAGCTACTGGCAGTAGTTATAAGGTTTAGTAAATATTAGGGTTTTTTTATTATTTAAAATATATATTTAGTATAACACTGTATAAAATAACTGAACTTTTTAATAATTATTTTTTGAAACTTCTGACACACCCTTGTAGAAATAAAATTTGAAATTATATAAGCAATGTCAAATTGGATGAAAAATCTTTTGTTTGTGAGACTTTAGATTCACCACTTCTAACTAAAACTGGTCATATCATGGAATTTTTAATTTAAATTCGGGGAGGGGGAAAAAAGATAGTGTAGATGTGAATATGATGTATTTTTCTGTAAGAATTGTCAGTGCATGTGTAGTTTTTGTTGCTAAGTGTTTTAAGAACCTCCCTAATTTTCATTTTTCAGATTAGCATTCTTAAATTACTTCTCCCTTCCCTTGAAAAGTAAATTTTGTGTTTCAAAATTGCCATTCTTGTGCTCCATAAGTGACTTTTTTGTGTTCCAAATTGCTCCAGAAATCTGTTTTTCTTGCTCCAAACTGCTCCAAAAATGTGTTTTTTCTTGCTCCACAAATTGCTCCAACTGGCATATGCCTGCATATCTCAAAAACTATTCCTCGTAAAATGTTGAAAGTTTACATTTAGGATTGTTCTAGCATCTAGTTGTGCACCTCCCCTTTCGGTTCCATTCAACTGGATAGTTTATCTACAGGGCCGCCCGAGAGATTCTAAATGCATTACGCTCTATAGGCCGAAATTCCTTAAAGCGTATTTTAGAGGTTTTTGGCTATTTCAAACGACTTGAAAGTGATATATGCTGTAAAGAGATACAAAATGAATTTCTCCCTTAAAAAAGTGTCTTTAAATTTTATAGTTCTGCTACAGGAACACTCAAAAAATTTCCAATACATTACGGTCAATGGCAATTTTAGGAGCATTCATCCATTTCAAGCACAATATCGTCCTACCATATAAGTTAGGTAATGGTGTGACCACGGTCACGTGCCTCCCTCAACAACTATGCGAAATGTCGCCAAGCTTGGCAACTTTTGGTGTACGTGTGTATGTATTTAACTCTCAAATCTCAAAAACTATTAGTTGTAGAATCTTGAATATTCATATATAAGATTGGTGTAACATCTAGCTGTGCATCTCGATATTTGGTTTCAATCTACTGGAGAGTTTATTTACAGGACCACCGAAAAGAATTTCAATACTTTAATGTCTATGGACATTTCAATATAAGACAACTGTAGACAGTCATTGTTTGGTCCATGCCGTCTGCCGTGGACCTTGGCGAGTTTTGCAGAAATATTACTAAATTTGGTGATAATCATTTGGTCCATACCTAAAATATTGTCATTTGTCATCGTTCTTGGCGAGTTTTGGCAAAATATTGCCAAATTTGGCTATAATCTGTCATTTAGTCCATGTCCAAAATATCGCCATTTTCCATCGTCCTTGGTGAGTTTGGGCAAAATTTTGCTATAGTCAGTCATTGTTTGGTCCATGCTTAAAATCTTGCCATTAATGTGTGTGGATGCATTCAATTCATTGAGAGTCTGTGGTGAATGACTACTGTGGCTATCCCCAAAATCTCGCAAACTATCTCAAGCTTGTGGTGAAATATTGCCAAATTATGTGTCAAAAGGAAATCTTTGAAACTGAACTCAGCTTGACGATATCGAAATATTTGGCTAGAAATCTCTTAAACTTTACTATTCATGATACAGTAGAAGATCTTTATAATGCAAATCTCAAAACGCAAGGTTTTGCATTGTATAGAATTTTGCGTTATATGGATCATTCACTTATATCATTAAACTTCCCTAGTAAACATATTAAAATATAGCTGGAACACATAAATATAATGCTTAAAACTTTTTTTAAATACAAATACTAACTTAAAAAACAAAAAAATGGAATTTATTTATTTACAGAAAAAAAAATTGAAATTACCAAAAGCATTAAAGTTAATTTGTTAAACAATATATTAATTTTGATTTGTTTTAGAAGTTGCAATCTCTCAACAAATAACTTTTCTTGCAGCCTTTGAACAGGTAATAATTTTACTTTGGTTATGCAGTCTTGTGTTTATAGGAATTTAAAATATTGATCTCTTATGGAAATTTCTTCAAATTCTGAAAGTTTTTCAACTTTCTCTCCAGCATTTGATTCTGTTTCAGAATTGTTTTCCTCTTGTTTTGAAACAGAGAAAATTATTTCAGCACTGGTCAAATGATTAACAATTTGTTTAAAGGGACATTACAGAACTTAAGCTATTACGTTAATCACAAAGTATAATTACTTGAAAAAGGTTTTTGCATGCAGTGACAAAAAGGGCTATATTTAAATAAATGCTTTGAAAAGCAAACAGCTATTAAAAAAGAACTAAAATTTCACTTATGGGACTGAACATTGAGGGTTGGCATCTGTGTATAGTATAGCTTGTGAAGAAGCATCCTAAAAGTTTTGCAACCCCTAACATAATTAATTTACTTGTATCAGTGTACCAAAATGACATGATTTTTTAAAACTATAATCTTGAAGTATTCGCAAAACTGGATATATAATTACAATTAAATTATCTAAATTTGCTTTATTAATATTGTAATTTTTGGTTTTGCTGCTTATATACATTTTTATGAGGAAAGATAGTTGTTTTCTTTTGGATGTCAAATCTACATAAATCAGAGCAAATGAAAATTCAGGGAAGAATATTTAATCACACTGTTGAAAACCTGCAACCAAACGCTATCATTAGCCAACTCTAAAAGTCCGTCCTTTGTTTTCACATGATTAATGGTAGGGTTTGAGAGACAGATGCACATGTACAAACTCAAGGTGGCCACCAACCTTAAATTATCAAAACATTTGCAGTTTCTGGAAAACTCAGGAAATTTAATAAAAGCAATTAAAAAATTGGTATTGAAGGGAAGATGTGTTAAGCTGTAATTTTTCTGAAAGAGGACCTTTGTACTTTTTGGCGTGCACAGGGTCAGGGCTGGGAAGTAGAGCACTACAAGTAGCAAAACTACAGTAGTCGCTACTTTTTTTGTAGTTTGTCGTGCAGCATGCTACTTAAAAAAAAAAAAAGTAGTGCAATGTGTAGATCGCTAAAAAAAACAAGTAGTTTGTAGAATGTTTTGGAAACTACTTTTTTAAAAGTTACCATCGCTTCCTGCGATTGATCACATAGTGCAATTGCTCTTTCTTCTGACTCCAAGCACACAACTGCATTTGATGCTTGAAGGACACCCCCCCCCCCCCACACACACACCATAGAAATAATACACTTAGAACTGTGTGCACACAAGTGAGGGGAGAAGGGGGCAGGGGGGATTGCTTTTCCTGAAGCCTCTAGCATTTTAGGTATAACCTCTGTTATAATGATTCACAATATTTGTAGAATCACCACACTGCCAGAAAGAGAAGACAGAAAAATAAGAAGGATAGGAAAGAGAGGTCCAAAGCTGATCATATTTAGATTTTTATTCTAAATCTTTTTTAGTTCTCATTATTTCTCTCTTTCAGAGTTATCATAGAGGTATTAAAACTTAATTATTTTCAGCAATACTTAAATAATTAGCAGTAGTTGGCAGTAGCATATATAGAGGTTTCCATTTAGAGGGGGCGATCCAGTATTTTAAACCTGATTGTTAGAGTTAATAGAAATGTTTCAGAATAGTTCCTTTTAATAATTGCAATTGCTTTACAGTTTCGGATGGGTCTGCACCCCCCCCCCCAAAAAAAAAATACTCAGCTTGTTAATTGTTTATTAGAGCAATAGTTTTCTCTAATTAGGAATAAACAGTTTTCTCTAATCAATATCCTTAAATATGAATGCAATGTAAACTGAATCTTTTGGAGAAAAAAATTGTTTCTAAAAGCAGTGAAAAAGTAGCTAAGTAGTGACTACATTTCAAAAATAGTTGTAGCTAACTACATTTAACAAAAAGTAGTTGTAGTTGGCTCCAAAAAATAGCTAGTTTTTCCCACCACAGGACAGGGTATTGTCTTTAACATCACTCTTTTTTCAGTAGTTTATTTTTCTTTTTGGGGTATTTTAAGATTTTGAAAGTAACTTTATAATGCAGACACAAACTGACTGTTTCTATGGGTTATGTTGACAGATGTCTGTTTATTGCATGACTATGATCTATCTATTTCAACCACTACTTACCACTAGAGCCATTTATAGGGAAAACAGCAGAAACAAAGCTGCACTTGTAATACATTTATGCTTTTTAAAATAGATGAGGTATTGTTGTTAGATTCTGAAAACAAATTTAATTAGTTTTAACTATTCTTTTGTAATCATAAAACATTGTGTAGAAAATAAGGTGAATAAATATAGGAACTTTTTATGTAATATTTTTAGTGTGTACTAATTTTATATTTATTTTTTTATTCCTAGACGCCTTTTAATGTACATTTTGGAAACCAGCATGACTATTCTTATATCCCAATCAAATGTTGCTTTATCTCATCCTTGTGTGCCTGCAAGAGATAAACAAGTAATAAGAAGAGATTTAGCAGCTGAACTACATTCTATGAACATTACCGTTAATAGATATTTGCGAAAAGGTCCTTCTTCTCCAGCTGGAATTCCAAGTGGAACTGGAATTTCGAGATCATTTTCAACAGAATATCCATTTTTGAAGCTTATAAGCAATCTTGTAGAGCAAATATTTAAATAATTTTACTTTTAAGCTAAATTACTGTTTTTGTATAAAATTTTGATAAAGCTCTTTTTGTAAATATGTAGTCTTATTTCTTTTTCAGTGTTTGTAAGAAAATTATAAGATTGAATTTTTTAATAAAAAAAAAAAAAAAAAAAAAAAACTACTGTAGGCAAATGCTTATCACACATACTCAGACTGCTTTTGTAGGAGTTGAAGATTATATAGACATCATTTCATATGTTTAAAAAAATATGGAGAGAGTTTTCTTTAAAATTTTTGGTGCATGCATGTGGGGTAGGGTGGATCGAAGTTTTTTTTTTTTCGAAATCTTTATCTCCTGAGGTCTCAAAAGTTGTATATTGATATAAATAAGACGTGTGTAAAATTTGAATGTTCTAGGACAACGTCTTGGGGTTGCGCATCAAGCTTGAAATTTAAAAATTCTTGAAAAATATGACTTTTTTTAAAAATTGACCAAAAAATTATTTTCCGAATTATTAGGCTCCCGGGGTTTTAGAAGTTGTATATTATTATGAATAAGACGTATGCAAAATCTGAATGGGCTGTGACAGTTTCTAGGAGTTGCACATCGAGCTTGAAATCTATAAATATCTGAAAAATATACGTTTTTTGACAAAAATATGTAGAAAGCAAAAATTGTATTTTTATTGAATTAGTCCCGTAGAAAAATAGTAACGTTCACAGCTCTTCTCTAGTACAACCACAATCGTAACTACATTACCCAGGACCTACCTCGTTTATTTGCCTGTGATCAGAGTCCTGCCTGTGCCAGCCCAAGCATCCAATTATTGGAGCATACGTTTTAATGAATAATGTAAAGCCCGACTTCAAATCAAACTGTGGCATTTTATGTCAAGTTTAATAATCTAGATCGTAAGAAACCCTCATCTGATAGATGGATAGACAGCAAATTTTCGAGTGGCTGTTTGCTATGGTGTGAAGTTGGCAAATGCAACATTGTAGAGATTTAGTTAGATTAAAGAACTGCGTTTCTAAATTTTAGATGACACCTTTGTTCTTTCCAGAATTCGATGTTTCGCCTCCACCGCCAATGCATATGAAAATCTCAAGATCAATGGATTTTGTGTCAAACTCTCCAAAATTTCCAGTGAAATTCTCAAAATTAGATCGTGACATGGCCAAAGTATGTTGAACCAGGTTCCATTATCAGCGAGATATGTTCTTTGTGACAAACACTTAGCTGTAATTTTGCCGTCAACAAATTTTTCTATGTATCTGGTTTTGTTCTTCCTATTATCAAAACACAATACAAAGAAAATTTTAATGCCTTCTTCCATTTCTTTCACTGCATCTCAGATTTCCTAACTTTATATGGGTCGAGAATCAGTTGAGAAAGTTTCTCTCCATCTGCATTCCTCCCGCTTTCTAGATTGTAAAATAAAGTTGATACCAGAGTTGCTTCTGCCCAGTCCGTAATAACTTTGCGTCGCACACTTGTGAAAACACTGAGCTTTTTATTCTAACTTGGTCATTTGCGAACGCATCTCTCAAAGTGGCGGTAGATAGGCATTCAGCATTTTCTTCAGTCTTTCGTACTTCTCTTTCGTTATTTTCAATTTCCAAATCATTGATTAAAGTTGGAGACTGGATATTATAACTTTCACCTCTTTCTCCACTAATCTCGAAATTTCTCTATCCAACCTTTCAACTTTTCTCTCGCTCTCCATAAACTTTTCTTCTTTACAATTCCATCGATTGTCATATATCTAACTCTGAGCTACACCTGCTCCGGGAAAAGTCAGGACATTTGCAAGTGCGATATTCAATAGCTCGGTAAGGGAGAATTTTTCCATCTTTCTTTATAAACAATTCCTTATGTCCGTCTCTAACGTATGATTTATTTGGCTGCTGAACTTGCTCATGACCTTTGCTAACTATCTCTTGAATTCCTTGGATTGACACAGTAGGGATACTGGCCTTGATTCACATTTGCTGTACTTTGATCGCCACAACTAAGGTTACTGCTCCGTCTGGTAAATCCTGCCCTCTATGCAGAAATTTGTCATGTACAAAATAGTAATATAGAAGTACGAGTATGTCTTCACGTAATTTTAACTTGGTACAAGGTAATTCTTTCAACATTCCCAGCTCTTCTAAGAACACCGATTTTGTTCCATGTCTTGTTGCAGACAGTTTCACTCTATTCAGAATCGTAGCAGTGTAAGGCAGCCACCTTTTAGCTTTTTTGAGAGTAAACTGAAAGAACCATCTATCTGAAATGTTAAACTAAATGCCTGTTTCAATGAAATATCTCGTGCCTGGTTTAACCGAACGCCATGTTCATCATCATCACTCGTCAGTCAAACCGGTACTAGTTGTCTAGAGCACAGCTTGCGTACTGCGCCCCAGACAAATCGTCAGCATAGCGTGTGCATTGAATCAAACTATTCATAAAGCCATTTTTTGTGATTTAGTGAGCTTCTCTGAACATTTCTTAACATATAAAAGGACCAAATTATTTTTAACAAATAAAGTTTGCTTTCTACATAATTTTTAAAAAAAAACACATAATTTTCGGATATTTATAGATTTCAAGCTCGATGTGCAATCCCTAGAAATTGTCGTAGCCCCTCCAGATTTTGCATACGAGTTATTCATAACAATATACAACTCCTAAAACCTCGGGAGCCTAATAATTTGGAAAAGAATTTTTTTGGTCGATTTTTTTAAAAAGTCATATTTTTCAAAAATTTCTAAATTTCAAGCTCGATGTGCAACCCCAAGACGTTGTCGTAGAACATTCAAATTTTACACACATCTTATTTATATCAATATACAACTTTTGAGACCTCAGGAGATAAAGATTTCAAAAAAATTTTTTTTTTCGATCCACCCTAATGTGAGGCATCCCCATATTATGCGCATGAGCTCATGAAACTATACTCATGAAACTACCACTTCTGAAAGGGCAAGCGACAAGTACCTACCTACAGCTCTTAAAAATAATTTTTTAGTTTGCAAGCAAGGTGTATGTTTGAAATGAAAAGAAACAATGCCAACTTTTATTTATTCAATCAATATACAAGTAAATGCTGTTTTGCTTTAATAAACATGGAAAAAGCAATACAACATTCTGTGCTTCATGAAACTTTGCTCAGTTGTATTTTCAGTATAATTTAATGTTGAATAAATTATGAAACTATTATAATGTTATTCAGTAACAAACTCATTTTTATTTGTGCTTTAGGCCCAAGTAAACAGAACACTTCCTCTAAGTTTTCTGTTTTGGTGCATGAGAATAACCCGTAACAAGAAAATACTGTTTGATGAAGTATTAATGCAAGAGTAAAATCAATAAAATACATCGCTTAATTACAGGGTCATTTCATGCTAAATCAACAAATGGGTTGCGCTGCAAGTTTTTTTTTTTAATTTCTTGAAATAAATTTGTTCTTGAGATACAGCCATTTGTTTATTCCTTGGATGCACAAAAATTGCCATTTCAGACTCATTTTCTAAAAGCTGTAAAAATTTTATTTGAATTAGCAGGACTTAATGGAGAGCTTAAAGAATGGACTTTTAACTCTGCATAATAAAACAGACTTATGTTAAGCCTAAATAGTTTTTCGAACATCAAATAGTCATTCACAAAATGTTTTTTTTTTTGGGGGGGGCCATTTTAGGTTGTAAAAAAATAATGAAGGACTTTCAATAACAAATGAATATTTTTTTTTTCTTTTTACACACTTATCAATACTATATGCAGAAAAATAATTTAGCTTAACCCTTCAAAATGTCGGCTGACACTTGCCAAATGGCATGTGACTGGACTCTCAACAGATGTGAAAATATTCGAAAATAGCCGAGTAGTGTCTAGATAAAAATTCAATAATCATTGGCAATTACTGATTGTCTTGCATTGTATTAAACAAAATTGAACACATTAAAAATTCTCAAATTTTCCTTAGGATTTTTCTATAATCCTATTATTTAGTTAGGTTGATCCCTGACTTTTTTAATAGTTCCGGGCTACATGCTGAAAAATAAAACTTTTATCGCCATTACTCCAAGAAGATTAAAAAGTTCAAAAAGATAAAGCATAATAACATCTACACCGTTTGCGTGATCTGCGTGAAATGTTTCATAATTATGTATAAAAATATAGAAAACAATGTTTGCCACTTTAAAAATTCCAAAAATCTACTCGTTTCCCAACTTTTAAGCAATTTTTTGCTATTTTCAGCTTCATTTTACTTCCAAGAGTAAAGAAAGTTAATCATTTGCGTGACAGAATTAGCTGTTTCAAGTGAAAATGACATCATATTCGAAGTCACAGTCATCATGCTTTGAAGGGAAATTTGTGATTTTAGTTCCTTTTAAAAATCGGAACCAAACGGACAATACTGAATAAAAAGTTAAAAGTTTCTAATAATTTCCTGCGTGTCCTTCAACCTAACTTCTAAAACATACTTCAGCAGAATTGAATCGGTTTAAAAGCTGGCTCAATATAGATGGCAGTTTAAAATTGTAAAAAATGGCTAATTATTTTAATAAGTTAAAATCAGTTTATTAGAAGCATTTGATTTCATTAAAGTCATTTATCTGGCTACAGAGCAGGAAAAGCTATTGCATTTCATATAGTAAGCAAAAATAACACTAAAAACATTCCATGCTATAAGTGAAAGCGTCTTTTTAAAAAATTGTGAAGTGCTCAGTTGAGCCAACGGCAACACTATAACCGTCTGAACATCGCCAAAGTCAAGAGAGAAGCAAAGCAAAGGCAGCCAGGCATCAAAGCTAGTATTTAAATCTCAGCCACGAAGTACAGCTTTAATCTGCATGACGCAAAAAGTAAAGTTAATTTGCATAATGCAAAAGACGAAGTGCATTACAGATTAAATTAATGCTAGCAGGGTTCATACTCATTTTTCAAAATGAAAATAAAGGAGTATTTAAGGACCCCAAATATTTTTTTTTAAGGAATCCACTTTTATTTTACGAAAATTATGCCTTTTTACGAATAAACCTTATTAGGGGCCGAATGCTTTATACAAAAAGCGAGCGTATCCAAGATGCACACATGGGTCTCGAATGTATACAGATTTCGATTCCAAATAGTTAAGCTGTGGGATATATATATTTCCTTTGGAAGCATGGTAAACCTGCAGATTAGGGTCTGTGCTGGCATGATCTCTAAAGGATGACAAACTGGTGTGTTTGCTTGATGCACGATGCTTGAAAACACATGACCACCTTGGGGGCGGGGTCACCGCAATCTGAAGGGTTCGGGAGGTTGCACATTTCGTTAATCGTGGACGTCGCTTTCTGCTATGAATGTAAAATTAAGGAGTTTTTAAGGAGTACCACCTAATAGTTAGGAGTTTTAAGGGCCCTTAATTTTTAAAATTAATATTAAGGAGTTTTAAGGAGCATATGAACCCTGGCTAGGAATTAATTATCTGATATTGAATTGCAGCAAATAAGATTTTTAATGGTATGTTTTAGAATGAATTAAATGTGAACTGAAACTTGTTTTCTGTTTGCATTTAAGCTTAAAAGAAGTATTTCAGGGCGAAGTATGGACAAGACCAAAAAAACCTTTAATGCCTGATATTGCTAACAAGCCTCCCCTCTTGTTACTGTACTATAACCACAGACGTAGCTATAGCTTTCACTAGTAGGTTCGAGTATTTTATCAGAAATTCGCATACCTTTCTTGAAATTCGATTACATAATACTATAGGTAGCCAGAAAAATAAAATATACAGGCAACATATAAAAAATTGTGCCAAATGTCACCAAGCTTGGATAACTGTACCCAAATTATTGAATAAAAGTAAGTTAGCCCCCCCCTTACCCAATTCTAGATCCGTCACTGAGTGTAGACACACTTTCATCAAACTTTTTTTCTAGATCCCACTGCATTTGACTTCTAGTTTTAGAGATATTCTGATATTTGAAATGAAACAAAATTGATATATGCTGTTAAGGATTAAAAGATGAAGCTTTCCATCAAAAATAGTGTCTGTATAGTTAAATAGTTCTACAAGAGCACTCAAAATAATTTCAATACAATACAGTCAGTGGCAGTTTAGAGACAGGCATCTATTTAAAGCATATAATATACAATATAATTATCTAATAATCTGGCGATGATCAAGTGCCTCCCTCAAATTGCACCAGAAGTCACCAATATTGGCAACATTTGCAATAAATTGCCAAATATTGAACGGAAAAAAATGCTTTGAAAAATGAACCGAGATTGGCGATATTTTCATTATTTGGCAGTAAATCGAAAAATATCTAATGTGATAAGATTAAGCAATAACGATTTGATTGGGAATTTTGAAAATTCATTACTCGTGTTGTAATCAACCAATTTAGTGTATTGTGTTGCGTTAAGGAATGGCTAAGGGCTATCTGCTTAGAAGTGGGAGGGGGGTTGCATAAGTGGAATTTCTCCGACAAAAATCCGTTAATGCATAACCCAAAACAGGTTAACGGATTTACAGGGAACAAGATTGCAAACTTTGATTTTTTAGTGCTTGGAAAATGAATTTTAGACTGCTAACCCTTAAAAGAATAAGTTTTTTGCTTCTCCGTGTTCATCCGATACTGTTATGTTATATAAAATGAATATATTTAAATTTTTATTTTACCAACAAGAGTTTGAATGATTTCAGTTTGTTTGTTCTGTTGTCTACCCATCCAGTATTCTAACTGTCGTAAATATACACCAATATGTGCTAATTTTTTTTTTCTGTGTACAGTACCATGTATCCTATTGAAAATAGATTAAGTAGCATTTACAGCTCTTTTACAACAGAAAAAAAAAAAATGAAATAAATCGCACTCTATGGGCAATCATTCTTGAAAATGTATTTTAGGGATTCAGGTTTTTGAAAGAAAACAATGCTGGCATGTTACAATGTTGCATAATATTAAGGCTCTCAAAGTAATGCTCTCCATTAAAAGTAGTGCCTTTATCATTAATAGTTCTTCTACAGGAACACTCAAAAGAATTCCCATAAATTACAATTCGTGGCATTTGAGAGATAGTAATACATTTCTAGCACAAGACAATGAGTATAAAATTTTTAGATTCTTCAAGTTAAACAATGGAAATTTTTTTTTAAATCCTTTTTACAGGGTCTCATAAAATTGCATTTATAGTGATGATACCACATTATCTTATTTCTGAAATCTCGCCAGATTTAAGGAAAATACATTGCCAAATTTGGCGCAAAAATATTGATGTGTTGAAAAGTGTTTTATAATCATGCGTATGGTAGTGTAACATGATTTATCTTTCTTGTTTAATAATGTATTTTTTTAAAACTGATTTTAAAAAATACGCTGCATACTTTGCTATATAATGCACTAAGTTTTTAATTTATCATTTTATTAATTTCTTCTTAAATGAAGCTAAATGACGTATGCTTATTTTCCTTAACTATAAAATCATGCAAAAGTGCTACTATTTTGACAACTTAAATTAAGAAAATGGCTACTAAACTGGCGACTTTTTTATGTCGGTAAGGCTAATGATACTATTTTTACTGTCTGACATTGGGTTGGTTTCATAAGCAGCTAACGAGTCTTTTTCAAAAGAGTACAGGACCAACAAATCTGAAGGAGTCAAGTAATACTTTAATTGACACACTTTTAGAAAATCTAATCCTTTAATAATAAAATAGACATCTGAAAATTTACTAACGCTCTTTTTTGGACGATGAGGGGGCACAACATGATTAGAAAGTGAGTGAAAAGTTGTCTATTTAAAACAATCTACTCTAATATAACATGAAAGCTGATTAAATGAAGAATTTGGAAGTGATTTTTCAAAGGAATGGTTACATTGAATAGAATTTTCTTTTTTACAATTTAGCGGTACTTCTAAGTACTGTCAGTAGATAAAGGGTTACGGACAGGGGCGTAGCTATGATATTTGTTACCAGGGGCAAAACATGTGTTCGGTGCCCTCCCTCACCCCCTATTTTAGATGAGCAATAACAATTACAAAGTTATGAAAAAGCAATCTTAATAAAATGTTCATTAGAACAATAATACTTTCGTAAATCCAAATAAAAGTCTTCATTTTCAGCATTTTCTTCTGGCTTTATGTCAGCTTCACATATATGACTGCTTAGTTTTTGTCTCACCGTTTACATGTCTGTAACGACTTTATTTTGGTCTTCTGTTTTACTGTTCAGCCATGATGACATTAGTGAGGACTGTTGAGCTTTATCTTTCGCTTTTGTTGGTTTCCAGTGTTTTGTGATATAAATTTTGAGTGAGGGTGCAGCAGTTTTGGGGATCAAGTACTTAAAATGTAAGATGTCAAGTAAACATTGATTTTCACAGCAGGGGATGCGATACCATATATTAAAAATATGTACAAAATTCAAAAGTGAACTTAAAAAAAAGCTACTACATTCACAGGTTTGATTTGCAATTTCCTTTTTGGTGCCCGGGGCACTTGCCCCACCCTAACTATGCCCCAGGTTAAGGATGTTCTTTTAAGAAATCATGCAATTTTTAAACAGCTTTTTAAAGAATTTAAAATAACTTTTTATAAGTTGTACTATGAACAAATGAGTTAAAAACATTCAGGAAAAGATGCTAAACATACGGAATTTTGCAATATTTCCTTAAACAAGTAACACTTCTGGCAATTTTTGTGCTAACGAACTTTTTCTGAACGTTGCATGAAAGACATACATGCTTACCCTTAGTATTATTCGATAGTGTATTTTGTGAAAAAGCATTATAATTTTTGCAATGTTTAACATCATTACTTCGTTTTCAAAACTGTACAAAAGAAATTTAATTAATTGTCTGTGTTAAAATAATTAACTTTGTAAAATAACACACATAAAATGTCTTTTTGGGGTATTATTTTACATAGTTATTTTATCTTTTAAAAGAGTTTCTTTAGAGGTTTTTTTTTTGTTTGTTTTTGTGAATTGTCTGTTATTCAAAAATTACACCATTTAACTAGAATTAAAATTATATAAATGTAATTTATGTATGACTTAAGTATTTAAGACTCCAACCTCTTCTCACTGATTTTTGTTGTTTTTATTTTTGAATTATTTCCAGTTCAGTAAAAATATGTGTATAGTTATTCTTTATTTTTTTATGCTAACTATTTGAAATTCTGCCATTGATATTATTTTTCATGCCCCCTTCATTCATCTTGTGAACCAAAGGTTGGGAGCTGATGCTTTAGACAACATAGCAGATTTATCTCTTATTCTGGGAGTCTGGATTCTGGATACTTTTATTAATGGCAGCATGGTATTACTCTGAATTTTATTAATTGTATTAGTTGACATATTGAAGAGAATGGTGAAGCCCCTCACAGCCCAGAAGCTCAGTTTTGCGACTTACATTTTCAAAGCATCTAAATAATAAACGTCCTGTTTGTAACACTCTCCGGGCTCGACTCATTGCCCCAGTGCATCTGTCACCATGTTGAAATTTTGATAAAAACGACATTTTTATCTCTAACTGAAAGCTACATTTTTTTTATACAGTTCGAAAGATCTCTAAAAAAATTTACCTTTCTTAAACTTGCGGCTTCTTCCAAATGGGGGGAGGGGGCATCAAATTGTAAGCTAAAGTGGAACTTTAAACTAAGTAAAGGGTCCCAATTCGGGGCCAGGGCTGCAGCCCCCCCTCTGGCAATGCTCCTGCATCTATTATTTAATTTTTTAAAGATTGGAGTTGTGTTACTCTAAACTTAAAATTTCTTTCTGTTGAATTTATAGAATTCAGAGTTGAGTTGTTGAAATAAGACTCCAATTTAAAAAAAATAAAATCATAGACACGTAGTTGTTAGACTGACACAGTAACATCCCCCTCCTTCTCTTCTGTGTTCGCGTTGTGGCAGGAAGACTGAATATTATACTGACGATGACTGTTAGAACACAGACATGTCTAAGGGGACATGTATCAGGTGCGGTCATTGCACATGGCCTGTGCGAGCGGGGATATTGAATTAAAAAAAAAAAAAACAATTATGGAAAAACTATTGAGCTTTAATTCAGCTGGTCGCCGAATGCGAGTGGCCTATAGGTTGCATTTTTTCTTTTTTCGAAGCGGTCCCGGTGGTTGCCGAAGGCAAGTAGCCCATAGGTTGCACTTTTTGGTCGCGAAGAAGCCATTGGTGGACCAGCTGGTCACCAGATATGGCCCCTACGTTGCATAGGCTTGACCGGTCAGACCAGCTGGTTGCCAAAGGCAGATGGTCTGTAGGTTGCAAACCGGCTCGAGTGCTCTAGGTTGCACATTTTGGTCGCAAAGCAGCCATCGACGGCCAAAACTGGTCGCCGAAGGTGGCTAGTCACTAAATAATCAAGATAAAGTAATTTAGAAAATCATTCAATTAATCGAAATCAATTCAACCCCCCCCCTCACTTTTTCTTTACTTTCAAAAGGGATGCTCGAAAATATTTTGAATGTAGTAAAATATTCATTTGGGGGTGCTGCTTCAGAAAAGAAACCAAAAAGAGCCTTTTGAAGAGTGCCTTGAGCACTTAAGTAGACTAAACAGCTAATTCATAACCCCTTTATAAATGCTAAATAATGCAGAACTGCAGAAAAGAAAAAGCACTACTGGTCTTTATTTGGCACTTGTAAGCAGAGTAAGAGTGGCAGGTATGTTGTATATGCATGCCTAATACAATTTAACTACTTTATAAACTGGGTGACTTGAAAACTAACACAAAAAGCCATTCAACACAGATGCCACTTTTCCGCTGATCGGCGAATTTCTGCTTTTTTTAATTTGTTTTTATATCATTCTACATATTCAGCTGAATTTTACTAAAAATTCCACCATATTTCTGCTTTTTTTCCCCGGCAGTAATTAACCTTTTCGCCGCGGCTTACTGTGGAGCATTTTTGACCCAGAAAACGGCAGAATCTGTAAGATTTCATTCCCCTACTTTTGAGTTGAAGAGCACGCCTTACGCCTTTTGTTTGGCAGGTGGGGGCAGATATTACTGACTACACAAGTCCTGAAACAAAATGTAAAGGTGGATGCAGCACCCCGGTCCATTGACTATCACTTTCTCCCCAGTCAATCATCTACAAACCCACCTTACTCTCCTGGAGTATAAGAAAAGGAATTCCCGCCTCCAGAAATTTCTTATCCATCTTCCATGAAGGGTGAATGTATTTCCCGACACAAGAGGGGAAAGAAGTTTTGGGTACGGCAATTGTACCAGGACCGTTCTTCAGTCACATTTATTTTTTGGTACAACTGTTGTACCGCCGGAGTCAGAAGGTTAAGTATTAATATCCAGCATCTTAATTTCAACCTTTTTCCATCCCTCTTGAAAAGTAACCTTTTACAGACCGCACAGAGATCTAGGCATATTTGAAATTAGTTTTTTGCATATTTTGTCTTCTAATGCATTAGTTAAAGGATATTAGTCATTTAAATTGGGAAACAAAATATCTTTTATACAATTTTCACTGTTTCCAATTGGGAGCATGGGCCATTTCTGACTACAATTTACATTGATTTCAAAAATGGAATATATTGACGGGTAGTTTAAATAATAAATGAAATATTAAGAATTAATCAAAGATTTATTTTCACAATTTATTTAAAGATATGAATCATGATTGAAGGGAGAGGGAGGGTGTATCAAGATAGCTCTGTAAAAAATTATGGAAATGGCTATTTTCATTTTGTTTCCCAGTTTCTTTTCCAAAAAAAATTCTCAATGGAAAAAAAAATTAAAATGTTTTCCCTTTTTTTCTCATACATTACAAACATTTTTTCAGCTATGTAATATACTGATTGTTTTTTTATTATTATTATTATTTGTTATTGTTATAATTTCCACTTTTCCAGTGCCACTTCTTTAGTTGCATGGGATTCCCGTTTTCCACTATTTTTTTATTAATGCATTATTTCCTCTTTTTTTGCTATTTTATGAGTGGCATCACTGTAAATAAAATGGTTTGATGGCTGGCAACAACTTAGTCTGCTCAGCACTAGATTAATAGTAAATTTCCATGTCAGTCTGTCGTCAGTCATTGAATTTTTGCTTAGGTATGTTTGGTGACTTTTAATGTGTTCTAAATGAAAGCTAATTTAGTTATATAATTATGTCAGTTTTAATTGCTAATTTTTTAGTCTACTTTCTTTTACAAAATTTAAATTAGAGTCATTGATTGAAGTAAACAATTACTTAATTTTGTCTGAAAAAAAAAAAAAAAAGTCTAAGCAGAGTTCATAATAATTGTATTAGTTCATGTCTTTAAAGTCAAGTTGCACAGCAGAAGATTTGGTTTGAATATGTTTTTAGGCTGAGAAAACAAGAAAAGACCAAGTAGGTACCTTTCGGTACTTTATTTTAACAAACAATGATGACAGATGAGGATACATACAGCACATGAAATGTTGATGACAATATATTAAGCAGCATCTTCCATTACTTAGCACTAAAAACAAGCCTTCCATAACAAATCATCACCGGCGATTTTTCAGATATAAAAACAGCACTTTGAATCATTCGGATATATCAACACGGATCCCCGATCCGATTCCATTGCATCACATCAATCGAGCGGCACAGCTCATGGCGAAATCTTTCATTACACACACATCACAACAACAGTGGCTGAGGAAGGAGCACTGAAAAGTAACTTGTGATGTGTGCCCTTTTATACCTGCCAGTTAGTGCAGGACTACAATAGATATTTGCATAGAAAAATTAAGAGTTCTCATTTTATGCAAATTAGAAACAATGCCATCTATCAGCAAGAAATATAAACTTTTTATTACGGCGGTAAAGAAATACGATGTATGTTTACACTGCTATTTTTAAATGTTAATGAACTTATGTTTTCACTCAGAAAACTTTTAAAACAAGTCTATAAAAAGGTTTGTTTTTCACTTTAGCAAATTTAAAAATAAAAATGTCATGGAAATAAAAGCCTAACACTTTTATCGGCCAGAACAATGTATTGAGAAAAAAAAAAAAAACATGCACAGTCATAATGATTAAAATTTATTCTGTACGCTTTTGACATACACACAAGTGTTTTTTTGTTATATCCATATAATATACATCACTATGAAATTATGATAATCTGCTCTTCCATTGCAACTGGCTTAATGTTTATGTTCAATCTTTAACCTGTTTCTTCAATTCTGGAGCATATTCATAAAGGAAAGCTTCTAGTATTTTCTATAAATAAATTATCAACAATTACAAATAAATTAAAAGATTATAGCAGAAACTACAAAGTAATAATTTGCTAAATTGTTAAACAAGATGTCTACCAGGTGAAGGAAGTCACCAAAAAGTCAGAAAATGGGGAGGTGTCAAGAAAGGTTGCATAATGGTGGCATTAGGTCACAGAGCTCATCAAAAATTTTGAATTTGTTTTTGATATTTATTTGTATTTTTCTGCAAAAAAGCTAAATTATTACTTTAATAGTGGCAACACTGCTGTAAACATCATGCACAGGTCTTGAATAATGCCACTTACACCAAACGTAAGTTACATATTTACCTTACCTGACTTACCTCTCAGATCTTACCTCTCCCCACCAACATCTAGCACATAGAGATCTGCGGAGGGAAAAAAATGTGCTGGATGTGTAACGACCTCAAAATGGGTAAAAGATTAAGCACTTTTTCAGGTTTTTAAGCACAATCTAAACCCTGATTATCAGATATATGGTTGCTTTGAAAATCGAAATAAAAGACATTTTTGGATCCCATTCAATTTTGAAATATTCTCCTTGTAAAGAGCAAAATTGTTGTTCTCTTTTCTTTTTAAGAGGCATTGCAGGGGCAAATGAGGCAGGGCGTTCCCATCACCATCTCAGAATTTCATGATTTTCTTTAATTGTGTTGCCTTACTCAAGGAAAGAATAAATCTGAAATATTTTTGATTTACCTCTTTTAGTTTCGGAGGGGGTCAAAGTACCCCAGAGGAGCAACGTCAAATTAATTTAGGGATTTTTTGCCACTTTATTGTCTCGACTGTGACTGGCTCAAAGGTGCTTCAGAGAATTTTTTCATTTTATCCTATAACATACCTTGTGTATTAACATCTCAAATTGAAAATTCATTCGAAAATTGTCAGAGCCCCAAATTAGGGCCCCCCAAAATACCCCCATTTTCATAAAAAATACAAATTTAAGAATGATTTAAATCTTGGCTCTGACGTGAAACAGAAAATTTTTTTGCACAGTGCAGTTATATATCTTCATATAAAGTGAATCCAATGTTAAACATTTTTGAAGGCCCCCAGGGCCTCCCGGTACGGGGCCCCAAACATGGTCCTTAGCGCTAATTTACGCAATTTCGAAGCATTGGTACAGCTGAAGCCGACTTCAAACATTGACATGGCCGACTTCAAGTATTGACATGGAGATGTAGTATTAACATAGTAGTTTCATATTATGAAAAACATTTCTTGAAGGTACAACTGTTTCCAAGAAAAATACAAAAAGTGCCTCTCTATTTGGGACATTCCACTTCCACGCATGGGGGCATTTGCGCGTTACTTTTAGAAGTTTAATCGACAGTGGCAATATATTGAAAATTAACTTATTCTTCATATATCTCAAATTTATCCTCCATATATCACAAATAGTTATTTTACAGGGGCACTCATAAGAACTATATTACGCTGAATGGGGATCTCTACAACTAGTGAACCCATTCGAAAAAATTTTTCACTGATAGAAAGCTACACTATTCCTGAGTATTATAAGCTACCTTTCAGCATGTAGCATAACTAGTTCTTTTAGAGGGACACTCAAAATAATTCCAGAACATGACGCTATATGGACATCTGTGTAACTACTGAACCGATTCTAAAGATCTTTTCACTGAAAGCTACACTATTCCTGAGTAACATAGGCTAAAATTCATGCATGTAGCATAATTTACAGGAACACTCAAAATATTTCGCTAACATTGTAGTAACTGTCTCCATTCGCCACTCAAATTTATTCAAATTTTATTAAACTCCATTCAAATTTTTGAACAGTGCAATTATGTATCTTCATGTAAAGTGAATCCAATGTTAAAAATTTTTGAAAGCCCCCAAGGACCCTCGGTACGGGGCCCCAAACATGGTCCGTAACGCTAATTTACACAATTTTGAAGCATTGCTACAGCTGAAGCCGACTTCCCACAGGATAACTATTGACATGGAGATGTAGTATCAACATAGTAGTTTGATATTATGAAAAAACATTTTTTGAAGGTACAACTGTTTCCAAGAAAAATCCAAAGTACCACCCTATTTGGAAATGTGTGCCATTCCACTGGCACACATATCCTATGTTGAAACTACAACTCCATGCCAATAGTTCTCATGTGCGAGGTCAGAGCCAGCTATACCTATGCTTCGAAATTGCATAAATTAGTGCTAAGGACCATGTTTGGGGCCCCGTATCAAGGGGCCCAGGAATTTAAATTTTTTCTGTATCACGCCAGAGCCAAGATTTAAAGCATTCTTTAAAACTGTATTTTTTATGAAATTTGGGATATTTGAGGGGGGGGGCTTATTTAAGGGCTCTGCCTATTTTCAAATGAACTTCCAGTGTTAATCACAGTCGAGAGAGTCCAAATCACAGTCGAGAGAGTAAAATGGCAAAAATGACCCTAGATTCGTCACTCCTCTGGGGTACTTTGACCCCCCATAACTCCAAAACTAAAAGAGCTAAATCAAAAATATTTCAGATGTGTTCTTTCCTTGGGTAAGGCAACATAAGGGATAAAAAAATTCATGAGATTCTGAGATGGTGATTGAAACTTTCTTCTTTTTTTTTTTACCTGATTTGCTCTTGCGATGCCTCTTAAAATGACTGGAAGGTAGAGGCCGCAAAGCTGGGGGCTTTCAAAAATATTTAACATTGGATTCACTTTATATGAAGATATATAACTGCATTGTTCAAAAATTTGAATGGAGTTTAATAAAATTTGAATAAATTTGAGTGGCGAATGGAGACAATTTACAATGATATTTACGAATTATTTTGAGTGTTCCTGTAAATTATGCTGCATGCCTGAATTTTAGCCTATGTTATTCATGTTATTCAAGAATAGTGTAGCTTCATCTTTAGAATCACTGTTCAAAAATCTGAATGGAGTTGAATAAAATTTGAATAAATTTGAGGTGCGAATGGAGACAGTTACGACGATGTTTACGAATCTCTTTTGAGTGTTCATTTGAGTGTTACAAATCATTTTAGGCTGCTTGTAAATTATGTTACATGCATGAATTTTAGGAATAGTGTAGCTTTCAGTGAAAAGATCTTTAGAATCGGTTAGTTACAGAGATGTCTATATAGTGTCATGTGCTGGAACTCTTTTGAGGGTCCCTGTAAAAGAACTAGTTATGCTAGATGCTGAAAGGTAGCTTATAATACTCAGGAATAGTGTAGCTTTCTATCAGTGAAAAAAATTTTTGAATCAGTTCACTAGTTGCAGAGATCCCTATTCAGCGTAATGTAATTCTTATGAGTGCCCCTGTAAAATAACTATTTGGATATATGGAGGATATATTTGAGATATATGAAGAATAAGTTAATTTTCAGTATTGCCACTGTTGATTAAACTTCTAAAAGTAATGCTGAAATGCCCCCATGTGTGCCAGTGGTATGTCCCAAATGAGAGGTACTTTTTGGGATTTTTCTTGGAAACAGTTGTGCCTTCAAGAAATGTTTTTTTCATAATATCAAACTACTATGTTGATACTACATCTCCATATCAATAGTTCTCCTCTGGGAAGTCGGCTTCAGCTGTACCAATGCTTTGAAATTGCGTAAATTAGCACTAAGGACCATGTTTGGGGCCCAGTACTGGAGGCCTTCAAATTTTTTTAACATTGGATTTACTTTATATGAAAATATATAACTGCACTGTACAAAATTTTTTTCTGTATTACGTCAGAGCCAAGATTTAAGGCATTCTTAAAACTGTATTTTTTATGAAATTGGGGGTATTTTGGGGGGGGGGGTCCTAATTTGGGGCTCTGACAATTTTTGAATGAATTTTCAATTTGAGATGTTAATATACAACGTATATTATAGGATAAAATGAAAAAAATTCTCTGAAGCACCTTTGAGCTAGTCACAGTCGAGACAATAAAGTGGCAAAAATGGCCCTAAAGTAATTCGACGTTGCTCCTCTGGGGTACTTTGACCCCCATAACTCCAAAACTAAAAGAGGTAAATCAAAAATATTTCAGATTTGTTCTTTCCTTGGTTAAGGCAACACAATAAAAGAAAATCATGAAATTCTGAGATGGTGATGGGAACTTTTTTCTATTGACCTTCCCGATTTGCTTTGCAATGGCTCTTAATATCTTAATCCTTTTCAACTGACAAGGTGGGCAATGAAACCACAATTTGTTAGCACATTTTGATCAATCCCTGAATTTGTTAAAAGGAATTTTGAGGCAGGATTTGAATACCTTAGAGACCAGATGCACCACATCAGCGCTGGCCCAAGGGGGGTGCGAATGTAGGCTATCGTCTAAGGCCCCGCTCATGCGCTTCACCTGGGGCCCCGCACGCCCCTAGGGCCGTCTCTGACCACATTGTTGTAGGTTGTAAGATGAAGTCTGGATTCTTGCTTTCGTTTTCCGGTCAGAGCTATTGGCAATTGAGGCTGGACTTAATGCAATTGAGGAAGACCCAAGGCTTGGTTCTATTTGGAGCCTTACGGGCATCAGGAGCTCTATACAGCACCATCTCTGCAAAACATGGCATCTGTTTTCAGTGGATACTATCCCATGTGGGTGAGAGTGTAACTATATGATAAACAAAGATTAAGATTTTGTAGGAAAACAACATTCCCACATTATTTTTATTGATCCATTAAAGTCCTACAACCTGTTGTTTGTTGTTGTTGCTAAACTCCCTGGCCTAAGGGAAGTTAGATTTTAGGACTTTAATGCATCAAAAAGATAACGTGGGAATGTTGTTTTCCTACAAAATCTTTGTTTAGTATATAGTTACACTCTCACCCCCTTAGTTTTCACCCTTACTAAAAACTAGTTTTATCCTTACATAGAGTGAAGATTATTTCATTGTAATCATTCCCCTTGACCAAAACAGAACTTGCAGCTTTCCAACATGGCATGCAAAAAGAAATATTTGACCATTGGAGAAAAAAGTGAATTGATCAAAAAGTTGAAAATTTGCAAACTTGTCAAAAGATCACTATACTCTGAACAATTTTGAAGAACATCTTAGCAATGTGTTCCTCAGATGATAGTGCCACTAATTAAAAAGAAAATGGCAGTGGCTGTCAGGCCACAAGAATGTGGAAAAGACTCTTGAAAAGTTGTTGAAATTTGCCACTGAACTTGGGGAGTTAAACTTCGCCAGTAGAAAGGGCTGGCTACAATGATTTAATTTGCAGAATAACTTAGCCTATAAAAAATTGTGCGGGTGAAGCTACTGATGTATTAGCTCGAATATAATGTGAATCCGAAATTTTCCATTAAGATAATTAGAAAAATCCTATATTTAGGCCTCAAATTTAGCACGAGTCATGTTTTTTACACAAAATGATCAGTCAAAAAACATCTCATTATATTCGGGTTAATATGGTGATTTGGAAGAGAGTATGTTAAAAGCCATGATGAGTATGTATGAAGTCTGGTGTCTTGCTGGACAAAACTCAGTTTCAAGGATGAAAAATCTGTATGCAGAAAGAAAAGCAAAGATTGGTTAATAATGCTTTTAGGAGCAAACATGAATGGATCAGAGAACTTGATTCCCATAATAGGAAATTTTCTCAAACCTCAGTGTATGAAAAATTGTAAAACTTTACTTCTCACTTATGATGCCAATAAACAAGCATGGACGATGACAAACATATAAGAAAAAACAGTAAGGCAATGAGATTGACAATTTTCAAGACATAACAAGAAAATTGCTGTTGCAGAAACTCTAGTGCACTACTGATAACTTGCATCAATTGAACTATTTTTTGTCACCAAATAACACGTTTGTCAAAACCCTCAGACCCAAGGTATAATCCAAAACTTTTAAGTTACTCAAAATGTCTTTTAAAAGACATGATTGCTGCAATTGACAGAAAGGTCAAATTTCAGGTGTGAGTGCTAAATTCCATCTTTTACATTAACCAAAGTTGGAATATGGCCCCCAAAGCAACCACTGAAAACTGCTTTTAGTATACAGGATTTATTAGTAGTCAATACCATAACATTACTAGATGACAAGGATGAAAATATTCCCCTTTCTGAACTAAGTTTGTGAAATTATAGAGGTACAATAACTAACTGTCATTTAACTGAACATATAACTAACTGTCATTTCTCCCCCCCCCCCAACCCCACTTCCTTTCACAATAAAAAATGTCCCAATTCTCCTCCCCGCCTTATTCTGAACTCTCATATTTCAAGAAACTGTGAATTCCATATTTCCTGGCTCCCTTATGTATATTTAAAAAAAATTCTGTAAAAGGTTCTGGATTTTGGGTCTTCCGGATTTCAGGTCCCCTACTGTACAAGATAACAAAAATAAAAAAATTACTTACATAAAATAACTGCTTGTTAAAAGTTCTATTTTGAAGTGCATCAAAAATTTTTGACATTCCTTTTTTGGCATTTTGCTGTCCAATGAGGTTATTTAGGATGTCTAAAATACATAATCAAAATGTTAAAAATATATACAAAACATTAAATGATTCAAATACATATTATTCAAGAATAGAGTATTTTAACATGTTCTAATATGGTAAATGTAGTATAATCAATATTTCTAATCACAAAAGGTTCTCTAATAATATACAGTTGATTTTTATGACTTACACATAAGGGGCTGTACATTTTTCTTAATAGTTTTTTTAATGATTGTCATTTTATCTCTCAAACCCTTTATTGAAAACTGTCCCAAAAATGCAACATCAAAATGTGACAAAAGTACGCAACATAACTTTACATATACAGTCTAACTTCCTTAATACGAGCACGGCTAAAACGAGCAATCTGCATGACATGTTTGGTTCGCTATTTAACAACATTAAGAATTTCACACTTTTTACGAGCACAAAAGTAGAATCTCGGCTAATACGAGCAATAGGACGCAAAAGGAAGAAAAACAGAAAAAGCAAAAATGCTTCTATTTCTTGAATAGTTCGAAGCTGTCAGACTAGTAAATTGCTACGACATTGATAAGAGCTCATCTGCGGAGCCCCTCCCTTGGAGGGGGAGGAAGTAGTTTCCGGCATTTCCGGTATTTCACTGGTCACTTGAAACCCATCTTCTTGGAACATGTGTGGGAGAGCTTGCACATTCACGATCGCTAGCTCTGTAAGTGAGTTTCATAGCTTTTTGAGTGTGTTCTTTAGATCTTTAGAAGCTGTCGATTTGGAGCTGCACATTTTCAGATTTTTAATGGCAAGTACTACAAAAAGAAAAGCATTATCAGTTAGTGAAAAGGTCGCTATTGTTAAAGAGTTGCAGCGTGGAGAGAAAAATTCTGCAGTATGCAAAAAATATGGACTGTCTTCATCTACAGTATAGACGATTTGGAAAAATAGAGAAGCTATTCTATCTGCTTTTGAAAAAAATCTTGGGAATGCTAAAAAAATTTTAAAATGTGAAAAAGAAGACGTTGACAAAGCATTGTTTTGTTGGTTTAAAAGTCAGCAGGAAGCTGGTTTTCCAATAAATTGGCCGATCTTAAAAGTTCAAGCTGAAAAATTTGCAGAGAAATTGGGCTACAGTGATTTCGCCTGCAACAATGGATGGCTGGATCACTTCGAAAACAGACACAACATTGTTTATGCTCAAATGTCAGGAGAAAAATCGTCTGTAGACATGGAAAGTATAAATGACTGGTTTAAAAATATGTGGCCAACCTTATTGTCTGAATATGAAGATGATGACATTTTCAATGCAGATGAACAGGAATTTTTTACAAGTTAACACCTACCTGACAAAACTTTTAAATTCAAAGGGAAAAATGCACTGGCGGAAAGCTGTCCAAAGAACGGATAACTGTCTTAGTGTGCGCGAATATATCAGGAACAGAAAAATGGAAATTATTAGTTATTGGAAAAGCACTTAAACCCAGGTGTTTTAAAGATGCAAATAACATCTCTGTATCTTACACAGCAAATCGTAAAGCTTGGATGACTTCTCAAATTTTTTCGAATGAGCTCCAAAAATGGGATCTGGATTTACAAAGAAAACACAGAAAGGTTCTTTTGTTAGTCGATAATTGTCCCGCTCATCCTATTGTTCCAAATCTGAAAAACATTAAGCTTGTATTTCTCCCTCCGAACGCAACTTCTGTTTTGCAGCCAATGGACCAAGGGGTAATCAGAAGTTTTAAGTGTTTCTACAGGCCTTTTCTTACTTTAGAACTGATTGGAAAAATTGAAAAAAAGTTAGAACCAAAAGTAAATCTCTTGGAATCCATTTATCTCTTGGACGACGCGTGGAAAAGTGTGACAAATTTAACCATCCAGAAGTGTTTTGAAAAAGCAGGGCTTACAAAGAAGTGTACGGATGAAAACAACATTTCCGACTGTGAGGATGAAGACGACATAATACCGTTTTCGGAATGGCTAAGGAAAAGAGATCCTAATTCCCTATCAAGATTGTCCTTTAGATGATTTCGAGATTGTTGACAATGAAGTAGAAACAACCGGACTTTAACAGATGACGATATTTTACAAGATATCATGGAGCAACCACATAACGATGACAGTGATAACGAAAATACGGCAGAAACATCAACACCAGTAACTTGTGTTGAAGCTAAAAATGCCTTAGACACTTTGATACGTTTTTATGAGAGCCCACCAAATAACGAAAGCTTGCAGGTGGCTCTAGGCATTTTACATAGAGATATAAGAGCTACACAAACGAATGTGCCAACCAAACAAACAAAACTGACCAATTTCTTTAATAACTGTTGAAATGTAATTACAGATTAAATGTAGGTGTATACTGTCTCCCTTCTTGTAAATTGTAAGAAAAATAAACAGGTAAGACCGAAAATTCTGTGTTTATTAAGCATCATGAAGTTATTTCTATGCTAAGAAAATTATACAAGTTAATTCTAGTAGTTAGTTTCATTATACATGTATATTTAAATAAAAAAATTTGTTTCACGGATTTTACGAGTAACGGCTAATAAGAGGAATTTTACATATTTTTACCCTCTTGTCTTAACAAAGTTCAACTGTATTTAAATACTATTAGTTCACAACAGCTTTAATCTATTGTTACAATATTTCGTAAGCTGTAGAATATGCATGACATGTATTTTTCTATAAATAGGTTACAATCATAAAAATTTCAACATAGGGTTACCAGGCAAAATATACGAAAGATGAGAGATAAAATGACATAGTCAATTAATATCGTTTTAATATGGCAATAATAAAACCAAAAAATCAGGGGGGTCTCCCCCCTGACGAGGCTCCAACAGCCAAGCTTATATATATATATATATACCCAGGTAGCACATAACGGTTTTTAAACGTTGCAGTTTGGTTACAATGGTTGTATATTCGTTAAATTGTAGATATTCCTATTTCTGACGTAGCAGAAGCGTTGCTTTTTCGTTTCAAAGGTTGTATATTAGTTACGTTGCAAATATGCCAAACCTGTGACGTGGCAGAAACGTTGCGTTTTGGGATTCATTTTACCCTGCTCTTTTTGTTCCGAAAATTTTGCTTTTAAAACCAATTTGCAACCGTTTCATATTAGTCCGTTTTTCCATATTTAGGACGTTTCGAAAACGTTGCATAATTGTTGCATTTTGGGATATTTAAGAGTAGCATGCGAACTCCATGTTACCTACTGCAAGGTCAAGTCACTATCCACCTCAGTCGCTTGTTTACATCCGCCATTACAAAACGGTGTGCTGTTCTACTGCTTCAAATGTGGATTAGAAAAGTAAGTAAATGATAATATTATTGTAATGATTGTATTTCTGCTAACGATATGTGTTTATTTGAAGAAAAATACGCGTAATGGATAATCTTTATTCATGAAGGCTGTCTTTAAAATAGTTGCCCGTATATTCTTATGCATAATCCTTGTCAAAATGCCGTGTTGAGCAAGGTGAAGTATATTTTTCAGCTCGCCGTTGTGTCAGGTATTTAGCCTGTATCTAAGAATGATTAAACAAGTTTTTAAAATAAACAAGGCTCTCAATTGCTATTTCCTACATCAGCCTTAGAATTTTTTTACGGAATGTTCGACCATTGCTCTCAAAGTCCGAGCAGTTTGTTCTGTATTCTCTGTTGGCCGATAATCATACAGTGTTTTCAAACGTTGTGCAACTTGTTATATACTATCTGCGGCCAAACGTTTCTCTTTGTGGGAGGCATTACCAACGATGCCTCTTTCACGTTTAATTATTCATTCAAGAAATGTTATTATTGCTACGTTGCCTGCAGGAATTTAATAAATGGAACAAGATAAATCACTTTTAGAGGCGCTTATCAACAGAATAACGCAAAGCGCATAAAGAAATGGAAAGATCGTCTGCTGCTTTTAACATCTGGAAATATGAGAATGTGTTCCAGAGTTCTTATGCTGATTCCAGTGCATTGGATTTTTTAAATACAATAATAATGCCTGTTACTCGGAACAGTTTTGGAACGGAAGGAATGAAATACTCTGCAGTTTTAACACCTGTCATTTTGAATCGTTGTTATGAAAACCGTTGAAATAATTAGCAATCCTGTTTTATTTAATTGTTTTCGCTTTCATATTGCACACATCTTGATCTGGTTACTGCTTTGTTGCGATAACATAATGGTATTTTATTATGTGGTTGGGATTTTTAAATTCATTATATGTGGTAAATTTATATATCGTAGAATACATTTTATAAACATTTCTTAATATCCTCACCGATATCCCCAGTAGCACAATTAGTCCAAAAGACGTTTAAAACACATTTTTTTAACATCAAAAAACGTGTTTTAAACGTTTTTTGAACTAGTTGTGCTACTAGGGATGTGTTCCTTTCATATTTAAACAACAAATATAAATCATACTGTTATGCGAAGGCATAACATTTTTCAATCATGCTCTGGAAAAAGTAAAGTTTAATACTTCACAAGTATATGCAAAGTTTTTAAGATACTGCAAGTATAAAATACAGTTTCCCCCCCCCCCCCCAAGTTCCCAGAGTTCATTCACACGGATCGCACAGACATAAAATTTTCAGAGAAGGGTTCTTCAGACCACACCTGGTGATATATTTCTGGAAACAACGTAACTGCGATGCAAGGAATCTGTTCGCCAGACACACAGTCAAAGAACTCATAATTTTCAGGTTTACAAGGAAAAGGGAACCCCCATGTGATTTTTTATCTCTATTGGCTACAATTGAAAATATGCAGTGGATACTGTGACAAAAGCACAAGAGTGTGAGCCAAAAGCACAAGAATTAGCCAAATTGGCGTAAGTCAAGCAACAGAACTTCAGTAATGGTTTTGGCAGTTCGATTTGAAATTTCAAAAAGCCAAGCCAGGCCTCTCGGAAGATTGAAGGGTTTGAGACCTCAGTCTCTCTCTCCAGAAATCGACCGATGCCTTCGGCTGGATGTTTTTGTCGCTGTTTGAAGAAAATGAAAATTTTATTATTAGAAAATTTCTAGAGATTGACCGATGGTCTGAACTCGGCATCAACTGTTCCGCTGATACATCTATTCCCGCGTTTGGGAAATATCGCCTATTCCTGCTGATGAAGATTTTGAAAATTCTTTTGTATAAGTTATAAGAATTTTGTTGATTCCAAAAATCATTTCTTATAAGATCGAACTGTTCCAGCTGATGAAGAATTTTGTGGTACACCAACTGTATACAAAATCAAAATTAGAGAAATGAACTATCAGAAGAACGCTAGGCCATCGCAATATTGTGGACTATGAACTATGAGAAGAACACTAAATTATCGCAATATCGTGGACTTGGCGATAGTATATAAAATCTCACAGACTTTGTGAGACACCGTAATATTGTGGACTAAGTGACAATGTATTGCGAAATTAGTGAAACTTTAGAATTATGAACTTCGAAAATTTGTAAAACTGATGCGGGAGAAATTGTGAACTCGAGAGGCATTACTACATCTGCCCCAACATGGTATGATAAATTTAATTTTACCCTATTATGTATATAAAAAGTATTTTAGTGTTTTTGAAATGATATTTTAAGTGGATTGTATTGGTATAATTAATGTTTAAATGATTATAGTACGAAAGGGATTTAATCATTTGAAGAATTTTCTAGATAAATATTTTCATAAGTAAAAATACTTTTTGGAATAAATTTGTTAATATTCAAAATTGAAGGGTACCCGATATTTTAGTATAATTCTCTGAAATAATTGATCATAGAGTATTAATTATTATTGAATGACATATTTAGGATGTGTTGATTCTAACTGTGTGTGCAATGAATATAATATACAAATAAATAAGACATGTCTAAAAAAAATACAGTTATTATTTGAGTAAACTAAATTTCAGGATTTAGTGGTGTCCTTGTGCGGTTTACATTTCAGGTAAGATTTTAATATTTCTCGCATATGCACAGTGCAAAATTTGTACTGACCATTATAATGATCATTGGCTCCCCTTTTAAATAAAAACTTTACAAAATCCTCCCCCCACAAATTATAACACATACTAAACGCATCGATTATAAAACTTTCTAACACAACGTAGCCTTTTTTCTGATGATCGTCAAACTTGGCAGCATTTCCTTGGCAGTAACCTTAAGAAAGCCGTTTATTGCTAGTAATTTAATTTTCTGATACCTGGTAAAAAGGTTACAGTATATTTCCAATTTTATAATGAAGAGTAAGCTGTCATAGACGTCGATTGTGTCCAGCCAGCTACAAACTTTGTTTACTCTCATATTTTATTATATAAGATCACTCACACAATATTTCATGTTGGAAATCATACTTAATGCTTATTTTCCCCATTAACAATAGTGTTCAGTAAAGTTTTATTTTTCTCAGTTCGATCAATGTCGTAATTCATTTCGCTATTACTGATGAAAATAAAACGATAATTGAACAGCTTAGGAACTATTTTGTAAAATCTTATTAATCTAAATTGATACCCGAGTTCGAACACAGTATTATGTTGTTGAGGAGTACTATAATACTGAGTATGAATTAAACATTAAATTTAAAGTGCAAAAAGTAAAAATTTTGTTATTTATACAGTCTGTGGTTTTTCAGAAAAGTTTATTATCCTTGATATTTGGACACGGGATATAAAAGATTGGGATAGGGGTATGGACCCCTTTAGTTTACGCGCAAACGCTAATTACAGACAATTACTCACATTTTGAATACCTCGCTCAAAATAGCATACGGTAAAAAAATTTAATTCTGTATAACATTTTGACACTTATATTAAATTTTACAGGATTATATTAATTTTGCAAATTTTATAATTCAGTCTTAACACACACCACTTACTGTTTTAAGAATTTAAAAATTTTTTGTGCTATTGAACATTTTCACTAGATAATTATTGTAAAATTTACTGAAAATCAAATGTTATAGGATGGACTCCCTCTCCAATTAGCAGAAGCCCTTCCCTGAGAAAGCTATAGCTACGCCAATGTGTGTGGACTGGAGTATTTATTGGCTTAACCAGATTCTCATATGAGAGGTATGTATCACAGGTGCTGCTGCGTTCTTATTACTGTTTTCAATTCAAAATATGTTAGCTTTTGATTTGCATTTCAGAAAACTGCATAGCTATTCTGCCTGTCAAAAAAGGGAAACTGAAGAACTTCGTGTACCAATTCTCTTAAGATAACCGTAAATACATGTCTTTCCAGATCTGGCAATTTATGTGGCTATGAAATACGGAATTTACTCAATATGAATAATCCAGCTGTGGAATTAAAATGGTGTATTTTGTATAATAAAGCAAACCTGCACGAGGGGTATCTGCCTAAGATGAGGGTTCTAATGCTTATTTACATTACCGACCATTAGAAAACCGACCAAAACTCCTGGCCAATTAGATCAACAGACGTGCGATGGGGCCCGAACCCAGGACTTTGACACTTTCACCATCTACCATTTTGAGTGCCTTATCCACTCAGCCATGGTGGGCCGTGGAATTAAGAAGTTTAGATTATAGTTTGAAACATGTGCAGGACCCTCTACCCCAATGTGTTGAAAAATAATTTCTTCTTGTTTTATGCTGCAGGAGTGATATGAAGTAGTCTAGGAAGATGTATTGGCATAACGAAGGTTATTTGTGCCCATTGTAGTCCTTCAGTTTACCTCCCTATTCTTTCTAAGTCTAGGAGTCCCGCCCCCTCCATTTCTGTCCTTTAATTTGTTCCCTATTCTTTTTAAGTTTAGATGTTCTGCCATCCCCATTTTTGTTTTTAGTTTGCTGCCTGAGATAGTCTGCCCCTTTGCCTCACTCTTGCTACGTCACTGGGATGATGATGGCTAACCCCATAATTGAGTTTATTGTGATGAAAACATGTTAAATTGCTTTCGGAATTAAAGAACAAAGATCGTTTAACTAGGAGCAAGAAACATGAAAATTTGCATAACTATAAGAATAAATGTAAATTGTATTAACAATAAATAATAGGAAAGGGTTGTGTAAAAGCAGTCACCCCCCCCCTCCCCGAAAAAACTTATCTATATTTCTAATTATTGCTTTCGTATTTCTTTCAGGTTTTATGGCTAAAAGTTGAAAATTTGGAGATGCTGATGAAAAGTTACGAAAGAAGGCATGGAATGCATTCTAAATTTTGACCTTGTACGAGTGAAATGTAAAACAAACAGAAAAACATTGCTTGAATATATGTTCCAATAAAAATATTTCAAGGTTTTTTTTTTGTAGGGAAGTTACTTATTACAGAAAAAAATAATAAGAATAAGGAGCTAATGACATTAGCAGTTGATTGCAATCACTAATATTATTATTGATATTTTTTCTTTTCATTTTTTTGGATAACTGATTTTTATAATTTAAAATAGCATTACTTATTTTAAAGATTCAGATGGCTAAGAGTGATCATAGTGTGTTAAGTGAACATTAAGTGATTATAGATGGCAAAGCATGCTGATTGCAAAGTGAAATTGTACAAAAGTTGGGATATATACCGGTAATACCTTCACCAGGCTTCACGGTATCTGAAACAATATAGCCGGTATGGGATCTTTAATAAGTTGCGGGCTAAACTTTAGGCTGTTAGCGAAGTCGGGGGCAGTATAATTAGGATTTGTATGGGATTTTGACTAGTTTATATGGGTTTTGATATGTTCTAAGGCCGGATGAAAAGCCGTGGCGGGCCACATCCGGCCTGCGGCCGGAGGTTGTACATATGTGCAATACGGAGTAAAAATTTTATAAGTTCCTGTGCATTTGTATAACACGTGTTGAAATAACGCAGCCTCTGCCAAAAATATGTTAATCCAGACTAAGGAGAACTGAATACTACAGATTCTAATTGACACAAATATATCTATAAAAAAGTATGTATATACAATTGTTAATTCTAATTCTTTTTTAGATATTTTTATGATTAAGTTTTATAATTGTAAATTCAAGTCATTCTAAAAAGATGTTCTCTACATTTAAGTCATATTAACAAGTTAGAATTTTCAGTCTAAAAATCATTGTGAATACACTTTATAAGTATACCACTTTTCAGCGCATTAGATAGGTTGCAATAACAAAAAGAAATCGGTCAGGCTTTCATATTTGTAATTATTTTACTAAATTTTAGGTATTATGCATAAACAGTTTTATTGAGAAATTTATAACAAATCATGAACGATTTTTTAAAAACTTAAGTCGTCTAATAAATTAGAATTTTCAGAAATACCTTTTCTTAACCAAAACTTTCCTTTTTTTTAAAGTCCCTCCCCCCCCACCTCTCCCATAACCAAAATGGAAAAAAAAAAGAACGTTTTGATTAAGAAGAAATGTTTCTGAAAATTCTAATTTGTTATGGTGACTTAAGTTGATGAAAAAACGTTCATGATTCGTTAGAAAATTTCAAAATAAAACTTTTTATGCATACTATCTAAAACGTGGTAAAATAGTTGTAAATCTGAAAGCATCCTCGATTTCTTTTCGTTATTGCAACCTAAAGCGCTGAAAAATGGTGGCGAATTGTCGTTGTTTAAACGCATTTAAATCATTGAAAAATGGTCGATAAATAGGCGTACTATGATTTCTGCAACAGTTCTAAAACGCCACTTAGTATGTCCGTTTTAACGATTTTAAAATGTTTGAATATGGTGGCAAAATAGGTACGTTATCGTCTTTTTTTCGTTTCAGCAAACGTTTATAAAACGTGGGAAAGAATGGGTTTTAAATTGGTGGAAAGCGATGACACATTTGCAAATTCATTGCATTACAGCTTGACGTTTTTGCAACGGAAGGCGATTCCGTGTTAGCAACGTTTTAAAAACGAAAGCGTGCTACTAGGGTATATATACTATTACTGTTTACAAAACACATACTATATATAAAATAAAATATTCAAATTAAAAAAAATTATCTCTGAAAAATAATTTACAAAAATCTGCACATACTTGGATGTAATATTCACAAAGTCTTAAATTATTGAACACGTGCTAAAGAGGTAATTTTTAAAAAAGTAATGGGGTGGAAGCAAAATGAAATTTTCATTGTTCTTTGTATTTCATATGATTAAGTTAAATTTGCATTTCTTTGTAAATAACTTTTGAAAGGTTGATGTATGAGGTGTGTCTAAAAAGTCTGGTGAATGGTCCGATATCTCAACAGCAACATGTGCTACACGTACGCGCTTGCACATGACGATCCAGAGTCATGTCAAGGAGCACCACCTAGCAGGATGCCTCGTGGCTGTCATGGGAAAACCCACTACGGGCAGTCAAACGTAATCAGGGTATGAGGTAGTGTCACTGTGCAATGGAGCAACAAGTGAACATCAAGTTCTGTTACAAATTGGGAAAAACGGCTACAGAGACACATGGAATGTTTTTGCAAGTGTACGGGACAGAAGCCGTGAGCAGAAAGTGGGTCCTGGTGCATAACGCGCCTGTTCACTCTGCAATCCACGTGTGGCAATTCTTGGCTCAGTGTGGCGTAACTGTTCTGGATAATCCACCGTACTCCCCTGATCTGGCACCAGTGGACTTCTTTCTGTTTCCCTGGTGAAGGTGGTCCTAAAAGGGCCACGTTTTGCAGACGTTTCGGCCATCCAAGGACATGTGACATCCGTTCTGAGATTGATTCCGAAAGAGGCATTTTCTGACAGTTTTTAGAAGCTTTATGGACGTTGTCAAAAGTGTGTTGTGTACAATGGCGATTACTTTGAAGGCCAATAACGGTAATTTATTTGTATCTTCTGTTTTGTTTCTTTTGTAATACCATTCAATGAACATTTTAGACACACCTCTTATATAGCACGGTTCCCACAAGTTAGGGAAGACCTGGAGAACCTGGAGTTGTCAGGGATCACTTTTGTAAAAAAGTCAGGGAATATCAAAAATTTTGTTCCAAAACCTGGAAAGTACCAAAACTTCACGTGGAAAATAATTAAAAACCACAATTGTTGGAAACAATTGTTCATTTACTTCATTTAAATTGAGATTTTTTTTTTTCTTCTCTATTTGTTAGAAAGCACTTTAATGTTTTACTGAATCTATGTATGAAATTATTGATTCAGTGAAATTACCTAGCTGTTTTTAGTGAAAAACTAATATAAATTAGTAAAAATACAGATTTTACTGCTTCAATTAATTTGAAATGTGTGTTTCCTAAGGACAAAAATAATGATAACTTGTTGAAATAAATACAATGCATCTCAAAATGATGTAAAGAATATATAAAACAAAGCCATTTTCTTTGAAACTGGCATGTCCATTTTATATTATACAGAGATATTTAAGGATTTGTATTTGAATGGCTAGCATCAGCAATATATAAATTATATAAATATATATAATGTAAATACAGTGAAATCCCTCTATAACGATATTTTGGGGGGGTCAAAATAATATATCGTTGTAAAGAGAATTATCGTTATAGAGAGAATCGATATTGGAATGAAAAGAATTTTGTTCTTCATATATCCCATACCCTGCGGTGTCAAAAGAAAGTGTTCTGTTTTCATTCAGCACACCCTCGCAAGTAATATATAATAAATGAAAGGAGAAAAACATGTTTATAGTTTCCAGTAATTTTCACAACACTCACAAATTTTAGTTAAATACCCTTGCCACCTCGCCAGGGATTCTAGCGGCGATATAGCTTATAAATATTTAGAATATTTGAATAACAAATATATAATGTCTAAATAAATAATACCTGAATGCCGCAAAATCGTTTTTTTAAATGTATTAGATATTAACGGAAAATACATACCCATTAATTTATCCTTATTTATTTTGAATTCTGTGTAAAGAAATCAGAAATTGACAACAGTAGATATCCATAGTGTGTGAAAGTCCATATTTTCTGCAAACCTCAGCTTGCTTCATGCCTTTATCAAAATCTTTTATGATGTTGAATTTCACTTCGATAGATATTTGTTTCTTTTACCCATTTGCTTTCGATTTTCACTAAGCAAACTTCAAAGTAAACAAAACTCATAAATAATTTAAAATATCCTTATGTAATAATCGACCTCGATAGGATTTATCGGAGGTTGAAATTCTTCCTCAAGTTCAGACAAAAGAACATATCGTTTTCTATATCAGTTCCGGTGAAAGGAATCCTTGACCATTTTTTAAAGAGGGGGGATAGGAATCAAAGATGTGTCATCCAGGAAATTCCAACTGACCTTCCACCTTACGAGAAATGCACTTTCTCATTACCATAGTGTTACATCAGCAAAACAAAACTTAGAAGACGTTCTTTGGCAGAGGCGTGGTCCAACCACATTTTACCTCGACTTTCTTTGTGTAGCTTTCAATGTGTGTGCATGAGTTGGGCTTCTGATGCATCGTAGAGAAATAAATATATCGTAGTAGAGAGAATTATTGTGATGTAAGGGATAATTATTACCATCGTTGTAGAGAGAATTATCGTTTTAAAGGATATTGTAATACAGAGAACTGTTTCACATTAATCTAATGGGAATTCAGCCAGGACTATGAAAAAATATTGTAATAGAGAGAATTATCGTTATACAGGATATCGTTGTAGCGAGATTCTACTGTAAATTTTGATAAATTATGAAAATTTTGAAGGATTTTTGGAGGGAACTATTTATAGGTTCATAAACTAGTTTAAAATGGACTTGCACCCTTTTCAAAAGAAAATAGCTCAATTAATAAATACTAAACAAACTCCTTTTTGACAAAAGTAACACAGTCAAACTCAACTACAATGCCACTGAAGAGAGAAGATTATTTAAAATTCTTAACTCCAGTGATTTGTAAGAGAGTTAGTAAATTGAAGCTTGTGGGAGAGTTACTGGACAAACAATACAAAATATTTTGGTGTCATAAATTGTCACTATAATAAAGTTCAACTTTTTGAAAAGTTGTTTTGTAATTAGGACAAATGCTTTGTACATTGTTCTGTACTGTAATGAATATTTTTATTCTGTAACAATGTGAAATGTTTTTGAATGATTAATGTGTGCAAGAGGAAAATAAAATTTAACTGCAGGAATGTCACACTGGTGCACACAACACAAATTATCAAATTTAAATCAGAAATTTAAAAAAAAGAGCAGTGCACTTAAAAGAAATGTTAGTTTTACCCCGATTTAAGGAACATATTTAATGATTTGGATTGAAAGGAATGGAGATAATGAATATGCTACTACAAACAATTTAAGGCTTTTAGATTTTGCTATAGAAATAGGGAAAAAAACAACCTGCATGCATAACTAAAAATAGTCTTCTGATCCGAATAGCTGTATCATATGCTATCCCCCCCCCCAAAAAAAAAAATAGTTCATCAGTTTTTTATTCAAGTTTATGGGTAAATTAAATTATATTTTAAATTTAACCACATATTAACTGCGTGAAAAAAACTTAACATGAAATTTTATATTACATAATTTACCTGGAATGTTGTTTAAAAACATCTGTTTTGCAATTATTCTGTTGCAATTATCTACAATATATTCTTCTTTGGTGTTGTGCTCTAGAGGAGTCACAGCTTGAGTAGTTGGCCACATCGTATCTCGGAAAAGTTGCAAGTAATAAAGTAACATTGGTTCTGATAAAATCCAAGAAACAGTCTCTCTAACTTGCCTAAAATAAATTGTAAAATTATTTCTGTTACTAATTCTGTATACATATGCAAAAGTTCAGTTTCCTTTTAAAAAACAAAGAAACTGAATTCAAAATTAAAATACTTAAAACCTGCAGTGTGATAATGTTTTTAGGAAAGTAGGAAGAAAAAGTAACTGTCAGTATCACTTCTGGACAAAATATTGGTAATCCCTGCAATGCATAGTTCTAGAGAAAGAGCAAATGATATAAATTTAAAGGATTAAAAATTTTATTTTTACTTAATTTTTACTTTATACTCTTGTAAAATTTTATCCCCAATGTCTTCTTTTAGAGTTTTGGGACAATTTGAAAAAAAAAAAAAATCCTATAATGGGATGTTTGATCACTTCATCGGAAATCGATAACTTTAAAACTGAATTCAAAATTAAAGTAATGAAAACCTGCAGTGTGATAACGTTTTTAGGAAAGTAGTAAGAAAAAGTAATTTTCTATATCTCTTCTGGACAAAATATTCGTAATGCCTACAATGCATAGTCATAGTGAAAGAGCAAAGGATTTAAATTTTAAGGATGGTCTGATTGGTTTCAGCTTAGGCTAAAAGTAATGATGCATGAATAAACAATCAATTTTACTTTTATTATTCATGTTGTTTAAATTCTTAACCCTGAATTCTTAATATATACTGGAATAACAAATACTGAATAACTGGAATTTGGTGAATTGTAATTGTTTTAAAATCATATCTACTTTATTACTTTAAAAGACATGAAATGCAGTATTATTAAGGAGATGTACAAGATCATTGCAATGGAACATATCTTCGATTATTGGCGTTGAAATTTTTTTAAATAGCTTGTGGGAACCAGACTTTGTGTAATTGTAATCAATTGTAATAGATTACATTTTCTCATGCAATTGTAGTCTAATCATAATTCGGCAATTGAATTTTTTATGTAATCATAATCAAATCGTAATCTGAAAGTTTATGTTTTCGTGTAATCGTAGCCTATCGTAATCTAGAAATTTCATTTGCCAGATAGTTATAATCTAAGAGCCTGTAGTCGTAATTGCTTAGATTACAAGAGGATAATGAAATTATTACGAGCACCCAGATTTACATTCTGTTCTGCTTACGAGGAAAAAGATTTTCACTGAGAAGCAAAGCATTGAAAACCAAATTCCGCAATCCCTGGAGACAGGAAGCTTCCTATTTTTAAACCTTTCACAGGGAAGAGGGGGGTATTGTTCTGAGTTCGTAGATTTGGTTCGGACGAAGATAAGACAAGCAGAGCTCGTTGTTATGTGTGTGTGTTTATATATATACTAGCCGCCTCCGGCGACCAGTTGGTTCGCCATCTTAATAAATCTTGTTCCGAGAGACTCCTGTTCTTCACCGGCTTCCTTGGCACTCAAATCTCTCAGATTCTGAATGGAATTAAGATGGTTACAAACAGGGACGGCCCTACGGTAAGTGTCGTCCTTGCTAATGTAAAGCAGACGCCCCCTTTTATGCTACTTAGTTTGTGAGTTCGAAATGACGCCCCTTCGAAGCCGGTGCCCAGATTCGTTGCTTACCATGTCGGGCCGCCCCTGATTACAAAAATAAGATGGTTAAATGATAAAAACCTGCAAAAAGGAACAAATTATTTTCGTCTTATATTAATTCTGAAGAGCTTTTGGATGTATTGGCCTTTATCAAAAATGGAAAGGAAACAAAACTAAGAAAATCTGAAACATTTTCAGATTTTAAATACGCACTAAAGCGCTATGTATTAAAAGCGTATTATAATCCAAGGGTCTTCCCTATTTTCTTTCCTTATTCCATTAAGTTGGAAAGTATATCATTATTCATGAGTGTGATTAAACACAACTAAAATTGATATTTCTATCTTTTTTCTGGATGTAATACATTAGAAATAGATGGGAAAAGCTGTGCAGAAAAATGCACAATTCGAACTGAAATAAAGTTTAAAAACTCATTCAGGTGTATTCATAATTCAAGTAGCAGAAGCAGACGATAAATAGCGCTTGGTGTTAGAATCACATCTCCTCAAAATCGTATATCAACCATTTTATTTGTTGCCAAATTAAAAAGTTGCACGTTTTAGTCTCGGAAAATTTCCAAATCATATTTTTCTTTTGAGTATAAAACATTTCATTCCTGCTCTGATTTCACATGCACATGATGTTTTAATTAAAAAATAACCCTACAAATAATGTAAAAAATATATATATATATATATTCTTTTATTTTTACTTCAAGAGTCTGAATAATTAATAAACTCGCCAAAAATGGCAACCTAGATAGCCAAACTCCCCCTCTTTCCACTGCAGGGTTACAATTGCGAAATGGCGAGAACAAAAATGATCATTTTGCGACACGTTTTTTATCGATATCTCCTAAAATAATTCGAATTTCGAAAAAATCGCTTTGAGGTGTGTCGCGACCCGTCTTGGAGAATTTCCGTACAAAATTTGGTAGGTCTACGATCACCCGTTTCGGAGCTACGCGAGACACAGACAGACAAACGGACAGTTTACATCTTGTTTTATTTATATAGATATGCACTCTCACACAGTACAGTCTTTTAATAACAGATTTTGTTTGGTAATAGATAAACTCTTTTACAAGCGGGTAGGAGTGTGTATGTTTGTGTTATTAATTATTAAATGTTTGTGTTATTATTTTAGAGTGTGTTAGGCAAAAAGAGATAGTAGCAATTTTGTGCAATAATAAATAATTTTTTGGATAAATGGGTTAGGGAGTGTAGACAGGACCGGCCTTCTGTTTGAAGTGGCCCAGTTGCAAACATTTTTTGGGGGCCCCAAACATTATAGATGCTAAAAATTCATTAATTAATAGGCCCATTTATAAAGCAAACATTAAGAATGAACTGAAATACCACTAATAACTGTTGTGTTGATTATTGAGCCCTAAGGGCATGAAGCTGTTTTCAGTAGTTGTGGATAAGTTTTAATTAGTTAAAGCCATTTTTAATTTTGTCAGAAAATAAATTTTATGCTATGCTCTCCCCTTAATAGAAGTAATTAACTATTTATGGTACTAAATGTGTGTAAACACTCTCCTAAGTGACAAATATTAACAGTAATTTGGTTTAATATTTAAGATAAAAAACTAAAAGAATGATTTTATTTTGTTCAATCAAATTTTAAAGGAATTTTCAAATTATGACATGTAGTAAATGGTGATTTGTTATAACCCTTCTGAGTGGACATTTTTTCCTTTTTTTTTCTCTGAGTGGACTGTTTTTTTTATATGTGTAAAATTTTTGAAGGAATGCCAATTTTTATTTTTTATAAACTAAAATATTCTACAATGGAAATTTTGTAAGAAAAATCAGAGTTTCTAGTTTTTTTTATACAAAATTAAGTAATTTTGCTTAGTAAATTATCTACTGTTTTATTTTCCTAAGTATCTCTCCCTATGTTCCTTTTTTCCAAAAGCGTCCCAAGATACTTCAAGAAGATGCTTCGCCATCTTGTTTACAGCCCCCACAAAGCCTGGTATATCAGTGCCGGGGACACATGGAAAAGTAATCAACATTCCAGAGAGCTGTGTCATCATGGGAGCAGACGAAAACAACAGCGCAAGAATACAGAGACCAAAATTAATTAAAATAATAATTATTCAGTACATTGTCATGAAAGGTGACGATATGATGACCTAAGTTCACCTCATGCATGAAAAAAAGATCATATTTGCAAAATGAGAGGTGAAACTTTAAAAAGTAAAAATATTACTACACGAACTACTTTACACATCGGAGGCGAGGTGTGATGCGGCGAGCGAACGTGCCGCAGAGAAAGAGTTTGTAACGGGACTTCGATGAGCGCAGCGAAGGCTGCCAGTATCTGACTTTTTCCTCTCTCCCTCTCTCCTCTACGTTCCTTTTTAACGTCTCACTATGGGACGAATAACGACCATACCTTTCTTTCCCTCTTAAGTTTTTTTATTTCTCACCGGATCCGGTCATATAAGTTTTAAATATTTATTTTATTTCCTGTCCACTCAGAATAATTTTTTTTTAACGGTTAACGATGTTTCCTTATTTTATTTTAATATGAAAAGAAAAATTTTCAGCTCCCTATTATTTAGAGATTTAAATGTTTCGCTTTAGTTCATATGAGGAGATGTTATCTTGTGTTAAATATTTGAAGGTTAAAAATGTATTTTTTTGTTATTGAGGTTTACCTTCGTTAATAATGTAAGATATAATGATAATGAATAAATTACATTTGGAGCTGAATTAATCGCTTGTTTATTGGAGTCAATCTCTCTTTATATCAAGTTTTATTTCAGGAGGTTGAAGTTTAATTTTCTCTTTAGGATGAATATCAAAATTTTCTTTTACAGGTACGCGATATTTAATTATTTTTATTCTTCTAGACAATGATTAACTTACCTAGTTATTGCACAATGCTAATGTACTAACCACTTATGTTCATGACGGCCTTAATAAAAAGTTTCAGTAATTTATTTTAACAATATTAATCGTTTTCAAAATTAATAATTAAAAAAAAAGACACCTGTTTTAAATAAGAAAAAAAAAAGCACCAGTTGTAACATAACACTTTAATGGTCGTGGTAATTAGGGTTGAAGGCCGGCTCTAAAGTAGCTGGCACCCTGGACAAGCTAATTTTTGGCACCCTTTTTAAATAAATCCAGCTCGTTTATGACGACTCCTTATTTAAGACGAACTCAGATTGAATGAAGAAATCAGAAATACTAGGCTGGTACAATGTTAAGTTTATGGGAGTATAACCCGCTTTAAACGAGTAAAACCTGGTTATATCGAGGAATATTTTTGTGATTTATAAAATTTCTACTGACTTCCACCTCACCAGCTCAGATAATCCTTTCTTAGAAAAAAATTTTTAACATTCCCAAGTCAATAAAGACGACGATGATAACGAAGAATAGGAAGAAACTACAAAGGGAGCTTACCTGACCATGTGCAAGTGGGACAGTCTGACGTTGGATAAACCTTCAAAAGAAAAAAAATCCATTCTCTCTCCTAAGATTATGTTTTCATGGCGCCCCTAAACATATAGCTCCCCGGTCAGCTGCCCGAGTCGCCGGTACCTTGAGCTGGCACTGATTGGAGGTCTAAGCCGCATTGAATATGTATGCTAAACCTGTGGGGTCGTTTATCACCCATTTCAGTTAACCTGCATTACTAATGCTGAAAAATGTGAGAAAATACGAATCTATTCACACTGGAGATCCACCGACCACCGAGAGTGACATTAATTGTTTCAGAGTAGTTTAGTTAGTAATGAAGACAGTAAAATAAATATTTTGTTGACCAACTACCTGTTTAAAATTTGAAAAAGAAGCCCACAATGGAAGTGGGGGGGATGACTTCACATTAAGTCCATTAATTTAATATACGAGGACATTACACTAGTCAGTGCTGCCAATTTAAGGGGTTTGTCGCTAAATTTAGCAACTTTTCACTGTATTAATGAATAATTTTTTTGGAAAGTGACATTTTTTATGATCTTGCTCTCTAATTTAGAGATTCAGATGAATTTAGAGTATTGTTTCAAACTTTCTAAGATTTAAAAATCTAATCAGTACTGCTTTAGAAAAGAAATGATGCGATGAAATGTTTAAGAATGGATCATGGATGAACAGACATATCAGGGACGTAGCCAGAGAACAGGCGATGGAGGCCTCGGCCTCTTCCGAAATTCATACTTTTCTTAATTGGATGTCAATAATCAAGCTTTTTCGTAGAAATGCTATCTTAATTAGAAATGCCTCCTTTTGGGTGCATCCTGATTTATCTTTTTCTTTCTGGTTATGTGCCCGAGACGTACATTCCAATCATCCGCTTTTATACTGTAAATATTCAAATATAGTATGAGTGCTATTTTAAGTATAAGATTTCTATTAGAAAATAGAGCAACATCCATTCGAAATCTATTATTAATTTCAGTTGGTATTTTTTCGGAATTAACCCCTTATCGGTAGGATATTTTTTTCGAAATTATTATTATTATTTTTTTTTTTTTTTCATAGTTACCAACCCTTACCGAAGACATCTAACCGCTTTTTGGAAACAGTAAATGTTTAATATCTTTTCAAAATGTTAACCAACCCACACGTACATTTGGAAACTAAATATGGTATTCAGTTGCCCACAATCTTTTTTTATATTCTAACATAAAAATCACTGTACATATAAAGTGGTTAATTATATTCCCTATATGTTATTAACTGTACGTCGCATGGCACGTGCCGTCGAAGAAGAAGGTGTTGAGATTGATTAATGTGTTTGAAATATTTTATATTCCTAATTTTCAATAAACACAGTTTTAAAAGTACTGACTTTTTCTACTTCAGAATAGCTGTTTCATCAGACTGCAGAACTGCGCTTACTCTAGATACTCATTTATTGCTTAGGGATTAAATCGCGTAAATATAAGTTACGGGAACAATCAAAATGCATTTAAAACTTTTATAAATGTGAAACTTAACACAATTTAAAACTTTTTGACAAAAATTATCTAATTATTTGCAATCTCTGCTATTATAAACAAAATAACGACTTACCTTTTTTCAAATATAGAAAACGCGGTGATAAAATTGGTAAAGCTTAATCCATAATTTAGGACCGTGAAAGTCATAAAATTCAAGAAAGATCTTTCAAAATATATATAACAAATACACAAAAATTAATAGACTCGTACAAAGTCTAATACAAGCAGACACTTCCAATGGCTGAACTTCGGTTAGTAACTTTGAGAGAAGGAGTAACTGCAAAATAGGATTTGACCAACACATTTGCACAATTGTAAAAGGGAAAAAAAAAATGTTCCCATGCTTGCAAAGGTAACCAAATGCAGGTCATTTTTTATTCTTTGTGTACTCGTATCTTCAAATTAATACCAGATGCGTGAAACGTACTTGGTATCAACAAAGTTAGTTTCGAGGCCCCCCCCCACAGGTATTAATCAATCAGTCTTTGGTTTTGACAACAAAAAGGCCTCTTCCGCTGTTCTTTGTGTTTCGGTTCTTTTCAAAGAATTCTATAATAAGCGGTCGTTATGACCAATGGTCCAGATCTGATAATTGTATTTTTCTCTAACTGATGTTTTCGCTCTTTCCACGGTGAAAGGTGCGAAGGTAAGTGACATTCAGAGCTGGGGTGTACTGTCAAGACACTTTTATAAATAATGTTTAGCTCTGAAAGATGCAGAGTAGTCACACAACACTATCAGTCTACTTTAATTTAAAGAAATCTTTTATATTTTTCACGACAAGAGAGACAGACATAATAAAAAATATAGAACGGATTTGGGGGCCCCCTCTGAAACCGGGGCCCAGGTGCCTTGCATCTGCAGCACACACACATCCTGTGGCCGGCCCTGAGTGTAGACAACTATACTAAATGCTTTTAAAAATATATATAATTAACCCTTTTTGAAATTTTCTCTTCAATAAAATTTAATGATGACTAAAAATTGTGAAAATCCTTACTGAAGTATTAAAAATCAATTTTGCCTCGGCTTGATTGGTTGTCTCAATTTACTTGTAAAAGTTTAACGGACAAGTAATTAATTTTCCTTTATGTCAGTTCTAGTGATTAGTCTCAAAAAACAATTTATGATAAATATTGTTGTTTTTGATTAAATAAGTATTTTGTTGTTTTCCTCATAAGCATGAAAATTATTTAACATTTTGTTTCTATCTAATTTATAATGTATACATATTATATTACTTAATGTATGCATATTATATTAATGTAAACGTTCTGCGATGCACAAGCTTATTGTTAATTAGTTACTTATTTTTTGTTATTAAAGTGTAGTTGTTTTAAAAATTATTTTATTTTGTCTTTCAGTATTCCTAGATGCAAAGTATAAGTTTGAAACTGATTAAATTTTTATTCAGTTTATTTGTTTAAAAGAATTACTATTGTTATAGAACCATTGTTGAAAATTACAAGTTATATTTTATTTTGCTATATTTTTCCTATCCTTAAAATATAACTAAATTTCTTTATTATTATTATATATTAATATTATTTCTTTAAATTTATTTTTAAGTATATCTTTTTGATTATTTTAAAAAAATTATGGTTAGTATAATTCTTCTTAATTTACTGGCTGGTCTGATGTTTATTATTATCTTTCATCAATCATCACTAATTTTAACAAATTTTAATTATGATTTACTAATGAGAAATTAGTATTTACAATACTGATTGTTTTTTCTATTGATTATCAGTTAGTAGTTACTAGTTAATACTTAATTCAAGTTCTTCTAAATTTGATATTCCCGGAAAGGAATAAAACTTTTTTTTATTCCTTCCACTATCACCACATTTTTTCTTATAAATACTACAGCTGAGCTGTAAAATTAAATCTGAAAATTATTTTTAATGATGTGTTTGAGGGCACACAATTTTAAACGCTATTTAAATATCTTATGAATTTTATTTAATTTATTTAACTACATTTTAAATCCTTCCAGATAAATCATGTTTTTTTATGTTTATGCATCCCCCCCACCATCACGCACACACAGGGGCAGACCCATTAAAAAAATTCTCCTGGGGGGAGGACACACAATTTTTTTTTTGCCCTTTTATCTCATAAATGCAGTTCAATCAAAAAAATAAATTAATTTTTATAGTCTAATTTGATCTGTCATGAGGGAGCATGTACCCTCGTGCCCTACCCCTCTGGACCCAACAGTGAAAATTATAATTCTGAGGGCCATTTTTTCCCATGGCTTCCCTCCACCCTACATCCGCTAAACTAAGAGTTCTTATTTTTTTTCCTTCAATAGAAATTTTTTTAGAGAAGGCTGGAAGCTTTCAATAAAGAGTAGTAAACTTCCCCCACACACATACAAAACTCAGATACGTTATTTAAATATAAATACAATTTAGGAGTAATTTAGGTAATTATTGATATGCCATGAGCAAACAGCTCTTCAATGTTTCAAGTACACCAGCAATAATATTTAACAAAATTATTAGGCAAATGTATCCATTAAGTTTGGTTGTCTTGCCAAAAGAAAATGGTAAAAATGAAAAAAAAAAAATTTAGTATTGCCAAATAATGTATTGGATGTATTAAATGTAATAAAAATGGAGGTAAAAAAATTTAATAAACGTCACATTATATTATTACACAATCAAATAAACTTGTCAAATATGCCTATTTAAATTTGACAATTAGTAATACTTAAATAATCAATAATATTTCAAACTATCACTTTTTTATTGATTTTAAGAAGATAGTCCAGAAACAAATTAGTGTGTGTGTATATGAATTCACCTCTAATATTCATTTTTTCTTGCAAAATATTTACCACCAATCGCCAAACAGTGATAGTCAAATGGAGGACATCAGTGTTTTTGAATCGGGTGTATAGTTTTCCGTGGGCGGGAAAAAGCACACCATAATGAAGGTTTTAGATGAGTGTGTGTGTGTGTGCGGGGGTTGAAATAAAAAATGTAACGAAGGAGTAGGCATCTGAAAGGCATAAACAGAAACACTTGTAAAGTAATTAAAAAACTTTGTAAAAAACACACATAAGAAGTACACATAAGAAGTAAATCCTCTTTCCTTTTACTTCTTATGTGTGTTTTTTACAAAGTTTTTTAATTACTTTATCGTTTAACACCAGTATTTTGAGTGTTTTTTCAGAAACACTTGTATTTTCACTTAGTATTCAGTTAAATACTAGGTTCAAATTTGTAGAAGACGGGGGGGGGGGGGGTTGAGTACATTCAAGTGACTACAAAGCTCAAATTTGTTTTGTAACAAAAGTGCAGATGTGTAGTAATTTCTTTTGTTTTAAAAAAATAAATAAATAAGGTGGGGGGTATATTCAATTGACTACTGGGATCAAATTTGCTTTCTAACAAAAGGGCAGATGCATAGTAATTTCTTTTATTTGTCAAAAAAATAAAAATAAAAAATAAATTAGGTTAATCAAAGTAGGCTTTTTAAATTTTGAAAGGGCTTATAAATGGGTGCACATACAAGTGTTTCTAGTGGAAGGGGGAGGAAGGTCATTCGAAGTATGAAAATTTTTGAATGTAGAAAAAAACACCACCGTAAAAAATGCCACCTGGAAAAAACACTACCTCGAAAGATATTTGTGTAATAATTTAATTATATACTTGAAATAAGTTTCTTTTGTTTTGCAGAAAAGGTGAGGGGGGGGCTGTGTGTAATGGGGTATTCGGTTGAATTATGAGGTTTAGTGTACTTTGTTTTCCAGAAATGGGGGAAGACACATGTTTAATTCAATAATTCAATTTGGGCACTCTGGAATATATGTATTTATAATTTTTGTATTTAAATTTTTAATTAAACAGTTTAACTACTAGTTATAAAATATACATCCCTTATATAATTTTAAAATAAAATGTAGTATGCAACCCTGTACCTGTGAGTAGAATTTTTTTAAACTAAAAATTATATTAATTTATACACTATAAATCATTACTCTTTTAAACTACTGATAACTACTTTGACTGAAAGGAGAAAAGGAGATTTCAAAATTAATTTTCGATTCATGTATCATTTAAAATGCTTAAGTATTTTATGTATTTTATTTGATTCATTCAAAAAAATATTAATTAATGTTATTATTTTTTATCTTCAGACCTCTTATTTACACATCATCCCTCGAAAATAATCCCTATTTATTACTTTCATAATTATCTGCGATTATACAAATGCTATCTACTTATAATTTGACATAAATAGACTGCCTTGTAGTTTAAGCAGTATTTAAAACCGAATGACCAAACCCAGATTAATGAAATCTGACCTTTCAGATTTAATGTGCGCGTTCGCCATGTATACAAAATTGGTCTTCTATCGGCTTGAATTCAACACTAGGTCTCTCCTCAATCTGATTGCTTCACAGTAGCGTAGCAATTCAGTAGTGTTTTTTTTTTTTTTTTTTTTTTTGGTTGTTGTTGTTGTTTTGGGGGTGGGTGGTGGGAGTGCTCAGTATGTTTTCATCGATTTTGTACACTGAAAAAGACACTGATGTATGATGATTTTCTATCCTATTCCAAAGGTATGGTGTGTGTGTGTGTGTGAGGGGGGGGGGATATATCCCCCTGTGAAACTTTCAAATTTAGTTATTAAGAGCTTGCAGATTTCATATCACATTGCGTAATTAGTGTAGCGGAGAAGCTTCTTCACAAGCCTTACTGAAAGATGATAAGTTTGAAAATTTAGTTTTCATTAAGCTAAACAAAAATATTTAAAGGGATACATGCAATGAATTATTTAGATTTTTCTTTTTCATAATTCCGATAAACATATTTACAGTTAAATTTTCTTGAAAATACCGTGTAGATAGCTAATAACTGTCAAATTAGCATGTTTAATAGTTATCTGATATTTCTTTTATAGTAAACTTCTTAATGATTCAAATGTATCAGAGAGAGAGAGAGAAATCATTTCTTAGAAAAGGTACTTTTTAAAACTTATTAATTAAAACACAAAGAGGACTAATATCTTTCCTAATTTCTAATCTAAATAATTATATTCTATGAATATAACTAAACTGCTCAATTTTTCACTTCTTATGATCTTCTCACCCTCTTCCGTATATGCAACTTAAATTCAAAATGAGTACCAATTAAATGAACATAAGGGTATGCATGGAATATTTTAGAGAAATATCATCATAGTTGCAGTGAAAAGAGTTAAGATTGTATGGTTCTAAGGTTGATAAATATCACTGTAAAATTTTTACTATTTAGTTACAACTTTTATGAAAAACAGGTTTTGCAAATCTAATTTATTTATTTGCTTGCACAACAGAAAAAAAAAATCCCTCAAAATTTACCGGCTATAGCCATTTATCAGTAATGGCCTACAAAAATTAACAACATAAAGTGAGCAAAGTTGAAGTAATTCCTTGATTATGTGTAAATTTGAAACAGTAAAAGATTGTCACCCCAAAAAAATGTAAGGCTATCAAACTTGAATTGCTGGCAACTATCATCAGTATGGAATTAAAATAGTGAAACTAATTACATATAATTTTTCTACTTAATGTATATTATAAGCTTGATTCCTCAGAGAACTCAAATACCGTTGATTTTTCAATTATAGAAACTTAACTATTTTTACTCTTGATGGTTGGTTGGTTGTGTTTATTGGCACAAGGTCCAAAAAGGACATACTGCGCCAGACTATGTATATAGAGTGTAAAAACGATGTTGTCAGGTAAAAGGATGTTGCATAAAACAAGAAAAGCTAAAAACTGTGAAGTCTGAAAATGATAAAAGCAAACTGTAGAAGGGTAAAAGTGTATAAAGCTAACTAAAGAACATCTGGATGGGGGCTCCCATCCAGATACCAGTCAGACAAAGTTTGACACTTCATACTGAATAAAAAATATTGGTACGTCGGAGAAAAGCGAACAAATTATAGCGTGGGGTTTCACTCAAAATTTCACCAAGTTCGGGATGAGAGCAGTTAAAAAATATGTGGTAAAAATTATTAAAAGCAGTACATGAGGTTAAAAGATGACGAATGGTGAGATGAGTATGACAATGGGGACACTCCGGAGCAGGCTCACCTAAGGCTTGATTAAGGCTAAGTTAGACCTAAAAATTTAACGGAGTCCTTCACAATGATTTTAGTGTGATTGAGGTAGAGTTCTGGATCCGGGTGGATCCCACGCTTCCGGCAGAAGTGAGTGCAAATAGTTTTTTCTGCAGAAATATTATACCCATTAGTATTGCACCATTTTTGGATGCGATTAATAGTGGTCTGAAGCTGCCGTTCTATGTAACGCATGTCCTGCCCCTGACAGGAGATCTGTAGATCATCAACATATAGGCTACCGTGTACTATCAAAGGGAGCTGGTTGAGGATATTGTTGAGTTTTATAGAAAAGAGGGTGACGCTAAGGACAGAGCCTTGTGGTAGACCCTCTTCTTGTACAAAGTTATCTGAAAGGGTGTCCCTGATGCGTACTTTGAAGTTCCGGAGTGAGAGAAAATTCTAGATAAATTTAGGTAGGTTTCCACGGAAGCCCATATTGAAAAGATCCCGCAGTATGCCATATCTCCAAGTGTGGTCATAAGCTTTTTCAGTATCAAAGAATATTGATACAAGGTGGTTCTTTCTTAAGAATGCGTTACGGATTTGAGTTTCTAAATGTAAAATGTTATAGATTGGGCTTCTGCCTTTGCGGAAGCCACTCTGGAAAGGGTGTATACGGCCTTCAGTTTCTAAAACATATACTACACGAGTATTAATCATTCGCTCCAGTAGTTTACACAGACAACTAGTTAGGGCTATGGGACGAGAGTTATTGGGATTAGTGGTGTCTTTTCCAGGTTTGGGTAAGGGAATGACCATTGCATTTCTTCACTCTAAGGGAAAGGCATGCTCATTCCATAGTCTATTGTATAGCTGTAAAAGACTAATTAAAGAATCATACAAGAGATGTTTAAGCATATCATTAGTGATGCCATCAGGGCCAGGGGATGTGTTTGATGACTGTCTTAAACTGTTGCATAGTTCATTCATAGTGAAAGTACTATTGTAAGAGAAGTTCGAGGAAGTTTTGAAGTTTAATTTATGGCATTCGGATTGTTCCTTATATGGAAGAAAGGTGCTAGAATAGGAGGTACTGCAGGGTGTGAATGCTAGAGATTGACTTATTGTATTTGCAATTCTTTTTGTATCTGAAATAATTTGGTTATTGATAGATATGCAGGATATAGAGCGATTACTATAGATGCCCATGATTCTTTTAATTTTGTCCCATAGTTCTTTACTGGAGGTTGAAGGAGAGATTCTTGAGATGTACTGAATCCAAGATTCTCCCTGAGAACGCCTCCTTATTTTGCATGTGATTGCATGAGCTTTTTTGAAGGTAATAAGATTTTCAGTGGTGGGGCACCGCCGAAAATTGCCCATGCTTTCTTCTGCTGTTTTTTAGCGAGGGTGCAAGCCTTGTTCCAACACGGCTTTTTAATTCTATGGTTGTTTTTAACAGATTTTGGAATGCTTGCGTCAGCTGCATTAATGATAATGGAGGTGACATTCCTAACGACCTCGTCTATGTTTCCTTCAATAATATTTGGTAATATGGTAGATAGCAAAGTAAAAGTCTGCCAGTCTGCTTTATTATGAATGTATCTGGGTATGTTAGTGGTTTGGTTGCCATTCTGATATAAGGGTGAGAGAATGATCGGAAAGTGATCGCTGTTATGCAAGTCAACAGAAACTGAGAAATTATAGAGGGGGAGGATTGAAGGAGAACAGTGTTATGATTTCAATTTTAAGTAAAGTTTAATTAATTAATAGCCTACTTAATTAAAAATCCTAACCTTAATTAGTGAATTTTAAATCAAGTAAAATTAAAATTTCTAAACAATTTGTTTATTAAGATGGTTTTGTTTTGTCACCATATACCAGTATTCATAAAGGAAGTAAGATGGTTTTGTTTTGTCACCATATACCAGTATTCATAAAGGAAGTAAAATAATAATGAAGTGTTTAAAATTTATTAAGGTATATGTTGAATTACTATTGATGACTCATGGCTGACTCATTTTTATTTATTTGTTTACTTGTTCTATATTTTGGTGCCAAACATCTAAAAGATCGTTATTCTGGCGATCGTGTTGCCATCTTTGTGTAAGGTAACTATACATATTGTTCAAGTAATTAAAATAATTTGTACAACAATTTTCTTTTAAATTTTAAATTCATGAAAATACGTTTTGTGAGAGCTGACATTATTCAGAGGGTTGGTAATAAATTTTTAGAGCTGACAATAAGAGTTTCATAAAAATGTTTGTTTTGAAATTGGTAATTTTCCTTAGAAAAAATTAAGTGGTTGTAATTACAGTTAAGTTTTTTTTTTCTTTCACTATAATTATATTTTCTGGAATTCTCTAACCTTCTTTCTAATTTTTTAATAACATCCAATAACTACGTGCATCGATACCAATACTTCGATTCAATATATCAAAGAAGAAAACAACAACGGCGCAAGGATATGGAGATCGGCACCCAAGCATTTTCAAATTTTTAAATCAAAAATAGAATTTCTACAATAGTTACAACGATAAGAACAACTTTCACATTTTTCATCATAGTAAAAAATTAAGTTTCAATGCCCATCGATAATAAATCTACAAGTTTTCATTAATAATAATTGTATCTTCGACCGAACTACTTTACGAGCGGAAAGCGCCAACAAAGGAGGTAAAAAGGTGACCTAAGCCGGAGGAAGCGTGGGTTGACAGATTCTGGTGGTTTGTGTGATCGACGGAAGTCTGGGCCCCGCGAGCTACCTTGCTAAAGAAAAAGAAATGGTGCTGGCGTTCTTGAAGATGACGACCTGAGGAAAGATCTAGATGGGGGCCCCCCCTCTCTTCAATCAACGATAAGTTTCTATCTATCTTTCTTTCTTTCTTTCTTTTAATTAAATTTTTTTTTATTATTTTTTTTTGTGCACAAGCGTTAGGTAAATTTTTAAGAAAAAAGTCAGCTCGGGGTAAGGGAAAATGGAGTGTATTGAAGTTATAGTGTTTTCATATTTTTACGATATTATCTAGTTTAATTGTCTGATGTAAAAGATTTAAGGGTTTTAATTAAATAAATGTAATTGTTTAAGTAAAAATGGCTCCTCTTCATTTATCTCACTTCGTGTGAATTTATTTCAGCAGTTCTCTTTCAGGTTTTAATTTTTTTTTATTTAGCCATAATTTTTTCGCACGTATGCCGAGAACCTGGGTGGTGTATTGCGGTCACAACACTTTCTAAATCTAAGCATTTATTTTCTAAGTGTGAAATATGAAAAATGATAATTGGTTAAAATTTAAAATAGTAAATCTTTGAGTCAGGACAAAGTTAAATGAATGATAAAAAGATGAAGTACAACAACAGATGGCAAGGTCGATGGCATGAAAGGATTTAGTTGGATGATGGAAGTAAGTAATGTCGCCATTATTCATAATACTTAGAGAGAAATCAGTTGTAATTTGTTCTATTTGTTCACCTCTAGTGTTGGTATCTTTGCTGCCCCATAATGGACTATGGCCATTCATGTCGCCAAGGATTATAAATGGTGTTGGGAGTTGATGAATAAGATTACTGAGAGATGTTTGGCCGATTGTTTCATTCGGAGGGAGATAAATGCAACAAATGGTAGTGAGCTGTTTTAATTTGACACGAGCGGCAACTGCTTGAAGATTGGTATTCAGAATGACTATTATGTAGGGATAGTTATTGTTGACTAACAGGGCCACACCACCAGAGGCAGAGGCGTAGCTAGGGTTACCAGCGCCCGGGGACAACTGAAGATTTTGCGCCCCCCCCCTCCACCTCCCCCTAAAAAGGGAAAGGGCAAACCCATAAAAGTTCTTCAGAAAACTGTAATATCTGAAAATTAAAAAAATTTTTAAATAAAAAAAAGTGATTAAAAAATACAATTATTTAAAATACGTTAAATCCCCCACCCCCTTCCTTTCTTGATTGCATTTTGGCTTGTTTGCCGATTACAGCTACTTTCTTTTCACATCAAAACCTTCTGTACCATGTTGCCATACCATTTACCCATAGAAGCCCATTATCAACGTAATTCGTTATGTGAAAAAAGTGATAGAAATAATCTGAGGACAAGTTTTAAGAATAAAACATTTTAATTCATTAACTGACAATTTTCTATTTTTTTTTTTTAATTCCCTTTTAACTCTCCACATTCAGGCGGGCTTTAGTCCCTACCATTGGGGGGTGGGCATATGTCAGTGATACAAAATGTTTTATCCTTCTTCAGCAGTCGAATTAACTATATTTAATATTTATGTCAGGTCAAAACTAATTTATACTTGCTTTACCATGTATCTCGTATAGTGATTTGCACTTCGATAGATTATGCACACCAGCTAATAATGAATGTACGTATGATGGCATTTATTTTCTACAATTCGAATATTTTACTGACCCGATTACCAAACGGATCAAAATGAATTTTTTTCGGGCTTTTTTTTTTTCTGGCATTTGAATTCTTTTCCAGTTACTGATATCAACTAAAATCATAATTAGCATTCAGCAATATAGAAAACTGCAAAAGTACAATATTTCTTAACTTGAAGGTTCTCTTGGGAAGGAGAACCAGAAACGCAGACTTTAAAGCAGTTTCTATTTAAATATGCAGCTTTTTAAAAAGACGAGTACAGCAGATTATCTTATCTTATATATAATAAAATCCGAGAGTAAACATTGTATGTAGCTAGGTTTGTAGGTAGGTTTGTGACCTCCGATGTTCTTGCGCGCGTCTCTCGATCGCATTGCGCCGAGACGGTTGGTCGCAGACCTACCGAATTTTGCATATGGCTTCACTAGGACAGATCATAACACGCCTCGGAGCGATTTTTTCGAAATTCGAATTAGAAAATGTTCTATTTTATGTTTTGTCCGATTTTTAGCGATTTTTCTTGCATAATACGTAATAACGCCGGTAATTGCACTCGCAATAAAACGATATTTGCATCATCAGATAGAGGAGAAAATTTTCTTTCAAAAATTGTTTGTTCGGACTGTGTAACATAATTTTTAGATTTTTGGGAATTTTGCAAATAAAAGTAAATTTGACGCTGACTTTCGTAAAATATTTTAAAAATTGCTGCATCTTGAATTCTATCCGTCACAACTTTTTTATATTTTGTCAAATGACGGAGCATACATTTCGCCCTCTTTTAAAAGAAAAACCAGAGGAAAATATAAATTAGGAGATTTTTTACGAATTTTTAAGTAAAAGAAGGATTTTCATTTCAATCACAGCAGCTTAAAAATTTCGGTATGATATCTTGCGGTTTGGTTGTCTTGGAGACAGTAACAATGATTAAAATTGCCAGTTGAAAATAAATAAATAAAATTATTTAAAAATAACAGAGTTATCGCATGTGAAATGTGCGCCACTTAGACGTCACGAGTTTAAAATCCCTTTCGAAACTCAATCAGAATAACGGACTCACAAGCAAAACATACGCCGCGCATGTGAAATAATTCTATATTTTACTTTACGTTGCCAGAAAAAGAATTGAATGCTGTTTTTTCACAAGTGAATTATCCAGCATTATTTTCAATTGAGATTTTAAACAGGTCACGTTTTCGAATAGCAGGAAATATATTGCGGTGTTAAACAGGGCCTGATTATGACCAACAGGGGGCCCCGGGCATTGATGAATTTTTTGGGCCCCCCTCCCATGTATGAAATTTGTTTTATTTTTCATAAATTTTTTTATAAAAAAAGGACAACATTTGAATTTTGGGGCCATTTCGAGCCGGGGGCCCCTGGGCAAAGTCCCGGTTTGCCCGTGCGATAATAGGGCCCTGGTGCTAAATACGCCAATCTGACAAGAATTATGCGTAAAAATTTATTCAGAGCTGATTTAGTGCCAACCATAAAGGGAAATGATTATCGTTTATGCTAATGCATAAATTGCAAAGAATCACCAAAGAATAAAAAACTACATTAGTGGCAAATATCTAAACCGTTTCTTTAAACGAAGCATTAACGGTTGCAAAACGAAAATATATTGTACGGGTATCAGTAAAAGATAGTATAAGTAATAGTAAGTAGATATTCTATGGCAATATTGATCAAAGCACAATATACCGCATTAATAAATATTTCGTGAAACTAAGCCTTCTATTCATTCTTCAAGAACCGTCTTACATCACAGCTAACAAAATAGTAAGTAAGTCTACGTCGCGTTAATATATCCCGCGGTAGTTTCAACAAAAAAGACTGTAACAGAACTTTCTTTTTTCTTGGAGATTCTGTTTTCTCACAAGAGTTATGATCACATTTTAGGAAAATCTCTTCCTGCCTTGCGAAGAGTGGGTACACAACTATTTAATTATAAAATAAAACGGTTCTGCACATCATGTAGTATCTAAGGTATTAATGGCATAACTTAAATCTAAAAAAGAGTATGATGCAGAAATGAGACATTTTGAATATTAGGAATTTTCACTGTGAACCGTCACTCTTTTCTTTTCTGATCGTGAATGACACCGGCATAGTTTTTTGCGTCATAATATTAACAATGGCCACAGGTCAGTACTACTAACTTTATGAATAACTAATGAGTAACTTTACGCCAAGAGTCAAATCATTTTGCTTATTTTAAGATTCCAAATCACTGGAATCAATTCGAATTATACATGGAAGAAAAAGTTTCGTTCCCTACCGTGCGGAGAACGGGCACGCAGCTAGTTAGTATATAAGGAATGAAAGACTAAGTAGAATCATATGAGAAAAAAATATCTCACGTTGACATTCAGTTCTCTTCAAATGTCCCCGAATTACGAGAGAGCATCCAGACAGTGGCGGCTCGTGGGTTATTTAAATGGAGGTTCACAAAACAAATGTCGAAAATTAAATAGGCAGATACAACACACCTTACAAATTAAAATATATTTGCGTTTCCAGCAGTTAAAGGAAAACAATGCACGCAACTGAAAGAAAACAAGTAATATTTTGTCTTACATTTCGTCACCAAGATAAGTGTTAGCAAAGGTACAAGTCTTGATTCATTTTATTTCAATTTTTTGTCAAAGGATAGTATTGAAAATTGTCCCTGCTTTAGCTCCGAAACACTTCTTTTGCTCCCATCTTAATTATTTACACTAGTTTCTAAAAAAATATATTTTAGTGGAAAAAGGATAGAAATGAAGAAAATAATAAGAAAATGAAATAAAAATGGATTAACTAACCGAACGTAACAAACCAAGGGAAAATCCGGAAGAGATAACCGCAAAAAATGTCCCTTGTCCACACCGAAAATGTGCGAACGGAATGATATCAGAAGAGCCGTACTGCTTCTCAATTCTCTCCGCTTCTGTTCTCAGACAGCGGATCAGAAGGGAATTTTTCCGTTCGCACGGTCGCGATCGATTAAAGGCTGTACTGTAGAACCTACACTACAGTGCGTTAGCCATAATAAGAGTATTTTAATAATAGTGGGGGAAGAGAGTAAAACTGACGTTTTAAATTCACAAAAATCTAGAAGTGTACTTAATATTTAAAAAAAATAATAATTTGTCAATGTGTTTATTTTATATTAGCTGAAGTACCCGCCGTTGACGGGTTAGTATAAAAAAAAAAAATGAATGCAAATTTCAAAAAGCAAGAACTTTCGTTAGCATTGTAGCAGTACACAGAATGGATGTAGAATGTTGCCACAGTAAAGAAAGCGAAGTTATAACTTTTATGTATATTGTTTATTTGCCAGGAGAGGACAGCTCGCGTCACTGAATGTGTCGCTTAGAGCTACATATGCGTCCTTCCCGGAATTTCCCGCCACAATTTGGAACCTCATCAGAAGGTGGGGGGGGGGGGGGCTTCTGAATATTGGCACCCCTCGGAAACTGCTAGCGACCGCTGAGAGGACTTTCGGAACCAAGGATTTAACGTGCACGTACACCGCATGTACACTGTGGTCTTTAGTGGTATGCCGGTATCGAACCCTCAACCTTCGGGTTACGAGTCCAACGCCTTAACCACTGGGCTACCACAGCCCTATGTACATTGTTAAAATATTACAGGTTAGAGAGTAACTTAGTAATATTATTTCATTCGCTTTACTCCTAATTATGTGATGAGCGGACGAATATTTCCGCATATTGAAATAATTTTCGCAAAATCTCAAGATCTAATCAACATTTTTGTAAAATTGGAACCCTAGAATTTAAGTTGAGTTGAAACCTATCATGTCACCAAATTTCGTTTCATTCTCTGCAGTCTTTATTTCGTGATGCTGGAACAAAAATTTCAGCATTTTAAAACGATTTTCACAAAATCTCAAAATGTAATCAAAATATTTTTTAAATTCAACACCTATAAATTAAGATTAGCAACTACCTATCATATCACCAAATTTCGTATTAGTCGTTATTACGCGATGCTTGAAGAAATATAACCGCATTTTGAGAGAATTTTCACAAAATCTCAAAATCTAATCAAAATGTTTAAAAAATTGGACACCTATACTTTATGTTGAGCAACATCATGTGACAAAATTTCATATCATTCGCTTTAGTCATTATTATGTAATGCGTGAACAAAAGTTCACTCAGTTTGAAACGATTTTCGCAAAATCCCAAAATATGATTTTGTTTTAATTTTTTTTTAAGATGCTTATAGTTTAAGGTGCATGACCACCTATCATTTCACCAAATACCATTTTTTCACCTTTGCTATTAAGTGATGTGCGAACACAAATTTACGCAGTTTGAAACAATTTTCGCAAAATTTCAAAATCTAATCAAGATTTTTTAAAAATTCGACGACAATGTTTTAAGTTGAGTGACCACCAATCATGATACCAAATTTCATTTCAATCGCTTCGGTCGTTTTTACGTGATGCTGGAACACAAATTTACGCAGTTTGAAAGGATTTTCACAAAATCTCGAAATCTAATGAAGATTTTTTAAAAATTCGACGCTTATGTTTTAAGTTGAGTGACCATCTATCATGACACCAAATTTCATATCATTCGCTTCTCTCGTTTTTACGTGATACTTAAACAAAAAAGCGTCACGGACAGAATGACAGACAGACAAACTTTTTTTTAAATTTTTGAATTCCAAGAAGTGTACAGAAAAGTCTAATTTTATTTATATAGATATTTTACTTTGGGGATTCACGTACTCATCTCCTCAAATGGATGAGCCGCCACTGCATCCAGAACGTAATTTATGACTCAAGTACCGGATGATAGTACATAATAGGTGGTCTACGTGTAGACATAATGAATACACTGAAACCTCTGGACGATAGTCTTCCGACAACAAGGTAACTGAGGAGTCAAAAAATTTACGACTGATTTCTTGCACTTTCTAGATAAACATACACGGGTTATTGAAAAATATTTTGCCTCATGTTCAATTTGAAGACTGAACTGTGGGCCACAGCTTTAATGATTCCAGCTTTGATTTTTGATAATGATTGTATAAAGAATAAATTTTTATTAATGAATGTTAAAAATCAAGTTTAAATTTATCTAAAATACAAGATTGTTTAAATAATTTAAAAAGAATAATTTTACACTAGTATAGTGATCGGTGAATCTTTTATACGTTCTTATTAGAAATAATACTGCATTTTATTATACTAATAAGAGTTATATTAAAAGTTGCGTTATTAATTACCAAGCGGGTGGATCGTACACAGGAGCGCCCCGACACAGTAAGCAAGATAAGCAAGGGGCGCCATCTTCGGAGAGGCGCTATTTTGAACTCAAAACTGAGAAAAACTTGATCTGAATTTAAGAGAGTATTTTGGGTTTGAGAATGCCATTCTCTATTACCGATTAATCATATATATAGGCTTTTTTTTTTTTTTTACCATGGCTAATGCATAAAAGTTTGATTTGTAACACCATAAATATCCAAAACGAAATCCTCCAAGATCATTCTAAAAGTTTGGGAAAACTTGAGTAATGTTTTGACCTTGATAAAATACTGTAAACAAGAATTCTGGAACATCCTAGGAATATAGTCAGAGACAGAAATGGCCAAATATAAAAAACGCAGTTACACGACACAGAAGCCCTCAAGAGAGAAGAAAAAAGGAATGGGGAAGCTCAACTCGATTTCCAAAGAAAATCTTCTGAAATAGCTACAAACATTTCCTGTACAAGTCATTGTGAAAAGTTTGATTATAACTTTATAAAAAAAATTCATTTGTGATTGTTCTATTTTTTTTTCTTTTTCTGTCAACAAATAAAAATACAAACACAACTCCTTTTTTTTTCTTCTAAAATTTCGTAACATCGATTTGGCGCCCCTTTGGTGCTGCGCCCGGGGACAGATGTCCCCCCTTGCCCCCCCTAGCTACGCCACTGACCAGAGGCCTTGTCCCTGAGTTCGTAGTCTTTCCGAAGGATTGTATATTTGTGGATGGTAGGATGTTTATCAGTTTTGAGATAAGTTTCTTGAAGAGCAAAGCAGGCGGGATTGAGGTCCTAGAGAAGTGTTTACGGTCATCAATTTTATTCTGAAAGCCGTGGCAGTTCCATGAGAGCAACAATGCCATAATTATGTAATGTTATGGGCATTGTGCGTCTCCTTTGTAATCCCTGCACAGATATCAGGCAGTTTTGTTTCTTCATGTTCCATCGATTCTTCATCACTAATATCTGATTCTGATGGGTCTAGTCTTAAAATTGTGTCGTAAATATATGTGGCTGTGGAGGTACATTTTTCTTGCTAAATTTGTTATATTTTAATTTGTAAGTAGCTGTTTTACTAAGCTGTGGTCTGATTTGGGTAGAGCTATTACTTGTTACCTTTTTCTTTGGTGGAGTTTTTGGGGATGTAGAGCAAGGTTTGTTCTGTTTAAGAGTACTTTGTTTACTTGCTAAGGTATTGATGGTGGAAATATTTGATGGAGAGTTGGTCTGAATGGCTACTGATTTCGTAGATTTTACTATTGCAGCATAGGATAAGCCAGGTTTTGGTGTACGAGCTTCAGGGTATGAGATTCTTTGTATAGCACGTATTGACTGGATTTCTTTTTCAAATGCCCATTTAGGGCATGACTTTGAATATGATGGGTGTTCCTGTTTACAGTTGACACATTTTGCAGCTGCAGAGCAGGTATCACTGTCGTGGTCAGAGGCACCACAATGAGTGCAAGCCGGTGACCCACGACAGGAAGTTTTAGTATGACCGAACTTTTGACACTGGAAGCAAGGGATAGGATTTGGTACATATGGTTTTATGGGACATAATAGATAGCCAGCTTTGATATGGGTTGAAATAGTGGGTGACTGAAAAGTTAGGACAATATGTTTAGTGTTGATTGTTTGATTATTGCGTTGAATAGTTATTCGACGCACAGCACATACTTTTTCGTCTCTGAGATTTTCTAATATTTCAGCTTCAGAGCAGTGCAAAAGTTCGGGTTCTGATACGACTCCTTGCAAGATGTTTAGGGATGTGTGGGGTGTCACTGTAACTGTTTTTAGGCCAAAGTTTTTAATCTTCATGATTTTGGAAGCTTGTCTATTGCTTGAAACTTCTACTAACAGGTCTCCAGATCTTAACTTTTTAACTTTTTTGACTTCTCCTACATTATCGGTGATACATTTGTGTATTAAGAATGGGGATGTTTCATTAAAGTTACCTTCAACATAGTGTATGATGAAGAATCGAGTGCCCATGTTTGTTAATTGTGTTTCAATGTTTTTCATTGGTAGTGTACAGCGGGGCGTTGACGATAGACAAAGATTTTTGTCGAATCCATGTTGGGAGAATTGAGATTCGGACCAGACCGCACCACCCACCACGGAGCCCAACGAGGGGGTGTGCATTTGCACACCAGTGCTAGTCGGGTCTATACGCGCACAGTACATCCCTTAGGCAGCGTTCACCCTTAACGACGTGCCCAGTAGATTGCTTGATCCCTAGAAGTTGATAGAAATCAGTACCACCAGCCGATTGATATACAGGAGAACACTGTATACCTCCCGTTTACCCGAAGCCGAGGCCAAAGCAAAGTATTGAAATTTCTCCTGTGTTTATGGAAATTCTGTAATGATGATTTCCTTTACGGGAACACCCCTCAATTACCAGGATCCCCATTTCCGGGGACACGGGTCTCCACGCACCGCAAACACGTGGGTAGTTTACCGCCAATAGAAGCTGACGGCACAGGGCGACTGCAGCTTCTAAAAGGGGCCCCTTACCTCCACAGAGGAAACTACACTGAGGGGGAAAAGGAAGGAGACAGCTAAGAGGAGAGGAGGGTAGAACAAAGAAAAGCCAAAGATCGCTGGGGCCCCGGGATTGCGACACCCATAAAACCTAAAGTAGGTTTTCCCTGAGGGATTTTTACTCTTGAATATATTACATATTTTAAAACGTCTTACACATGAAAAGTCTTATACATGAATATATTACATAACATCTTGTCAATTATAATAATTTCTTGTCTCCGGTTTGCTGGACCCATAATTCTGTTCTGTTCGTAAAACTTAGACATTATATGTCAGCGCCAAAAGTGTAAAAAAGAAAGTTTTGTAATCGTAATTTAACTGTAATCGATCTCCGATGTAATTGTTATCGAAAGTTTTCACAGACAACATAATCATAGTATAATCGTAATTGGAAAATTGTTTTTTTTATGGTAATCGTAATATAATCATAATCAGGACAAAATATTTTCCCAGTAATTGTAATCTTGGTTTGAAAGTAAAAATTAATCATAATCGATTACACATGTGTGTAATCGACACGAAGTCGGGTGGGAATCCTGTATTAACTAAGCTGAAAAAATTTCTTGACATTCCATCAGTTTCTTTGACATATAATTTACTATAAAACTAAGCTGAAAATTTTTCTCGACAGATTTACACTCTTCCAATGTCGAAAGTATGTATTTTAGATGAATGTTGGCTGGCTAGGAAATTTCCAAATGGCACAGAGTTTTGAAAAGGGCCCCATATATGTACAGATAATTTAAAAATTCTAACCTATTTATTGTCTGACCATAAGTAATTTGAACAAATATGATTAGTGTTCTTCTGAGCCAGTTGAAAACACCCTTCAGTTCAAATAGCTCTCCAATAAGTGTATACAAGGGTTCCGCTATAGAATCCTTCTTATCTTCTTTGCTGTAAAAAAACAAAAAATTAATGGGCATTAGAGAATATTTATATGACATACTGTGCAATAATTATTTGCTTATGTATGCTGTTATTTAAGAACAGTATACAGTAATGTAAGCTAATGACAGCAATTAGATCATTGAGCAACTGCAATAGACTATTGAGATTCGTGATCCTCAAAATGAATGGATACATGTCTACCTGATAACTATGTTAGATACAGCATGTGGTGATGGTGCAGGTATGTGTAGCGAGCTTTTTAGTTTCTACTTACCAATGGGCCCTTTTACTACTGCCTTTGATAATGAAATCGAGGCTATTGTAGTGGACGTCCATCAACTGGCATTTTTGCCAATTTTTTTGTAAAGGCAGTCATAGTGTCTAAGGAGTGTGCTTCAATCTATGCAGAATAATCAAAATAACTCCCAAAAAATCTTACAGATTGCAGACCTTTGGCTGAGGCATTTGCATATAAAATTTCATTCCAATGGATTCCTGCATAATGTAGAATTTTGAGCAATGAAAAGGCTGACTCACTCACTAAGAAGGATGATAGGGCAATACATTAAATGATATCTTTTCACATGACTAAACTGTTAATTTAACTCTTAAGAAAATATTTAAGTAATATATGCTTCAACGGGCTATGGGTATGAGTTGGAGGATTCTGAGGGAGCAGAGAGCTGTTCCCAGTTTTCATCTGGTAGATATTTCGCACAGTAGTTTTCAAACGGTATCTTATTAAAACTTACAATGATGTTGAAAAATTTTTTGCTTTATAAAGGACCCCTATGGAGGAACATAATCCAATGTTAAAATAAAACTATACTCGCAACATGCATATATTAGAAAACCTATAAGCATTTTTAAATAAGAAACGGATTAAAACGGCACTAACAATAATAATCGTGAATTTCTTAGTTTATTTCTATAGAAAGTTTTAATAAAAATATCTCCTCCTTCTGATAAAAAAAGAGCAGGGATACATGCGTTAAAATTGTGGCGGAATTTTTATGTATATTAAAGCATTTGATGTCATAGATCCTCACTTGCGAATTGAAAATCCGGTACCCATTCGAAACCTCTATCAATAGGTTGAAAAAAAAAATCCTTTTTTCTAATCCTTTCCGTGTCAATGCAGCAAAATTATCTCATGCCATGATTTATTAATGCAATGGTGTAAGCAAGCTGTTTGCGTTGATGGTATTAAATTCTAAACATTAGGTTGCATTGAAATTTCATAAACAATCATCATTAGATGATTCTTAGTTTACAGAAGAAATTATTGTTCTGTTAGACTACAGAATTAGGTTAAAAAAAAACCTACCCATTACAGGTTTAAAAATTAAACACTTCTGTCTTCTAACATTTTAGCAGAGTGTAAAAATCATTGACAGTGAAATAAATTCCTGCATGTAAACAGACAGACTTTAGATAAAAGCTTTTTATTAAAAATAACTGATAAATAAATAAAGAGAGCAACTACTACTCACAGGACTGTCCACCGACTGTTTGCAATAACATATAACAAAAAGGGGCCAAGATCGTCAGCCACATCTTCCTTATTGTTGGATGTTTCATGTCTTTTAAATTAAACTTAACTCTGCTTAAATGTAATTTTAAATCGTAATTATTAAATTTCGAAAGTATTTTAAAAATAGTTCCGTTTTTGAAGAAAAACTTTTCCCTTTCCTAAACTTTTTATAACTAGTATAATTGCTTTAGTTTTAAAATAATTCCTACGTAAACACTCAAATTTTAACTGTATAACCTGGAAACATCCCGTTTTCTTTCTCTCTCCCTAAATGCATACTTGCATGGTATTGTTTACAAAATGACTGGATGTATCGGGGAAAACTCGAATTTGAGATGTTCCTCTTTTGCCTGCAATTCGGCATTCAGTGATTTTTCTGCTCATTCCCACTTGCGAACGATTACGATATTTTGAGTATGCAAATTTTGCTTAGGCTAGAATTAAATGTCCAAGAACGTATGCAAATCTTTTGACGCTTTTTGCGTGTCTCGTTTTGATTGGCTGCTAGGTATGTAGCTTAGTATATACGCTCGGGAAGTTTCGTATCTCCTCACTTCTTGTTATTGAGTTCAGATCAGGATGGTCTGTGACTAGCAGCTCTCCTGCAAGGATTGTAGGTATTATGGCAAGTTGTCATGTTTAATCTTTAAGTATCATTTCCTCCCTAAAAGCATAGGGTCTTAAAACTTAAAATGAATAAATAAAGAAATTTTGATAATGTATTCCTAGATTTAAATATTGCAAAATTTGATAGCTTCTTTTTGGCCGTATTGCATCCAGCTAATTTAGTTACAAATGTAACTGATATTTTGTAAATGAAATTTAAATGTTGAATTTTCATGCAAATGTCTAGAAAAATAAAGTTTTTTTTATCACTTTTTCATCGTTAATTCGGTTGAACAGACAACAACCCTTCACTTATGAACATACAAAATTTACATACTCCGACGTTTTCAGATGGAAAAGATGAATGCTAAATAAAAGAAACCAAGGAGCAAAACGAGTGCTACAATAAAAACATTGTTTATTGTTTCCTGCCTAATCAAAAATAGAAGAAAGAAACCAAACATCATTAGCAACGCACAGAAAGAAAAACTCACATTTACTCACCCAATCCACTACTGTTGCGGTCTGGCTGTAAAATTCTCCAACCGTGCCTGTAAAATGAACCTCCGTATCCCAATTAAACCCAATTGCAATATCTTTAAAAGAATTCGATCCGATAAAGACAAAATAAACCCTTTAGAAACAGCAGGTGTCTACAAAATAAATTTTACTTATAGAGAATCTAACCTTCCCGGACATTACATCAGTGTAACAAAAAGAAAAATTAAAGACAGAATTAAAGAGCACATTAACGATATAAAGTATAATAGACGAAGTACTGCCCTCTCCCGCCTAGCATTAAAAGAAAATATAGATATAAGATTTCATAAATGTTAAGAAAATAAATAATTATAATAACCACAGTTATAGTTTAAAACGGGAAGCGTTGTAAATAATAACACAAGAGGGGGCCGTCAATGACATGACGCATGTGCAGATAGAGGAGACGTGGCTCAAGTTGGTGAAGCGGGGAGCGAGCCGAGCAAGCTCAGTTCCGAAGATGGCAGCGACCTAGCTGCCGAAAGTGCTAAAAATGGTTCATCTTTTTTAAACCTTTAGAGATTTTATTGGCTTTTAATGATTTTAACTTTATAAAAAATCAGTTGTTAACTTATCAAATTCAACATGACAGATTTAATTTAATAATGAAGCAAAACCCATATAAATGGGAAACTTAGGAAAAGGATTAACTGTTGGGTCAATTTTCCCCAGATGCATGTGAATATGCATTAGAAATTAGAACCACTTAAAAAGTTTTCAGGTTAAGGCGCTCCTCCCCCTCTCATACAGTAGTCATTTCATGTTAAAGCTATAAGTGTGTATAAGTATTTTAAATATATTTCTTTTCTAAAAAAGCTTAACTGTCAGAAAAAATTACTTTGTTTTACTTTTGAAGGAGTTGCTTTTTCATATATATGCGAACAATTATAATAAATACAATAAAAACCTTGCAGTAGCAATATTCCATAAAATGATAATAATGATATTCCATACAATGATATAAATGATATTCCATAAAATCTGCATAGGTAGATTAAAAGATCATTACGATTAGATTGATAGGCAATCACATTCTTTTCATGGCAGTCAAATTCACCCTTATGTCACATTCTTTTTGATGAAAAGTAAATGTCTATTTATGGATAATATAGAGTAACTCGGCAGTGCCTTTTGGCAACTTGTAAAAAATACACTGCAATGTATTATCCAATTTTTAACTACTATCTCAAACACTAAGGGAACTATTTCCCTATCACCCAATTATACCACACAGAGCATTTTTCATCTTGAAAATGGATCAAATGTTGCAATTTTTGCCTGTTTCTCTGATAGATACAGAAAGGATAGATTCTGACACAGGATCATTGACCTTGCTATGCTAAATTATAAAAATAATTTAATTTGGCTTGATCTGGGTGTTTGATTTTTGTTGTAAGGAATTGCAGTATGAGTAATCACTTATCAATGGAATTTATTTCATAGATATGGATATTTCCAAATCCGTAACTCTTTAAAACAAAGTTGAAGAACAAAGTCATATATATTATATTAACTTTTTGCATGATCATGAATGCAAGAAAGTGTCATTTTGATTTTAACACATTCAAATGCTTTATGGTTTCAAAAGCAAAGACCACAATCTAATGAATTCTTGAGATATGCTAATTCCAGATGAGTGACCTGCACATATGAGCCTGAAGGGTACTAATTACAAGGTGAGGGTTGAACAGATCCAATAACATCAATGGCAGGTCATAGTTTCACCTGCCTCTTTGTTAGGAAAAGTAACTGTAAACCTTACCTTAAAGGTTCCATGACATGTGGTTGTGTTTTTCTTTATTATAACTGAATGCTGTATAACTTAACTTTAATTATTTGCCTTAAAGTCTAAAGGCACAGATAGCTCTTATTTTTCTTAGTTAAAGTTTGTACTTAGCACTATTCTAATATCAACGCTTCAAACAAGCACCTAATTGCTGCAAAACGTTTTGCATAATGTGTTTCTGTTTTTGGCCGCTAGAGGCACTGTACTCCCGGCGACTTGCCGCGGAGCTATTTTCTCCTTTTTCTTTTCACGTCACAGGTCTGCAGTCATTAGTGACGTCGTTGCCTGGCCGACAGTATAAGAGTTTATAATAGTGTATAAGAGTCTATTTCTTTCACAATTGATGCGTTTTCACTTTTTCGATTCTTAAAAGCTGTAGAAATGAGTGGTTTCACTTAATTGTAAAATTTAACAACTTAAGTGGCAACAAAGGATTCCGTTGCTACGGAAACTATAGCATACCTGCCAACCTCCTTAAGCCAAAAACAGGAAGACTCTGGTTGAAAAAACAGAAGATTTCACAAAAAATCAGAAGACAATTTTTAAATATAAGAGGTAAAAACAGAAGACCCCCAGTTTACCACCATTTCTCATTATTTTTTTTATATTAGTAATGCATGGAAATTAAAACAAAATTAAATAGTAATAGAAAAGAGCTTACCTGAAATTTTTATACAAAACAGAGAAAAATGGAGTATTTTCACAAAAATAAAAAAAATTTAATAGATGGAATTTCGACTATTTTTAACCAAAGTACGTTAAAAAATAAACAGATTATTTTTTTTTTTTGAAAAATTATTTTTTATTATTATGAAAAAAATTATTTTCATAACAAAGTATGTTAGCTTTAGTTTTCAACACAAATAAATTTTCTAATGATGAATTACTGACGGAGGAATGAAATGAAGTCCTGTTTTTTATTATTATTATTTTTTTTTTTAAACTATGGATAAAAGACTTGCTTACAAATGCTTTGACCTAACCCATACAATAGCATTGTGCTGTTAGCTGTTGAAATGATTACCTTAATAAATGACTTTGAAATGGATTTATTTATTTACCAATTTTTTATAATAGTTTGCAATACAATTTAATATATCATCTAAAAAGATAAAAAAACAGAAGATTTTATCTTCTGGCAGAAGACAGGAAGATAGCTTAAAAAAACAAAAGTCTTCTGTCAAAACCAGAAGGGTTGGCAGGTATGCATAGCAATGTTAAAAATAGAACATGAAATGAGTTATTCATGTTTACTTTGCTAGGACTGCCATATTGGCGAAATTAACACCGCCAGTCGATGGCTAATAGCTCAAACCACAAATTAAACTTGACACTAAAGGCAATACGCAATACTCTGTTTGGCGGAATTTAAAAAAAAATATCTATGCATACGCTAGTGACATCGGCTCATCTCAATTGTGGAATGGAATTAATAATATGTACAGAGTTGCACTACATTTGAATATTTTTCGCCAACTTTGCTAAGAAATGTACTAAAGTAGGAATCGACAAACATTTGAATTCGTAAAACAAAAAATTTATTAGACAGTATTAATTACGCCTTTCTAACAGCTTCTTGTAAAAGAAACTTCTGTAGCGCTGCTTTAACAAATAAGAATCAATTATTTATTACACAGTACTTCGATCGCAAAAATGCCTACATACACCATTTTGCGAGATTTTTTTTGTTTTCAGGGAATCATTCGAAGCATTGATTTACCAGCAATCAAAATGGGAAATAGTTGTCTACATGTGAACATGCCTATATGCATATGCGCACACATCTCTGCAACGCTCTTGGACTATAGTGACTTAAAAAAGATATTTCTTTTGGGTAACTAAAAGAAATTAAAAAAAAAAAAACTTGGAATTAAAGCAAAACTATCTGCAAGACCTTTGAATGTATCAGCGTGCACGCGTGCGTCTATATTATCTGACTATGTATATATATATATATATATACAGGGTGTATAGAATAACCCCACATAATCCTAAAATTTGTAACAGAAAAAAGTTTCAAGATTACCTATCACTATCATCTAAGAAAAGCAATTCTTCATCATCTGATTCTTCAAACTGGCCCAATGTATTCTGGACACTAAAAATTAAGAATTTAAAACAAAATAAGTAAGTCAACTTATAACACAAGATATCAAAAACAAAATAAATAACATACAATTTCAAAAATACAATAAAAGATTCTTTCAAGCAATTACATTAAGAGTTTAAAGAGTTATCAGATCTTTCTTTAAACCTCTCTCTTTATATAGCTTATAAAAATATTAACCTCTTCTACTGGCAAGGACATACCTTTCATACATGCAATATATGCATGCTGATGTAGGAGTATTAAGAGAACTCCAACTGTTGAACTTTATATACAATGTAACTTGAATCAATTCAAATTTGTTTAATTCGAAATTCTGGATAATTCAAAATTTTTGTTCAGTCCCTAGAAATCTTTTAAATTTAATTTTTCTCTTTGCGAAATTGCATGCAAATTTGGAATTTTGGGATTTTTTGAACTTTATCACTGGTCCCTTCAACTTTAAACTATCCAAGTCTGGGGGTATTATTTTATAAAACAGTTACAATTTTTTTAAAAAATGGCTCAAGTAATCTGTCAAAATTAAATGCTTAAAAACCTACCCCTTGAAAAACTGAAGAAGATTGAACTTAAATGGCTTTTTAACAGGGCAGGGAGGGTGTTTCATGTACTCGGGACTAGGGCTTAAAAAATCGTACAATGCTTCACTTTTGTTCAACCCATCATCTTTTGTAACTGCCTAGAAGAAAGCAAAACAATATTAATCAATGGATCAGCAGAAGAAACTTCTTCAAATTTTATCAGTTTTATAAACAGAGATTTTAAAAAATATTTTACATTGAAAAATTTATAAGAATAAATGTAGTAGCAATTTAATTCTTTTAAAGTTTAAAGAAACAAATTTATAACCAATATGAAAATAACTTCCTTTTCTTTTATCTTCCCATTTTTTTCTCTTTTGAAAATGGAGTGCATGATTATATAATTGTAAATGTGTCTTCCGAAATAAAAGCAAATTTTGTTGATACATAACATTAACGAAACTATATTTTCTACGCATGTACTAGAATAGTTTTTTTTATGATCTCACAAATTCTCTAAGTTAAATAAAATGAAATCCATAAGGTAAAACATTAATTTCCCCAACAAATTTAAATTAATTTCCCAACAAATTGGCAAAAGGGCTATAAATCATATAGAGAAAAATCATTTCCAATTTAAGTATCATATCCCCGGGTTCTGTCGGCATTAAGGCCTAAGAAAACAAAATGGTGCAATGATGCCAAGGTAAAAAAAAAAAAAAAAAGAAAAGAAATAATGAATGATATACTACTAAGATAACATTTAAATAACAGTTTATTGGATATTCTTAAACATCATCCTCTTTACAACCTTTAAATTGATTCCTTAACATACATAATTACTCAAAGTTATATCAACCATTACTTAAATTTTCCAGGTTACTATATTCAAATTCAAACCAAAAACATGAATATCTAACAAAAAAATTGCCGACTAAAAATTAAAAAAAAAGAGATAGGAAAGAAACAGAGAAAATATATATATATTGACTTATCGACATGTTGAATAATTGGAGGCCCCCTTTATTATCGTTCATCTCCTTGTCCTCGTCTCACTCAATGTGTCATCTCCTCATCCATCATCTCTCGAGTCAAAGTGGAAAGGAAGAGAAGGCTCTACGAGTTTTCCCAGCACTTTTATTTATAGCTGATCCGTCATAGAACTTCCAAAACCATGCGCTCGAAATAATCCCGTATTGTCATAATTTTGTCTTCATGTGCATGCAGAGTGTAGTAAATGTTGGGTTTGTAGGGTATTGTAATATTATTAATTTAGCTGGATGTTATTTATTTAGCTTAGTAGAAATAAATCCAGAAAAAATATAAAATTATTGCACGTGGTTGCTTGCTGTAGTGTTTATCTGCCGATTTCAATGTCATACTATATCGAATTACTTGTAATCGATATCAAACTTGGTGGAGAGAGTTTTTTTTTTTTTTTTTTTTTTTTTTTAAGGAATTATAGAAAAATCAATATTAGCATGAAAAAAAAACTTTTAAATCACAACTCAAAGTTTTACATATAATTCCAAATACAATATGATGTCTACTCATAAAAATTATTTTTTTTAAATGTCAGCATTGAGAAAAAGAAAAGTCTGCTCTATCACCATAAAAACACATGAAAAATTATTAACTTTAATTAATTCACAAACGTAATATGATATCACTAAAATCATTTTAATTACCAAAGTTTGTTTTTCTCTTTAGCAACCGTGTGTATTACCACTCACATGTAAACAAATGAGAAAAAAAGTGTGTGCCATGCAGAGTAATAATTCCAAAAAAATTTACTTAGTTAATAAAATTAGTTACACAAAATATTAATATATAAAACTTGACTTTACTTACACACAGATTGATTGCACAATTTGATTGTTAACAAAATTCATTTAGGCCTAAAAGACTAATCTCTACATATATCAAATAACAGTTATACTATATGCAAACTAAGGTAATGACCTTAGGTCATTAGCCAAATAAAGCTTAAAAGTATTTTAATTAGGAGTCAGAAAAAAATTTGAACACTGCTTCACAATGTAATAGAGTAAAGCCCGATTATCTGCACAACTGGGTGGCAAGGATGTCACAGATAATGAAAATCAATGATAACCCATACACGTCTAAATCAGTCAAAATAATAGGAAACAAAAAGAAATACTGCACTGTTAATGAAACATTTTTTAAAATAACTTAAACATCTTAAAAAGTTTTTCTAAACAATCAGTCACTAGTTTTCGCTTTTTACTTACAAAACACCGTTTCTTTATACTTGATTGTACTTTCCTTTAAAATGAGCTTTGTCAGATTTGTATCGTAGTCTTGTTCCTCTAAATAGTGAAGTCAGAGTTGGGCATCCTTAACTAAAACATTAGTTGAACTAAACATTCAGTTAAAAACAAATAGTTGTTAATTGAACACAACTAAATGTTCAAGTAAAGCAGTTAGTTGATGGTCCAACTAACTTGGCTCAAAAAATTAGTTTTATTTTTCTGTTCAACTAAAACTAATTTAGTTGAGCGAAATTTGTTGACTCTACAACTAAAACAAATAGTTGATAGTTGTACTTTCAACTAACAACTAATAGTTCAGGTGTAGTTTTCAACAAGCAACTAATAACTAATAGATTACAAGAAGTAAATGTTTATTCGCTATCGGATTTTGAGATCACAGAGCTATCAGAAGAGGTGATCAATACACTTGCCTACTTGAGACATTAAGGTCACTAATTTTTGAATCTTCACACTGTAGAGCATATTGTATTTTCCCTATTATTAGCTTGGATTTTTTTTTAAAGGTTCATAATTAAAATTTTGCTTTCACGGAGACACTCGTAAATAATCAAGGCTCTACTGTATCTGCATAAAATATAGACTAAGTACTAAAACTAAGAAAAAAAATATAGAAGTAGGAATACAAAAAAATCATACATATATAATAACACAATAGTGTCAAAATCACAAAAACAGAAAAGATATTGGACCTCATTAATCAGATTACTGAAAATCTTTTTGATTACTGAAGAGCTGTTTTTCCTGTTAGTCAGTTTAAGTCTACTAATTAATGATTAGGTACACAAAATGTAATTCATTTTACTTCTGCTGTAAATAGTAGACTAAAAAATTTTTTTTTATGCTCTCTAGTAATGGCAGATGACATTTTAATGCAAGCAATATATTGTTTTTAATGCAAGAATTTTATATTTAAAAAAAAAAAAAAAAAAAAGCTGACAAATATTTGACATGCAATTTTGGATAGAATTTTATTTTTCTGAAAAATGCTGATAAACAAAAGAAAATTGCAAATTATCAGTCTTGCTCCAGATTTTTCTTTCTTTCTTATGTAAAGGTTGAAAGTGTCAATTATCAATTTTAATTAAAATCAAAGACTAAATTAAAAATCTACACTAAAATAAATACAATGAAACATTTAAATGAATTCACAGTGGTAAAATTTCAAATATACACACTTACAGAAAGGAAAGTCTGTAGAGAATGTTTGGCTTTCTCAAGATAATTTTTGTCAAGACTTTTAAACCTAGGTTTCGTAGGTAAATCAATTTTTTTCAACCAGTAGGCAGCCTACATAAAATGATTAAAATTTTAGCATTCCTAGCAAAAATGGCATAAATCTATAAAAGTATATTTTCATTGTAGAATTTTACACTCAAAAAGTAACTTTACAAATGAAAACACTTACAGGTACTAGCTTTTGATGAAGGCTATGAAACGAAATCAAACTGCGTGTGACAATCCAACCAACCATTTGCTTAGAAGTAATTTCAGCATCATTTGCTAAATGTACTCTTATAACAAAATATGGAACAAGTTTGTCATTTTCTTTTTTTTCCTAAAATAAAATAAAATTTTAAAAAGCTATAGCATGATAAACAACAGCTTGTAACAAGATATTCTGAAGTGTTTCTTAATTTATTTAATGTAAAGCACAAATTATGTTTATTTTGTATGCTTTTTTCTTAATTTTCTTTCAGAATAAAAAACATAAATGTAACTATCTCATTGCTTTATCCATTTCAGAAATTTTAAAAAACAATTTTGTACAATAAATTTTACTGAGATTGTCTGCAGTTTATTGAATCACAAAGTTTTGTAAGCCCCAAAATAAAGTTTATGTTCAACTCCCAATACATCTTCTTTAAATCCATAAGTACTTGAAATTATTTTCTTTCAAGAAAACTGTAATTCACTGCTTAAGAGCATTGAAACATTTATCTCGTACTCCGAATCCTAACTTCTCTTCACTTCAAATAGTTTGAGGAGGCGTGGCAGCTTTGGCATTTTCCCGTGCTGACAGCTGTGACAGATCAACAGGAAGGGACACTCTACCTTCTTGAACCAATTAAGACTCTAATGCTCCAGCCGTTTTTTGTGGTCAAGCAGATGACTTCAGAGAGCTGTATAGAATGCTTATTTTCTTCTCTTGTGCGATTTCAGAAGCCTTGAAATTGCATATTCAGAAAATGCACCTCGTTGTTGAAACATAGAAAATTTATATATTTCATTCATACATAGAGAATTTTTATTTATACATAGAAAATTTATATATTTTCTTTCAAAGCATTATGAATTTTTCCAATAAATATGTACGTGGTTGTTTTCAAAGAAGGCTTTACGTCATTTAACCCAAATGAAAGTTGTTTCTATTCAAAATTTAAAAAAAAAAAAAAAAAAACTGGCATCAAATTAGTGGCGTCTCCTAACTTCAAACTCAGGTAAAAAAGAAAAAAATATTTGTCCTACGAAAGTCTTATAAAAATAACAAAACTAGAAAGCTGTTTATATCTACATGATGTACTGTGTATGCAAAACATGAGTACCTGAGAAAAAGGGTGTGATATTGTGCTGAATACCCAATACCCTTCTCATGGTTAACCTGTTCACTCCGATTGTTTACAATAACAGGGTGTCCACCGGCGACTGAAAAGGCGACTTTTTTGAATAAAAAAACATCATTTTCATGCTGTTTTCAAGTGTTTGGCTGCTTGTACCTTACTCCAGGTGACTTATTTAAAAGTTAAGATTTCTGTTTTTCTCAATACCCCCTTTCTTTTCAGTGTTGCACCTGGTCATTTATCAAACATTCTAATCAGTTTTTTTTAGTTGTATTATTAAAAATGCTTCGTTATATATAACTATCTTCTTTTAATTTATCATTTCAATCATTCCTTTTCAAATGAAGCTAAATGACATATGTTTATTTTCTAACTACATGCTACTACTTTAGCAACAAAAATTTAAATGGCTACTAAACTGGTGACTTTTTTTATGTCAGTGAGATAACTAATGATACTATTTTTGCCGCCTGACATTCGTGGACACCCTGCAATAATGGTGAATCTTCCCTTCTGTGCCCAGCGTTGCTTCCCAGGTTGACTCTTATGCATTGGGTAGTGGATATTTAATTATAGTTGCTAAGAAACAATGCTGGAAAGAGAAGAGAAACTTTACCATAATGTTTTTGCAATGTTTGAAAATTTTAAATGAAAAATCATGGCCTGCCAATTAGAAAGTTCGGGACTGCTACTGAGATTAGGAAATTTATAATACCTATATATGTATGTATGTATATGTAAGATTAGGGCGCTACGGGAAAGTTGTGTAGTCGTGGACCGGAGGGAGGCAAGGCTGTTGAGGTCTCCTGGCATTGGGTATAACACGGCTCGGGACTCTGGATTAGAGCAGCTATTGCGGGGTCTGGGCCGGAAGGGTCCTGGTTGTTGAGGTGGCCGGTCTTCGCAGGCTGGCAAATGCCGGGAGTGATCGGTGAAAATCCTTGGGCACACCTTACAGCTGCTGATGGATTAAAGGAGTCGGAGTCAAACTACGATTACATGATTTTATTGTATGACTGGATACATATTTCTTAGGCAGTTGCGGTCACGCGAAAGTCCTGCTCCTGAGCTGATGCAGCTTCTTTTATTAACTTTTAAGGTCGTGTCACATGATCAAAGAACATTGCAATTATTGGCCAAAAGCTAAATCTGGGCAGAGGTTTTTGCTAGGTTTGTTATGAGGTTTGTTATGACTTTTAAGGTGCCTTTGTGGCTGGCTGTCTAGCAAATTACAAAGGAATTGCAAGGGACCATGTAGTAATTGCAGTTTTTGAAAGCGGATTACATTGTTCCAACTGAATTAAACTGCATAGTTCCAGAAATATGGGATTTTCGTGGGCTTTTGATTTGTAATGTTATAGAACATCCCCCCATCCGAGAAGAGGCTGACCACCAATGCCGCATTGGAGGGCAGACTCACTCAGAAGAGCGAGAAAAATTTAGAAAAAGCCTTTTTTTTTTTTTTTTTTTTTTTTTGAGAAAAAGGAAATTTAGGTCATGTGGCACAATGTAATAAATTTCAATCAAAATTAAATATGCATTGCAAATTATGTGGACTGATTATTGTTAAGTAGACAAAAATACGTAGTTGAAAAGTAATAATATATGAGCACAAGGATTTAAAACTTTTTCCACAACAATGGACTTCAAAGACAACAGTCAATTTGTGCTGATGCTGTTGTTAAAGTTCCAAAAATGTCTCAGTTTTTTGTTCAAGTCCTCACACACAAAATATCACTAAAATTATTTCTTGTATAATGCTATAAAAAGAACACATTTGGTTGTATATACCATAACTTCCTTCTCATATAATTTCTCTCATTTGTATTATTATTTACTTTTTTTTATGGCTTCTTTAATGCAAATTGTAAGGCACTTCTCTTTTAACTAAATTCTCTTTTCTGGGTTTTTCTTTTGGGTAATCATGCTCATGTGTTTGAGGTACCTACTTGTTTGAATGGTGTAACCCTAACTCCATAATTTCGAGATCCCTTGTAACCTCCTCTAATGTTAAGCAGGTAGGGGGTGCATAAGTGTTTGTGTAAAAAAAAAAAAAAAAGTGGTTTGCTTTCTCCCTACTGTGTGCCTTGACAAATAGAGATGAAAAGCTGTGGCCATGTAGTGGACCAACTTATTCTTCCAACAGGATATGACAGTCCAAAAAATTACATCTTGTGAAGGACAAGATGCGAAAAAGGAAGGGGGACATTCGTCATACCTGTGGAAGTTTTTCAAAAAAGGAAAAGGGGGGTTTAAGGAGTGGCCATCCCAAAAAAAGTCTTTCGGCATTGTCGGGGTTGTCTACATTTTTTCTGTTTTTCAGCACCAATGGTGTGATGGAAATATCACATGTATTCCTGTTTTGCCTTTTCTTCCATAAGTATTAATTTTACAATGTGTGTACTCCTGGTTCTTCCCCCCTTTTCCTTTTTAAAATGTTTTCCCTGGCTTGCCAGTTTTTTTGTGTGCTTCCAATATGGCGGCACGCTTGCACCACGTGTTCCTTCTTCAACAGTCAGTGCGATTTTCGAGCATCTCGCCAACTCTTCATAATGAGGATCATAAGCGCCACTGGCAATCCGGCCATCACCTCCACGGCAAAATATTTCATCATTCCCCGGGATGACGTCAGGGGTTTTCTGCCCGCGCTTACCTTTGAACCAATCGCGGCGCTTTCTCCTTCCTGCCTGTGACGTGTAGTCGAGGTTGCCGAGATAATTGGCGATGGCGAGCCGGCTTTAAAGAGCAAGACTTCACTTCACCTTTTCGTCACCCCATAAGTATGACGCGCTAAGGAAGCGCTCCCCAACACGAACAACGTGGCCTTTTTGCTGGAGCCGGCAGGAACAGTACCGTAGTAAATGTTTTATGACCCACAAGTCTCCGTAGGCAAATAAGACACCCCCTCCTTATTAAATTACTTCGGTTTAAATTTTTCAAATGATAAAATGCTGCAAGCGCCCCTTTTTCTGTAGTATTTGACTATGTTACATGGCGTGTGCGCCATTTCGCCTTTTCTAAGTACACCATCTATAATCTATCTCCTTCTTGAATAAAACCCCTTTAAATGTTCTTTCGCACTAATGTTAATGTACCGTACATTCTGCCAGTGAATAAAGTTTTCCTGTTAGTAAGTCTAGTTAAAGTGTTTGTCTTTCATGTGTGGTTCCCTTTTCTCTCACGGAAAATCTTCAAGCCCTGAACTACTGCTGGGGTAAGTCTTTGGTTTCCTTCTTTTCATATCTTTTGTGGTCACTGTATGTTATATTTCTCGTAGGACTTTTTCACAACGCCATGTGCTGCGGCTAGCCTGATCATAGGTCAATTATAGCGTCTCCTTGGTCGCTCTTGCAATGCCCGAGTTTACGCTATAGTAAATGGTGCCGTTGACCATCTTTTTTTATCTGTTTGCTACCTATACCGAAGCACATTCCGAGTCCAATATATGTTGATTTTGTCCGCTTTGTTACGTTAATACTTGAGTTACGGCTCTTCTTAATGTCCGTTTTCGGCACCGATCGTTCAGTTCTGGCCATTATTTTTATTATCTGCTTTTCCCATTCATGGAAATAATATTTTAATAGCTTTTGTATACCAGATTACTGCAGTGTCTTTCGTCTTACGGTGACCAATTCCTTTTATAATAGTATTTTTTTCATCATAAGTTTTATGGTACATGTTGTAGTGCATTTTGTTGCAATGTATGCATTGTATGTTTCGGTAATTTCTAAGTTTGTGCATTTTTGTGTAGAGTATTCGTAGGCCCTATTATTCAAAAAAAAAAAAAAAAAAAAAAAATTACACTAATTTGTTTCATGCTTATTCATAGTTACATTGGCATCAATTTTATTTAATAATTTTGTTTAGCTGGTATCTACATTTGTATTTAAGTGATTTTTCTTAGTTACATACTTCATAATGTATAAAATATCTCCTTTTTGAATAATTGCCTCCAGACATATTTCATCCTAGTTTTCTTCCACCCTTTTGTGCCTTGCTGACTCCCTCATTGCCAGCTACAGTTTTTTATATTTTGCCTCTATGATATGGTCAATAGTTTAATTTATTCTGAATTGTCTGAGTTTTTTTTTTTTTTTTTCTCTCCCTGAAAGATCATCTCTTGAAAATTCAAGTATTACATTGAGTTTTTGTAATTTCTGTTATTGTTATAATAACCTTTTTGCCCTTTTTTTGGACTCATTACCCGCTTCACCCTTTTTCTTCTCTGCAATATATATTACCGCTTTCCTTAACTGTAGCTATGCCTCGACCAAATGGATCAATCAGTGCGAATAATGACGAGAACTCTGTTCATCGCTCATTTATTCCACACCAGGAACCCTATGATGGTGATCCTGCTTCTCTGGATTTCTTTATTTCTCAAATTAATACCATAAAATCTCTCAATGGATGGGATGATAGTATGGCCTTGTGCTACCTCAAGTCTAAACTTGTTGGACCGGCTAGAGATTTCTTTGTGCAATCAGCTCAATTGCAGGATGAGACGTCTTATGCAAAAGTCGTGGATAGTTTCTCTCAATATTTTAAATCTGATGCCAATCCTTCCATGCTTGACCTCCAGTCTATTAAGTTGCTACCAGGAGAATCCGTCAGAGCCATGGCCCACAGACTTTCTAATATGGTGTCGAGGGTATTTCCATCTTTAAAAGACGAACATGCACTGAATGAGATGAAATTAAATCACTTTATGCTTGGTCTTTCCTCCGTGATTAAAACCAAGGTTCTCGAACTTGAAATCAAAGACTTCAATGCGGCTGTTGCAAAAGCACATCATCTCGTTTCCATACAGGCTTCTGATTCTTCTTCAGGTACTGACTCTTTGAATTTTTTAAGTGCCAAGGTAGATGCGATGCAATCTTCTCTTGAAAAATTGGGGTAATGTTCCTCAGATAATTCTTCTTCCTGTTATAATAACCTAAGACAAAATTCTGTGTTTAAGTCACGTGGTCATAACGTTCGTAATTTCTCGAGAAGCCGTTCTAGCAGAGGTCGCAATCCTTATAAGATAGATTTCAATAGTCAATTTCCAAACCCACAACGATTCAGAAATAACAGCCGACCATCATACTTTCATAATAACAGGTCACGTGTCTCTTGCCAATATTGCAACAAGGCAGGACATGTTCTTAGCAAATGTTTCAAATTTCAAGATGATATAAAATCTGGCAAGCTGTCACAAGATTTCGGTGCTGTTCCTGCCCCCTCCCGAGGTCACATCCCTAATACCCCCTCACATAATTCTTTTTTAACCTAAGGCCAACGCTACCTGTTACTGGTGACAGTAGCGGGCCGAATCAGTCTTTTCACCAGGTGCCAAAGTCAACTTTGTCTGCAACGGCACAACCCTTCATTCCTTCATCCAAACCGTCCATAATTCCTCGTGAAAACAAAATTAGTCAACAGCATAATACGCAAAAGATAATAATTTCAACGTCGCAATCCACACAGACTGACCCTGTCACAGTTCGCAATAGTCAGAATGAAATACAGCGTGCCACACAAACTGATAATATCCTGCCACACTTCATATTTAACAACGTCGAAGGCACTTCACAATCTCTACCGATCATCCAAATTTCGATTGCCAAGGACGACATGCATGTTCTCTTAGATTCCGGTAGTACTGTAAATGTTTTAGATGAAGATTTTTTTCACTCTATTAAACTTAAGGTTAAATTCAAATATATATCGCGTAAAGTAAATATAAAAACCATCAATTCAAATGTGAACTTTTCAGCATGCATAATTCTGCCATTCAAGATTGGATCAAAATTTCATAAGGCTCATTTTTTCATCACCCCTCTTCATAGCCAATTCAAAGCCATTTTAGGCTTCAATTTTCTTTCTCAAAATAAGGTTGTTCTAAATTTATCTGATAATTCTATTACAATTAATGATATTCCGCTGCCTCTCTGCAAGGTACGAGAAGCTACTGACCATATTTCTCAAATGCAAGAAATCGATATCAGCAATAATGTCCACTTACTTAGAAAAGTATGCATGCCTCCACAGGAAACCATATATGCTGAAGTCAAAACATAAAGAGGCTTCAAAGATCAATTTATCTTCCTACCCAAATTTCACAATGAATCAATTCAGGCCGACCCGTCCATTCACTCGTTTAATGATATCTGTGCTGATACGGCTACTCAAGAGTCAAACCCTACCAATAACTTTTCTTATCATCAAAAAGTTGTTGATGTTGATCTGATATTTTCAATTCCACTGACGAATACGTCTGATGTTCCTCTTTATTTAAATAAAAATCAAATCATTGGCCATGTTGTTCCAATTTAAGAAGATGATATTTCATCAGATAGCAATAACTATTCCGTAAATGATTCTCATCAAATAAATTTGATTCTTCCAACTGAAGAGGTCCTTAATAAGCGTAGGCTTGATCTCTTGCCAGCCGATTTTAATCTTGACCATCTGCCCCAAGAGACTCTATTCCAATTCCTAAAATTTTTTTCCAATCATTTCACTGTTTTCTCAAAAGAACTTGATACTCTTGGCCATACAGACAGAGTCACTCCGGACATTCAACTTCTTCATGATACTCCTACAAAAACATTGCCCTTACCAATTCCGCATAGTTTACAAAGTGAGGCTCTTAAGCAATTAAACGAAATGAAATCTGCATATCAACTAATGCCTGGCAGCCCTCGTAAGAAGAAAGGTGTCGACAAGACGTAGACGCATATCGTAGCCTGATTAAGCTCTCAATTCAACTAGGCTTTCTACATCCGTTCACACCACAATCTCGAAATTTAAATTTTTCTCTGTCTTGGATCTCCCAATGCATATTGGCAGATTCACATGCCTGATCACTTACAAAATTTACTTTCATTCACTACCCCATGGGGCTCCTTTATGTTCAAAAGGCTAGTCTTTGGCCTCAAAAATTCAGCCAGCGTTTTCCAATATTTAATGGACTCTATTCTCGAAGAAACAGCCTGTGAAGGTATCTACGCCTATCAAGATGATATTATTGTAGGAGCAAATTCTGCTGAGGAAACCCTTTTAAAGCTTGAAAAATTATTTTGTGTTCTGAAGAAATATAATATTACGTTGTCCCCCAGCAAATGCACCTTTCATACTTCACAAATTAAATATCTTGGGTTCCATATACAGCAAAATAGAATCTACCCTATTGAGTCTAACATTTCAAAAATCACTGCCTTTCCGTCTCCCAAGACAAAGAAGCAAACTAAACGCTTTCTTGGAATCTGCGGATTTTATAGACATTTAATACCAAATTTCGCTGCATTAGCACAGCCTCTGATCGATGTCTCCAAATTAAATGCGATTTTCAAGTGGACCCCTCTCCAAGAAGAGGCTTTTCGAAAGTTACAAGACACCTTTTTAAAAAAACTCTTTCTTATGCTCCCAAAATTAGATGAACCTTTTGTATTGAACACTGATGCCTCAGGATCAGCGATTGCTGCAGTCCTGTTACAGAAGCATGGTGATGAATTTCTCCCCATATCATTCTTTTCTAAAGCTTTATCTCCATCCAAAAAAAAATATCCAGCTCTTAAACTCGAACTTATGGCTATACATAGGGGAATCCTTGCCTTTAAATATTACCTTTTCGGACGTCATTTCAAAATTTTATCTGATTCCAAGCCGTTAAAGCACTATCGACATATTTCATCCCCCGCTGATGTTACTACTCGTTGGCTCATGGACATTGCGGAATACTCCTTCGATTTTCAACACATTCCAGGCAAAGAAAATGTACTCGCAGACTACCTGTCTCGCCTTGAACAAGATCCCACGACTGATGATTTATCAAGCAATCAAGACATCATTAACTCTGATGAAGCCATTCCAGTGTTCCTCAATCATTTAAACTCTTCAGATCCAGAAAATGAAATTTCACTTACCACCTTTTTAGACGAGCAGTCAAAAGATCCTTTCATTTCTTCTCTCAGAGACAAAATCATGCAAGGAACTCTTCCACAGAAATTTTTCAAGTATTTCATTGACCCACAAGATAATCTTCTCTACCATGCTAATTCAAGTCCTAACTCTAGTTCATCACATGATGCAAGAATTGTAGTTCCTGAGTCCCTAATCCCAAAGTTACTACGAATTTTTCATATTGACCATAGTGGCATTCATAAAACATATCAGGGTTTAAAAGCAAAATATTTCTGGAGAAACATCTTCATTGACACAAAGAATTTTGTAGCTTCTTGCCACCAGTGCCTTCAATTCAAAAGTCATAGCATTCCGCATGCGCCTTTACAGGTTGCACCTTTCCCAAATGCTCCTGGTATCGAGATTGCCATGGACATCGTAGGCCCTATCCGACACCAAGACCTCCAGAGGAGACCTCCAGAGGTATCGTTTATAAGGGACTTAGGAGCCATGATAGATTTTATGTGCACCAGTTCCCATTAATGTACACGGTACCGAACTTAGATTAAATTATTATTTGCAATAAAACATTTGCTCTATCAAATATTATCGATCCAACCAAATGTCAGCAGTTCTATTGTCTGTTGAAATAGCCATTCGTGCATCATAATATCCTTCACTCAAAATCATAGTTAAATAATAACTACTATTGCACCTAGATATCTTCCGCAAGCAGAACGACACACTATACTTTACATCCCTTCGAAATTAATGTTCCCTGCTTTCTTTCTGCAGAGCTCCGAGGGAGGAAAAAACTATACAATAAAAAAACACACAGCAGCGATTCCTGTAGTGAAGCAGCTGTTTTTCCCCCGATCCGGTATCGGCATCAACGGATAAAAAGCAGTAGCAAAAGCATCACAAGCTGGTATCGATCTCAGGATTTTCTTATCGCCGGCCTGTATTTTTGAACTTGAATTCGATAAAGTTCTTAAGATTTCACTGAAAATAAAGTTCTTAAGATTTCACTTAAATTCTTAAGATTTCACTGAAATGAAAATGGGAATATCGGATATCTGATGTTGAAATAAAACGGATATGTCGGTATTTATCGATTTTGAGCCCAGCCCTAGTGTGCACTACTGGCAGAGGTGAATAAATTTTAACCATGACACATTTATTAATGTATCTATAATTGCAGATTATTTTCACAAAGCATTGCATACTTTTTTTTTACTTATTTACAAATAAAATATCTATTTTGATAAGATACCTATGATAGATGAGTTAACTTTTTCAAAAATATGTTTAATGCCTTTCTTTCTGTTTCAATAATTTAATATTAATTTACAAAGTCATTTTCAGTTTTATTTTAAGTTAAATTACTTTTAGAGATTGATAAATAAAAAGTAAATCTCTTTTAAGTATTTATAATGAAATTATCATGTTTTCTTTTGTAGTTTTATACAGGTATAAAACAGAATTTTTCAGGTTATGCATTAAATTTCTTTAATCGAGAATAATCTAATATACAAAATTCTCCTGTCACAGGGTTAGTCACCTAACTCCTCTGAAACCACTCGACCAATTTTAATGAAATTTTCTATGTATATTCGTTAGGTCATAGAATAGGTTTTTAACTATGTCTCATACCCCTAAGTCATAAGGGCGGTCCACCCCAAAATGTTTAGCCCCAGAGTGCTATTAATTTCAATCAGGATTTCTGTGTAGACATTAGCGTGTCGAGTCACTTTTCAAATGTGTTTGCCAGATAATGTGGAGAAGGGGGGGGGGGGGGGGGGGCGTTAATAAAATGTTGAAAGTCGCACAAGGTTTGCAATTTTTGATAATGGATCGCTAAATGTGGTGCCAAAACGTGACAATTTATTATAAATATATTTCGCGTATAGTTAGAAAATGCCTGGCGTATATTGTAAAAGAGTTTTATTAGGCGATTTTAATATAGATTTCTATTCCAAAGAAGTGCTCTGTGGAACAAGAAAGGAAAACACGGTACACTCATGGATTATGATGCCCATTCCAAACAGCATTTAAAATGTCTTTGCGGTACAGTTGGAATATGCCTTCAGGAAGAATATGCCTGGCAAAGATTGTAAAACAGTTTCAGTAGGCGATTTTAAGATAGATTTCGATTCCAAAGATGTCTTTTGCGGTACAAGAAAGAGTTGATTCCTATTTTAACGTCCTCACTCTCGCCAACCTAAAATCCCCGTAATTTGGCAAGCTTTGCAGTCATGGGTCTCTGGGAGTTATGCACAAGTTTCAACGGTACTTACGTATTATCCCGGCGATCCGCCAAGACAAGCATTTTTTCACCAAGATAAATGCCGGGCACATGAGATTGTTGATGGTTTGGAATACGATTGGCAACGTATTTAAAATCTACGAAAAAGTAGTTTGGCGGAAGTGACCGCCGGGATAATACGTAAGTACCGTTTCAACGCACCCAAAAGAACTAGGTGATAACTAAAGTAAACAAACTAGCGATAAACGCACCAGTTAAGGAATTTGAAGCCATTTAATTATTAAAACTACATTAATTGGTAATCCAAAATAAATAAAAATGTAACGGCATGCTGTACTTACATGTTGTTCCAAATCGCCATTTTAATTCTAAGTTACGATTTCTACATAAATGCAAAAATCGTCATGGTAACTGCATATGTTTAATCATCGCCTCCTTGGCGATAGTCCAGGCATTAAAGTAGGAAACAATATATAAAACGGTGAAATATAGTTGTGATATACTTGGCGAATATTGTAAAGTAATTTTAGTTGAAAAGTAGTTGAAAAGAAGTTGTAAAGTAGTTTTAGTAGGCGATTTTAAGATAGATATTTCGATGCCAAAGATGGGTTTATGAAATAAGAAAGAAAAATACAGCACAGTCATGAATAATGATAACACTTTCCAACTTAATGGAATAAGGACGAAAAATAGTGACGACGCATAAATTATGATATGATTTTAATATATAGCACTATAGTGCGTATTTAAAATCTGAAAGTGTTTCAGATTTTCATCCAATTTTTTATTGAATGAAATTGGACAAATTATGGCAAATTGGGCAAATTTTTTATTGAATGAATTTGGGCAAAATTTTTTATGGAATGACTAGCAATAAGTCTCAAGGCCAAACTATGTCTGTTTGTGGATTAGATTTGAGCACACCATGTTTTTCACACGGACAGTCATACGTGGCATGCTCTCGAGTGGGCAAACCATACAGTGGGCATCCAGTTTGTTTGTGTTATCTAAAGATGGGATAACAAAAAATATTCTATACTGTATTGCGTTAAGGGATTGATATTATTTTTCAGTAAAATTATTGTAATTAGCGATATATATACATTTAAAGAATAAATTACAATGAATTAAAAATATAAATGTTTGGTATTGTGTTATTTTTATATTCCAGCATCGTTCGCAGCTCTCCATGCCTCTTCCACTCATATACCACATCCTCACACACTTACAATAAGTTAGTCGTTTCTTTCTACTAACATAATCCTAGGAATAATTTATATGGCAAAACAACGTTTGCCGGGTCAGCTAGTATATATATATATTTAAAACTACCAGTTGAAAAACTAAAATATATCTGTTTAATTTTTTAGTTTATAAAATATACAAGCATTCTTTCACAATACAAAAATTTATATGGCCATAAGAGGGGGGGGGGGGTTGGCAAATTCATACAAAAAATCATTTCAAACATTAGTTTTCCAATTTTAGTCATCTTTATTTCGTCATACACACACTTGGACGGTAAGTGTAGAACCTGAGTTATTAGCAAGCTACTGTGCTAAATTTTATGTTTCAGATCTGGCTTATTGTTTCGAGTTATCGCAATACTACACAATTCATCACTCTTTCCCTCTTTTCTTACTAGGCCTGCAAGAATACATTTGGGAATTTATAAATTTTCTACCCCTTCTCTGAGATTTAAATTATTCAAAACTAATTTTAATTAGAACTGGAAGTAAGTTTAAACTTTCCTCTATTAACGAATTATTTAATTTTTTTTAAATGTTAAATTTCAAAAGTACTTTTGACTATTTATATCTATAATTGACTGAATTTTCAAAAATGTAACTATGTTCTTATAAGATTTTGTAAAAAATAAAAGCAGAATTTCTAGACAATTGTCTGCCCTACAGTAATATTTTTATTAAAATAATTAAAAATATCCTGTGGGGCGAGGTAGAAAAATTTACGTGTAGGTTAACATGGGACTAGTGAATCCAAGATAGCGGCCGTCTGACCGCGTTAACAGTCTTACTGTTTAACTTTGGGACACAGGAACACTAAAAAAGTAATAGGTTTATGATAAAGCCTGTTAATTTGAATCAAAAGGAACAATTTTTTTTCCACTTCAAGTCAGATATTGAATACATATGTATTTTGACTACAACAAAAAGTCAGTTTATGGAAAAACACTCAATATAGTGTTAAACGATAAAATAAATACAAACTTTGTATAAAAAACACACATAAAATTATGTGATTTTTTTTGTGTGTGTGTGTGGGGGGGGAGGTTCTTAGCAATTTTGTTATTTAGTGAAGAGTTTGTTTTAAGTGGGTTTTATTGTTATAATAGCAAAGAAAAAAAAATTACCATAGCCTCAATAATAGTTGCTTGCCATATACCTAAATACTCAATCCACAATTCTGTCTTTTCTATATGATTTTCCAAAATGTTTTGTTCATGTACTAGATCAACTATTTCTTTCTCCATCATGGCAATGACCTAAGATCACAAAATAAAAATGAAAGTGAAAATAATACATTAAAATATTACATCAACAAGTATTAAAGTTAAAATGCAGTTAAGAAAAGTAAAAAGGCAACTCTCAATATTTGCTCAGATTAAGTAAAACATCAAAATAAAATATTTCTGTGCTAGTTCATGTAGTTCCTCATAATACATTTTTTATGATTCATTAATCTGTGAGAATACACTAAATTAAATCATTCTGCTTCAAGTCTCAATTAACTCAATGTTGTCACTCTTATAAAAATTCACCAACAGTTTAATTTTATTTACTATTATTAGATAGCAGAATAGTTCAGTGAAATCCGAGAGAACTTGATTCAAAAGAAAACTACTAGCACTTAACTTAAAACAGTCATATTAGAAGTTTGCATATAGTAATGGAATTTATACAATAAAATATAAGCCAGATTTCTCTCCAAAAGTACCATTATCAAGTCTTTGAGACAAATTTTGCACTTTTTGGATGTATTAGTAAAATATTAATTTAGCAATGTAAAGACAAAATTTAAGAAGGTTTTTGCACTGTTATTTCTTTATTTACTCATTAATTAAGTAATCTGTTATAGTTGTTTATATCCTTATTGCACTGTGCTTGACATGGATAAATGTCTCTAGACTGCCATAGAATAACGTACTGGACAAACGAACAATAGGCTAACGAACTTTTGAGTTCTCCTGTAGAGGATCTCAAAAAAATTCCAGTAAAAAAAAAAAAAAAAAACAGACTATTTTTGATGGAGGGTCTTATTTTGTAATCCTCAGCAATCTTTTTTCTTTTTTAATGGATTGATGTCTCTAAGATTTCTCTAAGTAAACTCTGAGAAGATGCCTCTAAAATAAGCTTTAAACAATGACTCTCCATAGAGCATAATGTATTGGAATTCCTTTGGGTATTTCTGTAAAAGAATTAAAAATACTACATACACAATTTTCAATAGTATTCTATTGTCATAGATTCTTAATATGCATGCAAAATTTCATGTTAATTGGATGTCTGGAATTGAGTGAAAATTGAATTACAAGATAACATTACACTGACACATCTCACGGCTATCTGTGTAAAAAACCCGAATATGCAGTAGTTGGCATTTTCTCTACCGTGGTACTAGTGTTATGATTGCCTCAGACCAATTTAAAGGGCCAGTCCATAAAATTAAATAAGTATTAAAACTGTCAAAAATGCTTAATTTTTAATTTTTTTTTTTTTTTTGTGTTTGTTTGTTTAAACAGGATGTATCTTTATCTATAAATATTTTGAAACATTTTTTCATCCATGCACATATTGAAAAAAAATTTAAGAACTTTTTGTTGGTTAATGCTTTTTTAGGGGCTCCGTCTACATGTAATAAATTAAAAATAAATAAATTTTTAATTTGTTTTCTTTGAATCTTCAAAAGACTGTAATGCTTTTTAGAGACTTGTTTTTTGTAACTACTGCATATTTTAATATATTAATACAGCATTCTCCCTATACTTCCCTGTATACGTATGTTCGTAGCAGTGGCGTAGCCAAGGGGGAATAGGGGGGGGGTCACACCCACCTCCCCATGAAGAAATTTTTGCCATACAAAATGCATATTCTTTGTCCCCTTATCACACACACATATACACAAATGTTAGTTGCAGTAGTCGTAACACACCCCATGAAAAAATTCTGGCTACACCACTGGTTCGTATTAATAGGTTTTGGTTTAGTATAAATATGGCAGTTGTAAATTTTCTTTTGTGTCTTTTTTGTGTTTTCACGAATTATTCTAATAATTAAAGTAGGTGCCAACAGGGGTCCAGAGGGGGTACGTGTCCCCTGTAGGGAGCCGGTGACCCCCCCCCCTTTGGGTACTCCTGATTCATTTGTCGGAGAGTTTTTAAGATAAGAAACAGGGGCGTAGCCACAGGGGGGGGGTTTGGGGGTCATAACCCCCCCCATGAGGAATTTTTTGCCATACAAAATGTATATTCTTCGCTACATTATCACACCCACGTATACATATATATGAGTTGTAGTAGTCGTGACCCCCCCCCCCATGAAAAATTTCTGGCTACGCCCCTGATAAGAAACAGTCCAATTTTTAGGTCAATTTTAATTTTGAAATATTTAAAAAAAACTACTTTTTTAGTACTTTCACTTTTCAAAGATTCGTGAAATGATATGTTTACATTTCAATCAGAGACAAAATGCTATGGGTGTCGAAAGTGGGGGATGTTCGCAGTGGCGTGGCATAGGGGGGCTCCCGACCCGGGCAGAAAATTTCTAGAGGCTTGACTTATTTTAAAAAGATTAAAATGTCATGGAGTTTTGGGCAGCTTTCTCCAGATGTAACATGAATATGCCTTAGAACCCCTTAAAATGTCCTATGACCAATCCCTCCACCCTTCTTCTTAGATGTATTATTAAAACAAAAAGAGAAAAATTCTCTATGCAAATTATTCAGGAGCTAAGTTAAATTGTTTAAAATTACTCTAACAGAGTAAAAATAAAAAACAAAATGCTTCTGGAGGATGGGCTCAGTTTTCTAAATAAATTATACTACAATAAATAAATAAATAAATAAATAAGACACTGAACATGGTAGATGGTGGAAGTAAGTGTTAGGATCCCTCGTTCGGGCCTGCCGCACGGCTGTCGATCTAACAGTCAGTAGTTTTGTTCTGTTTCCTACAGAATACTCGTTATTCATACGAGATGTTAGCAGTGGCATAGCATAGGTGGGGCAGATGGGGCGCTCACCTCATGCAGAAAAAATTTGGAAGTGGCAAAACCACTATTGTTGACTTATTTTTGAAGAGTTGCTGTCTGTCCAACCGAATTAACGACGAAAAAGTGATAAAAAGGTATTTTATTTTTTCTAAAACATTTGCACAAACATTCAACATTCAAATTACATTTACAAAATAGCAGTTATACTCATAACTAAATGATCTGGATGCAATACAGCTAAAAAAGGCTATCAAATTTGGATTATTTTAATTTAGGAATTGATTATCAAATTACTTTACATATTTATTTTAAATTCTAATTTAACCCCAAGCTTTTATGGAGATATGGAAATTAAAGTTTAAACATGGCAACTCACCATAATAACTACAAACCCCCCGGCAGGAGAGCTGCTAGTCATAGACCATCCCGATCTGAACTAAACAGAGACAAGTGAGGAGATACGAAAATTCCCGAGCTTATATACTAAGCTACATACTTAGCAGCCAATGAAAACGAGACACACAAAAAGCGTCAAAAGATTTGCATATGTTCTCAGAAATTAAATTCTAGCTTAAACAAAATTTGCATATGCAAAATATCGTAATTGTTCACAAGTGTGAATGAGCAGAAAAACTATTGAATGCCGAATTACAGGCAAAAGAGAAACATCTAAACTTTGAGTTTTCCCGATACATCCAGTCATACGATACATCCAGTAAACAATACAAAGCATGTACACATTTAGGGAGAGAGGAAGAAAAGATGTTTCAAGGTAATCATACAATTAAAATTAAGTTGAGTATTTTACTTAGGAGTTATATTTTAAAACTGGAGCTATTATACTTAGTTATAAAAAAGTTTAGGAAAGGGAAAAGTTTAATTTTTGTACAAAAACGGAACTATGTTTAAAAATACATTCAAAATTTAATAATTACCATTTAGAATTAAGCAGAGCTAAGTTTAGTTTAAAAGAATTGAAACATCCAACAAATTCCCCACTTTCTTCCTCTATCCAAAAATGTGGTTACAATATTTAACCAATGTATCGTTGCTGACAGTCTTTGTCAGTAGATCAGCCACATTCCATTTACCTGGAACTTTCAATAGTTTAAATAGTACATCTAAAACAAAGTTCTTTACAAAATGATATCTGATACTTATATGTTTATTTCTAGAGTTTTCTATATTATTTTTAGTATAATAGATTGCACTTTCAGAGTCAGAAAACATTAAAGGTTTTTGAAAACCTAATTTCAATATTTTACTGCTCTCTTCATAAATATTTTGTAACCAAATGAGTTCTTTTGCAGTTTCTGAAATGGCTATGTATTTAGCCTCCATGGTCGATAATGCGACGCATTTTTGTTTTCGGGCTTTCCAACAGATAGGGATATTTTTAAAAAACATAATGTAACCGAAAATGACCGTCTGTCATCGCGGTCAGAGGCCCACGAAGCATCGTCAAATACACTTAAGTGCTTTGAAGTGTCTATGGTCATTGAAATACAATAATTGCTAGTTGAAATAATGTAGTTAAATACTTGACATAAGAATTTCCAATGAGCTAATGTTGGATGGGTATTGTACTGTGCTAACAATGTAATTGAAAAAAGAATGTTTGGTCTTGATCGTGCTGCAAGAAAGAGCAATGATCCGATCAAGTTTCGATAAGGAAATTATCCTTCAATAGATGGTTTACCTTCATTATGTTTAATAAATTGACCTTGAGTTATGGGCAATTTAGCTTTCACAAAATGGTTATCTTTAAACTTTTCTTTTAGGTAACTTCCATTTATTGTTTAAATATGGAAATTCAATACCAAGGACTTTCCAAATTGGATCTAAATCATTAACTTCAAAATGTGCTTTTAACAGATTTACTACTTTAGCCATCTCAGAATCTGACTTTGAAAAAACTATTAAATCATCAACATAGACTAAAATGATATTTCTACAATTTAGAAAATACACACAATTTGTGTTTAAAAAGTTAGAAAATCCTAAATTTTTTAAAGAGGATTCAAATTCTGAATACCACTGTCTGCCGGCTTGATGCAAGCCATACAAGGCCTTTTTTAATTTTAATACACGAGACTCTGGATTAACATCTGCAGGACATTCAAACTTTTTGGGTATCTCCATGAAAGTTTCTTCATTAAGCTTACCATAAAGATATGCACATTTAACATCAATATGCTTATAAACCCATTTCATGGAGATAACCAAAAGTGTTATGAAAAAATATATCAATTTAAATGCACCACAGGTGAAAAAACATCATGATAGTCAATACCTGCTTTTTGCTTAAAATCGTGAGCTTCAAGGCACGCTTTAAATTTAAAAAAATTTCTATGATAGTCTTCTTTTAACTTATAAACCCAGTGACAGCTGATTACCTTTTTGTCCGAGGGACGAGGGACAATGCTGTAAACATCACGAGTCTTTAAGGTAGCCAACTCATCAGCTATGGCTCTGCTCCATTGGGCGGCTGCTGGCAGTAGGAGGGCTTCAACATAGGATGAAGGCTCGTCGACGATCGCATGGAATGCCTCAGCATCCTGGAACTCATCTTCTTGATCAGTCCCAGGATCGTCGGATTTAGCTGGTTTGTCAGGGAGGTTGTCATCTTTGGAGGTAACTTCAGATTCAGGAACGTGCTTGAAGAAACTTTCAAAAAAACTATGTCGTTCTTTTAGCAGTACTCACGAACATCTGCCAGTCTTCTGAGCCTTTTGGGAGAACCAGGTGGAAAATAATAGATATCATATCGCCCTTTGGTCTTTCCAGACCTCCGTCTATGCTCTTCACGCTTCCAGGGTATGTTACAACAATGCTAACGTTGATTCCCAGCGCTCTCTTCTACATCTACTTCCTTTTGAATAACATAAGGTAAGAAGGGACTTACTACCAGGTTCGTTTGTCAATAGCCTTTGATCAACTTGTTAAACTTCACGTGTTTCATTTCTTCGACACACTAACTTCGGCAGGGCAGGCAACCAGATGCGATATCCTTTAGTGTAGCATGTATACCTGAACAGTACACCAGTCTTTGCTTTATGATCCGGTTTATCCCTTTTACTCTTATTGATGTGTATGTAAGCCAAATTTCCTATTACCTTGAGATGTCTGACAGAACACTTTCTCTTGAAAAATAAGGTATATGGGACCTGGTTACCTATGATTTTGTGAGAAAATCTGTTATACAGGTAGATGAAAGCCCACAAACATATCAGAAGCTCTGCATTTATTCTTAAAGCTCTAACACCCTTTGCCATGGTTCAATTGAGGCATTCTGCAACGTCGTTCATTTCCGGCAAGTATGGGTTTGTATGTTGAGCCAGGATACTGTTCTCTCGCAGGAACGTGTCAAATTCTTTGGAACAAAACTCCATGCCCTGATCAGATCGCACCTGCTTGATCTATCTTTCCATCAGTCTTTTGATTCAAACTTGAAATTTTTTTTTTAATTTTAAATATAGTCATTTTTTTTCTTAAGTGGATATACCCAAGCATATCTCGAGTAGTCATCTACTACTGTAAGAAGGTATCTTGCATAACCATACGAACGGCCAACAGTGCTGTCCCAAACATTTAAATGCACTAAATCCAAAGGATTTTTAGACTGACACTTCTTTACAGTTTTAAAACTTGCTCTTGTCAATTTAGCCTGCACACATGGCTCGTACTGCTGAAGATCAATGCTCAGCTTTTCAAGCCCGCACACCAGATTTTTTGGTCTTCATCAATTTTAAAGACTGGGCGTTTCGATGTCCTAGTCTTTTGTGCCACATTATCATATGGTTTCATATCTTCAGAGGCTTCCTTATGATGATGTTTGCACTGGCAGCTGAATTCTCAAACTCGACATCGGATTCCAGGACATACAGGCTTCCTAATGGAACAACAGCTATGATGTGTCCAATAGAGCATTGAGATTTCTGAAAACTTACACTGTGGCCAAGCTTGTCAATTTGGCTGACAGATATCAGGTTCTTTTTCAACAAGGGACTCCAGAAAACTTTGGACAGTTACAAATGGTTTAGTCTTGACCTTAACAGTCAGATGCAGGGTAACAGAGCCAAAACCTTTTCCTTTTACTTCAGCATTTCCAATTCCACGTATCTTCATATCACACTCGGTGAAATTTGTCAACAAAGAGTTCTCAGAAAGAAAATGGTTTGACGATCCAGAGTTGACTATCCATTTCAAAACTTTGGCGGAGAGACTTAAAAGATTGGTCGCTTCGTCAGAAATTTCAGAAAATGAGCAATGAGGTGGCAATCGATGATGATGCCACCTATTCATCATCGATTCTTTTTCCAACAGCAGTTAAAGGATCTTTAGCTTGAGTCAATCTTCCCATGTGCAATGGGAATCAATCGTGCCATGAATTCGCCAGTTTCGTACTTCATGCGCATAAATTCTGCACACAGGAGAGCTATCCTCGCTCGGCTAGGCGGCTCAAACGCTTGCTTAAGGGCTTCCCACATTTGTTTGGGATCGGACATCCCCATGACTAGACTTTGCTGTGCAGGTTCTATGCCCATGGCGATTATAGACTCTGCCTTTTGTTTTCTTCTGTGGAAGGCTAGCAACTGCCGGTCCCCCTCGACTTTAGAAGTTCAAGGTTCATCCTTTGTGGCAGCTGGAGTAGTAACGGGTTCGACTTTGGTTCCGTAGATAAACCCATATAGGCCTGTCCTGCTGCTCTTAGATCACATAGGACATATTTTTTTATATTTTAATTACTTTGGATTATTCGTCAAAATTACAACGTATACTTTTTGCCCTTCCTGGAGCCCCTTTGGAAAACCACAAAGCACTTCGCACTAAACGTGCCTTATCAGATGCTAGAATGCCAAAAAGAAAAAGTAACAATAACAGCTCTTTGCTCATATGGTCTGCTCTGGCTGAAGCAGATGTGTTTTCTTCTTGCGGCTTTCTCTTCTGTGTAAATAAACATCTGCTGGCGTCTCGATTGTTCTGCAACAAACAAGAAACCCTTCTACCGTTCTGTATGCTTAACAGCCACTTTTGCACAGTTAAGCTGTTAGATTTCGGTATGGCAGGCCACTCACTTCAAGTCAGGCGGTCTTGTCCACCATCCTGTAAGGCACAGCCCTTGCACGGAATCGCATAATCGCATCAATGCCATAATGTTTATTAATTATGCTTTCCCAAGTTCCATACTTTTACTTTTATGTGTGCATTTTTAAAAAAAAAAATTATGCTAAAGAAAATTTGATGTTTTACAGAATAAAATAAATACAACTAAAGAGTATGTGTGATCTCATCTATTTTTTATGTTGTGTGCTTCTTACAGTAAGAGACAGTGCCAACTAGCGCTCAGATGGATGTTCCTTCGGCAACATCATTATGGGTCAACAATTAGTTGGCGACCTCTTTTGGTGTATTGCTATATGTTGTGATTTCCAGCATTTTCGTGTAATCAGATATAGCTCTCTCTCAATTTGAAGAAAAACAACTACAATGTCGTTTTAACTGAAATCTTTCTTTTTACAGCGTAGCGTCCTCAGGTAAATGTCTATTACGCACTATGGATGTTGACACATTTTTATTTTTGATACAACGCAGTGTTCTTCAAGATTCTTCGTAACACATGTGACAACAAATTACATACCTACCAACCATCTTTTACAATCACCTCCATAAATCATCATAATACTTTGTGCCAGACACAGGCATCGAACCTGTTTGTTTTTCACCAGCACTAATATTACATGATTTTCATACTACAAATTTTTTTTGCAGTGTTGTGACAAAGCTTTAAAAGTACAAAATATTTTTAAGAGCTCTTCCTTTTTTTACTTTATTTTTTTTTTTAATTATTTTTGTGATCCCAACCTTTTATTGAACTTTTTATTGTATTATGCATTAATGCTTTTTTTCTCTTTTACGAGTGTTCATATAAATATATCTAGTATTATAGTTTTATGCATTATTTGAATTTTATTTACAGTGATGAAATTATTATGATTGATTTTTACTATAAATATATATACGTATATAATTCATAAAGAGTAATTTTTTAAAAACAATGAACGTTATCTATCTTATATTTTTTGCATATATTCAAATAATTTACAATTTCTCAGTAGACTGCTGAATCAGTTAAATAAATTAAGCAGATTTAGGAATTTTATTTGTGCACTTAGAATTGCTAAGTAGTAATTTTATATGTTTTTATCATATTTTTATATGGGCATAATTTTAAATGAGTTCATAAGGTAAAAATAAAATCGCTAATTTGACAAATATGTCTAATACAGCCCTTCTTAATATTCTGCCTTTTCAAGGAGAACCCCATTTATTGGAGTTCTTCTTTAAACAAGTTAAGGACATACAAAAATTAAATAGTTGGGATGACGCACAAACAAAATTTTTTCTATGTACTAAACTTTCAGATGCTGCTATGCAATATTATGCAGAATCTCTTTTTTTGCTGAGGCAAAAACTGTTGATGAAATTCACGTACAATTTCAAAATTTTTTTTGGAACTAATAATACTCAGGCTAACATAAGTCAGTTACATAGTATAAATTTACTCCCACCATACTGAACTTATCCCATCATTTAGATCTAATCACTAAGAAGGTTTACAACTACATATCCCATAAAGAAGCGTTGGATACGATAAAATTTAATCATTTTCTTAATGCAATTTCTCAAGATATCAGAAAAATTTTAATCAAAAGAGTAAATAAGTACGATAAGGCTGTTTCCTGTGCTCATGAATTGCAGCTAATTAATTCTGCTAATTCCCCACCTCGAGCTCAGTCCTCCCAAATAATGTCATTAACCGAAGAAGCAAACTCACTAAAAGAGTAAATCACTAAACTTGAAGATGATAAAAAGGATATGTTTCTACTAATAAACACAATAACTCTAAATTCCAGCGTAAGCATCCGTATAACAGACAATTTCGTAACAACTACAGAAGCAAAATATAAATCTAGACTTTTCACAAATAGAATTTCAAAAATAGAATTTTCACAAATTCCAACAACTATCTTCCTCGACAAACAAATGCAAACAATTTTAAGAAATATTATGTAACTTGTCAGTTCTGCTACAAAAAAGGGTATAATGTCCGCCAATGTTTCAAAATGAAAAATTCTTTTATTCTAATTCAGCCCATAACTCAGAATAATCCTATTTCCCAAAATTTGCCTACTCGTAATGCCTCTCAACAAAATGTGATACCACAATTTCCTAATAAGAATGCTACTTCATTTTTACACAACAATGGCCAGTTAAACTTCTAATGAGAACTCAGGGCACTTGAGATTCTCAAGTGACTTTATTCCAACCAGCTGTCAAAGCTTCCACCTATGAGAACTCTAGCCCATAGGCGTAATCTGAGGGGGGCAATTGCCCCTGCAGTTGTAAAATGTTGCGCCCCTAGTTTAAAAAGTCAGGGGCAAAGTTATGATTTTGAACACAGATCATGCATTTATAATCCACATTTACTATCAGATTCTTAAAAAAAAAAAAAAAATTCTACAAAAATCAAGAAAAGATAGAATCACAAATGCTTTTCAACCCAACAGGGACGACGGCCGACTGAAGAATAGGCAAGCTAGATAATTTCCCAGGACCGCAAAAATCAAGGAGCAGTGATTTT